>NESQ01000027.1:0-406071 GCA_003070745.1 Tuber borchii | reverse complement strand
CACACAAACTGATCGTCTCCCCTCGTCAATCCTTCGTTTGACATCCTTTCTTCGAACACCCACGACGCCACACGCCTGAAGAGCCGGAGCTTGAATTTACACAAACCTCCTACTCATCTTGACGAATAGTTCTTACGAATCATTCTTACGCCACGCATCCAATGGCAACGTTGAAACAAACACAAACACCGGCGCAAAAGACTAAGTAAGGACTATCTCTACATCAATTCAGGAGCGCATTATCTTAACATCTCCGTCGCTCTCAGACGTCATGCCATCCAAACACCCGCAGACGGCGAAGCCACCAGTGCCAAGCGCAGAAAACCCTATCCGCGAATAGCTGCGACTGCCGGTGAGGCGTCGAGAACGTAAGAAATCTTCCATATTATCAAGACCACCCATTCTGTACCGTCAATCTATCAACTAACAGTTACGTGGACAGTCGTTCATTGATGTTGGACAAAAAGCCTGCATTTGAACCGGCGGTGCAGGATTCAAGGTGGGTGAATACAGACATCCAGTACTACGCATATACCAGAAAGTTCAGTCCTAACTGTAGGTGGGATCAGGGGGGCGCGCTATGGCGAAATTTCGTACGCCAAAGGCTGGTGTGGGTTCCCCAACCGCGACGGGCGCAAGGGTCCATACATGACGTGGCGCGATCAAATCAAGGCCTACATCACGGCGCTCTCATGGAAACCCGGGTCCCTGACTGACGATCAATTGGACTCAGTCATCATTTTCGCAAGCTCCCTTCCCCCAGTCAAAGTCCAGATTGCACGTATAAAAAACAAGCACCGCCAAGAAGACGTTGCAGAAGTCGAACGCCAATTAAGGCACTTAGTCAGGGACATATGTAGAAAGCTTCAGGCGACGATGGATCGTCTCGAGGCGGAGCGCCGAGAAGCTGGATTGGACGCTGACACGGAACATCAGAGTAAGTTCTCATCGCCAGCTACGGTACGTTTCGCTATTCGGCGACTAGTACTAACTATTTTTTCTAGCAGTTCAATGCGATTGGGCTTCTCCATATTGCCCAAGGGCGATAAGGCTCCACATTGTTCGTCGGACGGGCGCTCCTAAAGCTAACCACCCTTTCTTGGACCACCGTTGGTATGCCACCGACCCCGGCGAAGGGATCGCGTGGGGCGTCCTGGCATCACCCAGCATAAAAACCCTACTCCAGGTTCTCAAGCGACAACATGTAGAGGAGGCAATCGGTTATCCTCGATATCTCATCGGGGCGACCGGGCACGGAGCCACCTCATTGCGCCAGCAACCCTCAGATCCTCTCCCTATCTCTGAGCTCATATTTTTATATAGAGATGATGACATCCAGGCATGGCTCCTCGCCAATCCGGGCAAAGATCCTCTGGATCTTTTGGTGCTGGAGTCACGTCAGGATCTGGGCAGGAACCGAGAGGAGACCCCCGCGCCTGCTTCCGGGCGATACCCTTTTTTTAATCGCAAGGTCTGGGATCGCTGGGGGCATATGGATGATAACGTAGAAGAGGAACATCCCAGCGACGACGGCCACAACGACAGCTCCGGCAAAGACGACGAAAGCAATCCCGATGAAAGCTTGGGCGAGGACAGTTACAACGACGAGGAAACGTCGGGAGATACTCGGGCGCCTGCTAGTAATCCCCGCCGTACTAGTAATCGCCGTCGTACTAAAGACATCATTGTTGTTGTAAGTTTTTGTGCCCAATGTGCTTTTGATTCAATATCTTAATACAAACTCTATGGCTAATCAAACACCTAGGACGACGATAAGGATGTTCATGAACTCCCACGCGGGGGGACTCAGAAAGCGACTCTCCTCCCATTCGTAATGCACCTAGAAGACGTACCCAGCATTCCGAACATAGGGACCCAGACACCGGGCCCTCTAAGCCGTCGGAGCAAGAACAACTCAGATCCATGAGGGACCCCACTCCCATTCATGATCCACCTGGAAGACGTACGCAGGATTCGGAACATAGGGATCCAGGCACCGGGCCCTCTAGGCCGTCGGAGCAAGAACAACTCAGATCAATGAGGGATTTTGTCCAAGCGAATCCCTGGGCGATGCAGCTATTAAGGAATCCCGAGGCTGTGGCGGCTGAGCCTAGACCACCGACTGTGGTGTCCGAACCTGGACCAGCGACTCTAGCGCCCAAACCAAGAGAGCGTCGTCGTCACGCTCGTGGGCATGATGGCACCATCGATAGCCCTGTTTCCCAACCTGAACAATCTGAGGATCACGATATTCATCGTGGGACGTCCCCTACCCCCACGCCCGAGACCTTTACACTAGCAGCGACTGCCCCGCCTGCTCCTACGACCTCTACTGCTCCTGCCCCTACAAGCGTTCCTCCCGGTATAGCTAGCCCCCCTGCACCCCAGCAAACTACGGCAGCCGGAACTACTAGGGATGCTAGTACCCACCCCAATGCGACACACACCGTCGGAAAAAAAAAAGCCAAAGGCCAAGCTGACACATCTAGTCTTAAACGGCACGACCAGCCTGAACCCCCGACGCCTATCCCCCGTCGAGGGCCAAGTCGCCGCGGACGTCGCTGAACATAAATATCTTCACGTTTTTTCCACCGCCCAAATTCCCCTTTTTTTTTGATACATCTTTTCTAGTCGTCTGGCATTCTTTAGATTTTCGTGGGTTGTTGTCGCTTGTATAATAGTAATAGTAATCAAACCCAGAGGCCCCCTTCAAGTTGCTTTGGCACCTGGTATTCGCTACCTTTCGGAATTTTCTCGTACTAGTAATTGGCGCACATCTCGTTCTAGGATGTTATCCAGGCTAGCGTCCACAAACTGCGTGGGTCTATCGCTAGGCTGTGATCTTAGTGCTTATTTTTACATTGGGTTCAGCTGCGCTAATTGGACGTCGGGAGATGAAGGTACATACCGCCAAGTCTTTTTACATATTTTTACATGGGTTCAGCTGCGCTAATTGGGCGTCGAGAGATGAGAGTACATGCCGCCAAGTCTTTTTAGGCGTGGCGAATGAGATGAGCGATAACTCGGTTTCGACTAATTCTTCTTTCACGACTTTGTGCTGAGCCCTCCGGGAGTTGAGATTGTCTGCGTCGCGAGCGCAAGTTTGACGATCCTCAAAACCCGTTCCCCAGCCAATTCATTCACTTGCATACCGAGTGATAGTCTGTGCACGTCTATATCCGGTATCGCGTGAACAGACCGACTGCGTCAGCTTATTCGCGAGCCCCTTGCATACAGGTTCTAAGGCGCCCCCCAGCGCTCCGATTCGACATCCGGAAATGAGGGTAGATAATCCTAATCTTCTTTCGGCGTAGCGAGTGTCTCGCGAGCAACCCCTGTCGCTAACCGACACCCCTTGCAGCTAGATTTCGCCCAGCCAGCATGTTGGCTACTCTTTCATTTCACGTAATTTTTCTGACGCCCGAGTACCGAATTGTCAGTGTCTAGTCCTATAGATCAGTATGTCTCCTCCAAAGCACAAGAACGATTCTGAAAACGCAGTTTCGTAGGCGAATTTTTACTCGGATCGCGCACTCCTTCACTCCATCTAACTCTCTTCGCGAGAATGTGCTGACTCCAGGACTTGAGATTGTCTGGGTCGCTGGCAACAGGATTGAGCCCGTTGCCCGGCCAATTCTTTCAGTTGCATACCGAGTGATAGACTGTGCATGGCTATATCCGGTCTGGAGTGAACTGACAGTGTTTTACTTATTCGCTAGGTGAACTCCTTACATACGGTTTCTAGTGCTTTCAGCGCTGCTGATTTGGTGTTCAGAGATGGGAGTAGATACTCCTAGTGCTCTTCTGGCGTGGCGATGTCTCGCGGGCAGCCCACATCGCTAAACGATACCCCTTGCAGCTAGATTTTGCCTAGCCCCGACACTAGCGACACCTTCATTTCATCTAATATTTTCCACGACGGACCAGTGAGTCCTATGAGATTCAAGAAAGCCTAGATCACGAACGCAGTATTGAACACTCCCAAACCCCCTTTGCGTAGGCGTCGTTTGCTCTTGCATACCGAGTGATAGTCTGTGAGGCTACCAACCCCCTAAATCTTAGTGTACGGGTATAAGACCTAACGCGTCCTATTCAACACAAGAATCTACATAGACTCCTAGCCTTCACAACGCGGGACATATATTTCAATTGTCATACGTCCTGATTCCTATCTTACCCAACGCTCGCTAACGGTCCAGTATCCCACCATGCATTCGAATTCACGGAGTCAGCCAACTGCCCGAGTGGGCAATCTGAACGGGCGTAGGCGCGAAGTTGTACCCGACACCATGGGATCCAGTCAGCCAACTGCCCGAGTGGGCAATCTGATCGGGCGTAGGCGCGAAGTTGTACCTGACACCATGGGATCCAGTCAGCCAACTGCCCGAGTAGGCAATCTGAACGGGCGTAGGCGCGAACTTGTACCCGACAGCATAAGATCTAGTCAGCCAACTCCCCGAGTGGGCAATCTGAGCAGACGTAGGCGCGGCGGCGTACCCGACACCATGGTATCCAGTCAGCCAACTACCCGAGCAGGCAATCAGAACAGACGTGGACGCGACGTCGTACCGGAGGAGTCCGGATCGGGAACACAGCAGAATGAACCAGGCAGCTTCCATAGTACGCCACCGAACGACCAGTTATCAAGTCGGAATTCTTCCCCACCCCCAATTGCCGGACGTCTTGAAGGAAGACCGCCAAAGCGCCCACGCAGGAGCACAATTCAGACCACCGCGTATACCGAACCTGAGATGGAGCCTGATGGACAAGGACATCTGGAACCTGTTCATCTTAGCGACGATAGTGGCGATGAGGAGTACCATGATTCAGACGACGGGGAAGAAACGGAACAAGACACCGAACCTGATGTAGAAGTCCTCGATGGCGCAGATGGCACTCTATCCGGACGACTTCGGGGGTCTCAAACGGCTGAGAGACAGGAAAACAATGACCTAAGGACCGTGCGACTTTCGACCACCTCCGGATCGCAGGACGCAACTCTTGTCCGGCGGACCCCCGCGGCTCGTGTAAGGATAATTCCCGGCAGGGCCTACACCCCACCAGCGTTCCCGTCATCAAGTACAGCACGGTATTTGTCTCCACTTGGAATCCCTAGTACTACTACATCTGGTGTTAGAAGCTCGAGCCCACCAACAAGCGAACGAACCACACCACAGCCCGGGCGCATCAGGGGCGTAACCAACTCACGGCGAAACACGGTGACCAGGGTAGAAGGAGAAATAGTAGTCGTGGCAAAATATCTGATGCTTCAGTACACCCTCTTTGTTGATCCACTCCCGGACCCGGTTACTTTGACGTCAGCGGTGCACGGTGTTTGGAGTCGCGCGCAGGATGAGATTGCGGACGCCGGGAATATTGAAGCATCTGAGAAAAGTCTTGACCTTGTAAGTGCATTCAGACGTGATAAGATACAGGGTGTTTTACTAACTATCAAAGATACGGCAAAAACACTCGGCTGTGCGGGGGCAATTCGTATATTATATAAAAAATAACATAAAGATATTATACGAATTGGGAGGTGACCCGACAGCTATCGCGCGTAGGGTCGAATACCTCCTCGAAGAGGACAGGTTCATGTGTCCCTCAGATGGATATGAGGTTGGTATCACGGATTGAGAAACCCGGATTTTGGATCACTACTGACTATGAACTGGGTGTAGGAAATAACCTTCCGGTTCCTTGCGCCCCAGATTGCCGACGCAATATATGGTAAGTATTTCGAGGGCAAGAGAACGGTGGGGATCTTAAACCCGGGTTTTTTAGAGTGTATCAATGAGACAATCGTCTGCCTCACATGTGCAATACTCTGCCATACCCTGCGGGCGTGGCGAACTGGGGCACTCCTTGACCCTCCGGAGTTCAAGTCTGAGGCCGTCAGAGGTAAGAGTTTCCTGATCTCCGGGCCTTTCGTTCCGTTCGTTCAAGACGTAGAGAGCTCACAAATTCGCAAGATCTTTTCTTACGGCAGAGGAACACATGGCGGGGGTTTCCAAGGGCGACGCAAGAGTTGATGCTCCGGAATCTGCGTGAAACGATCATGGATAAGGTTAACCAAGAAAATCGAGTTCTGAAGGAGAGGCGCGAAGGCTTTGCCGACAATCATGAGGCAGTTCACGCGGAACTGGAGCATCAGCTATCCAGCCGGAATCCGAGACGACCCGCTGCGCGAGAACCGACACCAATCAACACTGGCGCGAGAGGCCTAGTAGGACGCCTGGAGAGTCAACTGGAGCGTGAGCTATCCAGCCAGGAGCCCAGACGAGCAGCTGTGCGAGAACCGACCCCAATCAACACCGACGGCAGGGTCCTAGAAGGACACCAGGAGAGTCAAGATGCGTCGCAGGAGACCGCCAAGTCATTCGACTTTAGCCAGTCGGCCTTTGCTCGGGCGCTTCGAGGCTTGGATGCTGAGTCGGTGACTTTTGATGACTCACTAGACTTGACGCTGGAGCAGGAGCAGTAGAGCGCTGCCAACCCAGATCTAGCCAGTCGCCTTTCCCTGAACCTGGATGACTTTCAGGAAGATCAGGCAGCTGCGGGGGAGAACGTTCGCCAAAACGGCGACGAGGTCATATAGAATAAATAGATTTACTAGGCCGAGCGGTGTGAGCAGGACGTAGTGATGGGCATCGCTACAGGACGTCGAGGCGATCACAATGTAATAGTAGTAGATAAAATCAAATATGGGAACAAAGCTTAATAGAGTACCAGGCGTGCCAGTGGAGTACTAGTACTAGTGACGAAGTCGTGAACCGGCGTGTAAGATGTTGAGCAATCTCGAAGGCGTCTGGAAGATAGACGTATGGATTCTCGACGGCGTCAGGAGACCTTGGCCTAGCCTCAGATGGTATCCTGCAGGCATCCAAAGAGCACCGAGCAGCATCGGGACGTGATAGCAAAAGTAAGCTGCATCATGATGCGATTGGTCGAGAAGGTGATCGTCAGGAGGTGAGAGGCGAGGAACAGAGGCCGTCAGGATGCGAGAGGCTAGAATCTGAGGCCGTCAGGAAGGGAGAGGGGAAAATCAGAAGGCGTCGGGACGCAGGGGCGGAGCATTGGACGTCTTCAGGAAGGAGAGGACGCAGGGATCGACGTCGGGATGGCGTCAGGATGCGGTGTGACGGGATGGCGACATCCGGACGGAACGTCACACGGACGTTGCGTCTAGAATCGCGGTTGACGTTTTGAGCGTCCCGAGCGTCAGAAGCACAGGACGCTCTGGACGCATATTAGAATTTTTGCTGATGAATAAGGGTGGTTGCGAGACCGGTGGATAGGAATGTGGTAAGTGTCTCCACTTCAGAGGGTGATATGAGCATATTTTCGGGAGAGGATGGAAATGAGGTAGTAGGAGGTAAGATTGTGTTGAGGATGCTGGGTGATAGGAAGAGCAGAGAATTAGATAGCGGGAACAGGAGTGTGGATAGTTCTGCGAGTAGGCCATTGGTAGTGCCAATGGGTCTGAGGGCTTATGGGAGAGGGATGGGCGTTCTCAGGGATAGTGGGGGTTATTCATTGCAAATGGCCCAAGTTATTGGGGAGGGTCCCAGAGGTGGAGGTAGGACTGTCTCTGAGTTTCCTGCTGGGAGTGTGCGAAGGAACACTACCCCCATAGACTAGGGGGAACAGGAGATATGGTAGAGGTAGAGGTTAGAGATGAGGTTAGTTTGATTTTGGTTGAGGAGTTTTATTTTATTGGCAGTTTACCTGAGTTTGACGATGGTGAGCACCCATGTCGGGGAGGTCTATCTAGCTGAGCCACTAGAATGGCAGGGGGATAGATCCGAATATTGGTTAAATCAGCAAAAATAATTATATACATTCTGAATATCTTATGCTTCAGAAGCACAGGATGCTCAAAATGTCAACCTTGATTCTAGATGCAGGGTAGTACAAAACCAATATCTAGATGCAGCTATATGTTGTACCCAACCTTCAGGATGCACTAAATGCAACACACAATATTCAAGAAGCACTCTGGACACGATACATAATCTTCCAGAAATTCAAATCACACTAAGAGTCCCCTCTTTACCCTCCTCTGACCCAGGTCATAATAGTAGATTTTCTAAAGTCCTCTTCAATAGTCTTCTATTCTTTATCTAATTCTACTACTAGTACTTATTTATTTATATGCAAGTCTGCCCCCCTCCCCCCATTGCTTCTCCGGGGACCCCATTCAGAGCAGACAGTTACTCCATGAGTATTCATCACCTAAAGACGTACCTTATACCGGCGTGTAGCTGACATCGAGCCCAAGAATCACCAGCAAACAGAATCGAAATCCGTAAAGCAGTTGTAGAGTAATCAGCCATTGAGTAAAAATCCAGAAGCTTAATACCTACACCCCCTTTTAACTAGTACAGGTTACTGGTTTGGTTTTGAGTATCGGTTGATACGTTATATGTTTTATGTTTGGTTTTGAGTATCATTTGATACTTTATATGTTTTATGTTTGGTTTTGAGTATCGTTTAATATATTATATGTTTTATGTTTGGTTTTGAGTATCATTTGATATATTATATGTTTTATGTTTGGTTTTGAGTATCGTTTGATATATTATATATTTTATGTTTGGTTTTGAGTATCGGTTGATACTTTATATGTTTTATATTTTGTATCAGGATATCGATGTGATACCTATTTTATTTTATGTAATGTTTCAAGGCTGGCATTTCTGAGCCTTATAGTTATTTGGTTACAAAGGCTCATGTAGCCCAACAAGTGTATTTAAGACCTGCTATTCTTTACACTTAGAGAAGGCAGACTCCGACAGACAGAGTTTTCAATATACTTGGTTGAACAGTTACTTCTTCAGTTC
Source organism: Tuber borchii (assembly GCA_003070745.1). Classification (NCBI taxonomy): domain Eukaryota; kingdom Fungi; phylum Ascomycota; class Pezizomycetes; order Pezizales; family Tuberaceae; genus Tuber; species Tuber borchii. The sequence continues at coordinate 397,228 of NESQ01000027.1, read as the reverse complement.
GCTTCGAGAATCTTAGTATTTCAAGTCAGTTTACCAAATGCCTACTATTAGGAACTACTTAGTACTAGTTGCGATATAGTAAGAAGTTTGTTACAACAACCTCGTCCAAGCCTCCAGTACTTAGTCTCTCCAGATAGCACACTTTGCTATAGAGCTAGTATCGTTACCCTACTAGCATACGGCACCACCTCATGAGGCCGTTATACCCCTCCACAAAAGTCAATGACTTCCTGAGCTTTCATGCGACAGGGACGAACCTTATACCGTTACGTAGCTAGCGACGAGTCCAAGAACCTCCAGCAAACAGAATTGGAATCTGTCAAGTGGTTGTGGAGTAATCTGCTATCGAGTAAAAATCTACAAGCTTAATACCTACACCCCCTCCAAAGAAGTCAATGACTTCCTAAGCTTTCATGCGATAGGGATGAATCTTATACCGTTACCTAGCTAGCAATGAGCCCAACAACCTCCAGCAAACAGAATTGGAATCCGTTGAGCGGTTGTAGAGGAATCTGCTATTTAGTAAAAGTCTGCCAGCTTAGTATATTCATAAAGAGTGGTGACTTCCTGAGTTTTCATGTGACAGGGACGAATCTTATACTGTTGTGTAGCTGGCGACGAGCCAACAACCTCCAGCTAACAGAATTGGAATCCGTCTAGCAGTTGTGGAGTAATCAGCTATCGAGACAAAATCTACTAGCTGAATAAGTACTACCCCCTCCATAGAAGTCAATGACCTCCTGAGTTTTCATGCGACAAGGACAAATCCTATACCATTGTGTAGCTGGCGACGAGCCCAACAACCTTCAGTAAACAGAATTGGAATCTGTTAAGTGGTTGAGGAGTAATCTGCCATTGAGTAAATATCTACTGGCACTTCAAAGAAGTCAGTAACATCCTGAGTTTTCATGCGATAGGGACCCACCTTATACTGTTGTGTAGCTGGCGAAGAGCCCAACAACCTCTCGGTGAGATATCCAAAATTGGTCTAGCGGTTGTGGAGGAATCAGCCATCGCGTTCTGAAATTGCCAGGCCTGTAGCTCTATCAATAATAGTCAGGTAGAGATGAATCCTATACTGGTGTGTAGCTGGCGTCGAGCCCAGTATGATATAGGTATCAGATTTGAGATCTGTGAAGTGGTGGTGGGGGAGTCTTTAGGGCTGAACAGGTGTTGTGAATATTTAAAGTGGTGATATGAGCAAAGTGCGGAGTCGTGTCGCGTCAAAGACTAAGTGTCTAAGTGCTGAGAAACTACAACACCAGAGAGTGTCCTAGATATCACTCGCTTTCAGAGTGTAGTGAACTGGCATTTTCGCTCTCTGAAAGATCAAGTTCTGAAAATAGAATACCCTAGTATCGTTAGTGCAATATTAAGATTAACAGTATAGTGGCTTTCTCATCAAGCGCCCACACTAACCTATCTTACTTTGCTAAGATTAGCCCCTTTCTTAGTAGGAGAGAAGGCTGGAAAGCCATCGAGAAGGCAGGTATTAACTTGGGGGTATTCTAGAAGAAGATTGGATGAGTGGTGTATCCAGATGCATGATAGTGTTGTGAATTGTGTCTGGAAGCATGGGAGGTAACCTGGTGTCACAACCTACCTCTGGAAGCACTTTGGTATGGCAACCAGACTCTAGACGCTCCAGACGCTCAGGACACAAAAATCTCAGCTGGCCGCTTCTGGAAGCAGTGTAGGTGCTTCTGATGCAGAATCCATTGTTGCTGATATAGGTTTTCTTGAGTTGGCTCAGGTAAGGGTTTGGTGTTTATACGGCAGACATCCAGGTTGGATACAGAAAGCCATTTAGTAGTTCCATTTAGTCGCTTCATTAGATTAAATATACTCGAAAAGTTTAAAAATAAATAAATAAATAAATAAGTAGTACACTGCATAAGTATTGTCTCAGCAGAGGGGGTACACTTGAGAGAGAAGCCTTCAGAGAATAAATACTTCCTTCCATGTTATGCAACTGATAAAAGAAAATCTTAGCTGATATGGATAACCTCTCTTCCAGCACATTTGCCATCAAATCAAACACTTACAGGTACTTGCTGAGGCTAGTGCCCAAACCTTTAAACTGACACTCTATTTAATACTGTCCTAATTTCAACCAGGCTTGAAGGCCTCATGGTTTATATTCAAAATCAATGTTCTCTTATATCTATACATAGAGATTATACACATCTGCTATACTATTGTTTATTTTTTTCTTGTCTATTGGGAATGATGAGAAAAATGAGTATTTAAATTTAAAGATGAATAGTAAAGGGTTGTGGTTTAAGAGGTATTTCACCATTTGGGCATCTTTTCTGTGAGAGGGTGGTTCGGTTGCAGTGTCCCACACTTTTGGCCAAAACTACCCCAACCCATCCCTGTCCCGTACCACTTTTTTATGCCTGACCCTTATATAACTTCTAATGAGGACCCATTGCCTGCTGCATGAAAAAAATATTCATTTAGCCCTCCCGCTTTCTTGAGGCTCCGGGTTTCCCCTCTCTCGCCCTCGTGTAGCTTACGATGAAATCTCGTACTCGTACACTACATGAAGGACTAGCCAAAACGCCGATAGGTGAAATTTATATTTACAGAGTATTAAGAGCTTGGAGCAGGCCGAGCTTTTGTTTTTCGTAGATGCTGTTCGATAAGTCTGAAAAGACTGGGTTTCCTGGCACTGCCACCGGTACTCGGAATTTTAGAAGCACCTTGTGCTCAATGTACTGTACTAGTATTGTATCGTAAACTCTTGTCAAATCTTCCATCGGCCTCGGCTTCTCCCGATCAGAGGCCGAACACTCCAAGAAGGAATACCATTAGTGTGTTCCAGGCTCGGTATAACTTACTCAAGATGAGCCTATCGGATCTCATTAACCGGTATTATTTGTAATTTTGATAACCTGCTCCGATAAGCCTATTTCTTTTTAAGCCGTGATTTCTGTTGGTGATCTCCGATGGTGGATTAAACCAGAGTTTATGGTAGTACAGTACTTTACAAGTACCAGCAAGCTTTAGTGCTCTAACGCTCGAACTTAGGTGGAAAGGTAAATCAGTAGTGTGTAATTGCCTGGCCCTTTCCTACTTAGAAAAACAACACACGCAAACTGCCGGTATCTCTGCTTCCTCTTTTCGTATATACTAACCCCCCTGGGGTTATCATAATATTATGCTCTCTAGCCATTCCGTTCACCCTTCTCGGCACCCCAGCCCCCTCCTGGTCTGTCCCACGTACCATCAACGACAAGCATTTTTGGGCCTACCCACTGCAAACTCACCGACACGATTCCCTAAAAAAAAGGGTGAACCTTTTCAATACCAGGTCTTGACGAGAAACCCTTCCGGATACCATGGCCCGAGAAATATGCCATCGGAAAACTGACACCTCTGCAAAGAATCACCCTGCCATTGGCCCACCCTAAACAATCTTTCCCTATCACTCAGCCCGGGTTCAAAAATTCTAGGAAAATACAAGCAAGCTTCAAGTAATTCTTACGATATTTTTGTGTTGTTTAAGGAATAAAAAGAGAGGGTAAACTGCTTTCTTGAGTAAATAATTTGCTGTTCCTCGCCTTGTGAAACATTGCGATCGCATGTTTTTGCTTGAATTTGATGAGGTATTTACTGTAATAAGAGAGGCAGGGGAATGAACTCTATCGGTACAAGATTATCCCGTTTAGAGCCGTTCACTTAACCGTCTAGCTATAAAATTTAGGCGGTAAAACGAGAAAACCTTTAGAGAAGCAGGTACCTTTATAATACCATTCTTGGCAATCTTCGTAAAACTACAGTAGATCTTATCCGCAAAATAGCCCGCGAATTATCCGGGCCCGGCGGACATACAAGAGTTGTGGGTCGCGCTCCCCACCTGGTGTGAGCTACTCTACCTCACGAGGCATTGCAGTTTCTTCCTTCGAATACAACTTTTGCTAACTAGTAAGCTTGGAAATAATTTCTGAATGATGTGTCGACGCACAACCGATAGCGTTGATGGGTTCCTGATGTGATGGCAATGGACGTACTATGGTTGACTCCCGGTGAGCAACAAAATAAATCGTCAAAATTAGGATTACAAAAAATTACTAGTAATTGATCCCCGTTAGTGACTCGCCTAATTTCGTCATAGGAGAGGTAGAGACTGTATTAGGGGTAGGCCCCGCCACCAGCAAGCGGCAGGGCTGCCATAGAAAGGCGTGCTGGATGCAGGGAAGGAAGAGAGGAAATTGTATATAAGAAACACTATAATAATATTATAAGAAACACTTAAGTTAAAGGCCAACAGGAGAGAACGAGCTATCCAATGGGAGCAAATGCTGAGACTCAGCCAATTGGCTCCTTCATGATCATTTCTTTAATTTTTCTCTTCTATCGATGTCATCAGTCCCTCCTTGCTAACCATTTTATAATGATCATGTCCTATACGTGCGGAGTAGGCGCGGATAATACTTAAATGGATCTAAGATAGATTATAATATTATTAAATAGGCATAAGTTCAAGTACGGGCGAGAATGTAAATTAATGCAGGAGTCTAGTGGTGGTCTATGGCGCATAATACATACTTTCCTCGATATCTTGTTTTTGGTCTCAGTTTTAATTACAATACCGGCTCCCTCTTTTTGTTAGACTACCTCTCAGCCGTGAACTATAATCTATGGAAATTAAGCGTAATATTATAGCATCCAGCAAGTTAGCAACGGAAATGGCTTTTTTCCTTTTATCTCAATCCCGACCCCAGCCGCAAGGAGGAATCCTTAGCAAGCTAAGCGTAATGAAATGGTGAGGCAAGAAATGGGAAAAAGAGAAAAAAGCGGAATCAAGAGATTTCCCTGACTTGATCGAAGATACAAAAGAAGGCTTCTGAGTATCTGGAGTCGGCCGCCACAGGACGATTTAGAAAGATCTCAGGCTAGCTACAAAACGGGGAGATGGTTTCTAACTTCAAGGCCTCGAGGAGCCTACGCTATATGCCTTGAAATGTTAGAATGCATTGAGTCGGCATTAAACATTTTGTATCATGCATCACTTGTATCGTATAATAAATTCAATCTAACTCAATTTGAGGCACGTAGTAATTCATGTTAGCCAGTTATGATAGCTTACGGCGATTCGTCTATCCATTCTCAGCTCTATAGCATGAATTATGTCCTACGAGATTTTCTCTTTTTTAGATATATTTTTAATAGATGGTAGAGACCAAGTTACTAGCAACCATGGCTCTTCTTATCATCTGATACAAACCACCACCTTTAGTTCACATCTACGCATGGCGCTGAATATGAAAAGATTGCACATCTAAGACGGTGCAAGAAGGGCTGGGCTACATATCGAGTTATTCCTAAATATAGATAGTAATTGCAGAATAGGAGTTAATTTCCATAGATTATAGACTCATTATTGTATAGAATTAACCGACTTTGATGAGCAAGATGGAAAGGTCTGGATATCCTTCCAGCCTTTCCTGTACCTTTAGGCTCACACCTTGGTGCCCGTAGAATACAAGCACGGTCTCTCTTGGGGTATGCCCATAGTGGAAACAAATCACAATCATGTCTTAGTTGACCTTAGCTCCTAGGCCGCTTTTCAATTGTGAGGAAAACTTGGGTCTTGTATTTTTTCTCTATAAGATTATTATCCCGAACAACGCTTAGTTCTACACTCTAGGCATGAAAAGGGAAAAATGGGATTGAAGAGGAAAAGAACAATTATGCATAGAGGATATGCAATCAGAAAATAAGAAGAGAAGGGAATAATGGAGATTTGGTTTCATGCTGGCAGACCGTAGAAGCGCCACCACCTTGTGTGCTGGTGTCAAGTGGCCAGCGGGAATGGTGTTTGACCATACTCATCGGGTTTGCTGAGGCCGACGTCGTCCTTTTCCAGCAGTATTTAGGCCACTCCCGCGTACCCATTAGCAGCAGCATACGATAGTGCCGTTCAGCCCTCCTTATCTGATAGTGGTGGGCACGATCATGCTCGGTCATAAAGTTTTGGTGTGCTCGAGCACGATTTATGCTCGAGCATAGGCCAAATTTTCTGCTCGAGCATAATCGTGCCCATCACTATTATCTAACCTATCACGGTTGACCTCGTCCTGTTCCAGAAGCATTTCCACCACTCCCGAGTGCCCTTTCCAGGCAGCAGCCCAGAGTGGTGCTCGGCCGCCGTTATGCGACTTGTCGGGGTTGACCACCCCCCGTTGGAGTAGAAGTTTCACTACTTCCGCGTGGCCATTATAAGCAGCATTCCAGAGTGGGGTTCGGCTATCGTTATCTAGCTTGTCGGGCTTAACGTCATCCCGTTCGAGAAGAATTTTCGCCACTCCCGCATGCCCATTGGAAACAGTACAGCAAAGTGGCGTTCGGCCGTTGTTATCTGGCCTGTCGGGGTTGACCTCGCTCCGTTCGAGTAGCATTTTCACCACTTCCACGTCTCCATTAAAAGTGGCCCTCCAGAGTGGTGTCTGGCCGCCGTTGTCTGACTTGTCGGGTTTGACCTCGCTCCTTTGGAGTAGCATTTTCACTACTTCCCCGTGCCCATTGTAAGCAGAAGACCAGAGCGGTGTCCGGCCGTCTTTATCTGGCTTGTCGGGGTTGACCTCGCTTCGTTCAAGTAGCATTTTTACCACTTCCACTTTCCCAACGTAAGCAGCCCACCAGAACGGTGTCTGGCCGTTCTTATCTGGCTTGTCGGGTTTGACCTCGCTCCTTTGGAGTAGCATTTTCACTACTTCCCCGTGCCCATTGTAAGCAGAAGACCAGAGCGGTGTCCGGCCGTCTTTATCTGGCTTGTCGGGGTTGACCTCGCTTCGTTCAAGTAGCATTTTTACCACTTCCACTTTCCCAACGTAAGCAGCCCACCAGAACGGTGTCTGGCCGTTCTTATCTGGCTTGTCGGGGTTGACCTCGCTCCTTTGGAGTAGCATTTTCGCCACTCCCGCATGCCCATTGGAAACAGTACACCAGAGCGGTGTCCGGCCGTCTTTATCTGGCTTGTCGGGTTTGACCTCGCTCCTTTGGAGTAGCATTTTCACTACTTCCCCGTGCCCATTGTAAGCAGAAGACCAGAGCGGTGTCCGGCCGTCTTTATCTGGCTTGTCGGGGTTGACCTCGCTTCGTTCAAGTAGCATTTTTACCACTTCCACTTTCCCAACGTAAGCAGCCCACCAGAGCGGTGTCCGGCCGTCTTTATCTGGCTTGTCGGGGTTGACCTCGTCCCGTTCGAGAAGCATCGTCGCCACTCCCTCATGCCCATTCTGAGCAGCAGTATATAGTGGTGTTCGGCCGTCATTATCTTGGTTGTCAGGGTCGACTCCGTCTCGCCCCAGAAGCATTTTCACCACTCCCTCGTGCCCATGACAAGCAGCATTCCAGAGTGGTGTTCGACCGTCGTTATCAGGCTTCTCAGGATTGACCTCGTCTCGTTCAAGAAGCATTTCCGCCACTCCCTCGTGACCATTCCAAGCAGCAGCCTGGAATGCTGTGCTGCCCTCGTTGTCTAGCTTCTCGGGGTTGACCTCGTCCCGTTGGAGCAGCATTTGCACTACTCTCCTGTGCCCATTCCAAGCAGCGGCATGGAGTGCTGTGCGACCGTCTTTATCTTGCTTGTCAGGGTTGACCTCGTCCCGTTCGAGTAGCATTTTCGCCACCCCCTCGTGCCCACTCCAAGCAGCATAATAGAGTGGTGTTTGCCTGTCTGAACCTACTTTGTCTGGATCGATATCGCCCCGTTTGAGTAGCATTTCGACAACCGTCTCGTGCCCGTTGCGAGCAGCCCACACAAGAGGCGTATTATCCTCACAGTCCCTTTGATTGATATCACAACCTTCCACTTCTATCAAACCCATCACAATCTCAACAATCCCGAAGAAAGATGCACAATGCAGGCCACTCAAGAAGAGGGGTTTATCAAAATCGCTAGTGCACAAATATCCTTCCGGTTCCAGTGCTTTCAAAAGGATTCTAATGGATATGTGGTTGGTGTAGTCCCCAAATAGCTTCAATGCAAGCAGCTTTGCGCAATCTGAAAGATTCCTTTTCGCATGCACTCCCCAATACACGGAAGAATATTCGACAAAAGGTGTGCTCTGGAGATCAGGAGAGGGACTTGTCGAAAGAGCCTTGACTTGTTGCGAATTTAGATAACTTAAGCAGGTCTCTGCCATCGTGGAGTCCACTCTACCAAAAAGCTCCGGGTGAGCTCGGAGGTACTCCTGAAAAGTGAAATGGATTAAACGGACCGTGGAAGCCTCTTTATCTAAGGCGATAACTCCTTGACAACAGGCGAGCACCGCCCCTATTGAAGGAACATCGTCGGCATTGAGATTCGGTGCACCTATTTCGACGGCTAGTGCGTGACACAATTCAACAGCCTTCAATGGCCGTTCCGAATGAGAGATCCACATTAATGCCGCCATGCCAAGCCTCGCTCTGGCCCCGCCCTGTCTCTTTATCCGACTAAGACTTTCACCATAAACACTCTCCAACCCCAAGCCCTCCTTTATTGCGCTTAACTTTTGTCGCCTTTGGTGGCGTGTAGTTTCTTGGAGGATCGCATCGATATTCAGCGAGACCAACAAGAATCTAGACATGTATCTGTTAGTCGATACTTTGAAGTAGGTTCGGGAGTGTTGCCTCTACTTACATTTCAGAAATATCGCTAGGAATTTTCTCCAAGATGTCTACTTCCAGAGTATCGTCCATCGCATCCGGAATTGTGTCCGCATCCAGCCTGCTCCGAAGATATGTAATAACATCATCCCTCTTGGGGATTATAGATAGGCTCCTCACTCTTCCAGGAAGGCGCCTTCCCATTTCAGGTAGAATGTGCGGCCTTCCGGCCACAAATATTCGGGTGCCTGGTGACTGTTGCAGGAGTTGACCCAGCGAATCGAGAAGCTTGACTTGGTGTTCCGTTGCACATTCATCGATAGCGTCAATGCATATAAATGCGCGCTTTCTGGTAGAGATGGTCTGCAGCATCCTCAGAATATCGGAAATTTGCGGTCTCTGCCCACCAATGGAAGTTTTTCGGTCTTTGTATGCTTCCAATATCTCCTCCGGGATCTCGTCGAGTCCGAAAACCAGTTGTTTTACCAGGGATCCCAGCATGGTCGCGGGCGACTGCTCGTTTTGGTTGGCGAAGTCGAAATAAAAACATGCTACCGTGGCGTTTTGTTCTCTCGCATGATTGCACAAATTGTCTATTACCACAGAGCTAACATTGTGGCTTGTCAGCACTTGTCCTTTTTCTTCTACTCCTTGAGGTTTGTCCCTGTTACCTAATGTATGTTTTCCCAACACCCGGATTTCCATAGCAAAATAGGACTGCCTTATCGGATTCACCTCCCTCACTACCAGAGCGCCAGGTCCTAAACTCCTCAGTTTGTAAAATCCATTCCCCCACATTTTCGACCCTGCGGTCTCGGATGTCCTGATGGCGCAACTTAGGATCAAGTGGAGATAGCCAGGCTAGGATATTTGGTCGATCATCGGCAGCTATAGGGTTGATGTAGGTGGTGTTGAAAGAGTTGTAATTATTACTGAATGGTTGTGACATTTTTTGATCTTTGCTGCTGCTTGGGATATTGCGCGAGTTGATGATGGGTGTTGGAGTCGGTCGACCACAAGAATTCCTGGGGGCGTAAGAAAAGCGGGGTTTTTTCATTGATACCGCTGGATCCTCTGATCAGCCTCACAAAATTTGTGACACCCAAACTCCCCTTTTGCCTACCCCATTGGTCATAGGAAATCCCCCACTCATTTAACCACCATCCTGCCACTTAGCACAAGTCTTGCGCTAGGGCGATATACGGCCCTGGAGCGCCCGTAGTACGATAGTATTGTCCGACTTGACATATACCGGTATACAAGGGCTTCGGGCCCTATGAACGAACCAATATAGACTATCACTTGAATTACAGCAAAGTTTGAGATATAGATCGAGGTGGGGAAGATCTTCCCGCAGCCTTGTACTGTACTAACTTAGGCTCCGTAGATAAGGGCATGCTTCTTCATATATATCGCGACTGCGATGAACGGTACCTATACAGTACTAGGACAGAGCGGAGCGCGTAGTCTCATAACGTAAGTAGGTCGCTACATTCGCTATCACTCTAAGAGTCGAGGAACAAGTTGGTCGAGATCAATTAACCTCCGACGGGCAAACATAAGCAGTCATTCAAGGAGGAGTCATTAAATATGCTGATAAATAGCCTTTTACAGTTATCAGAGCGTGGCAGTTTTAGGATCTAGTATTTCCTACTAAGCTAACTAAGCGAGATACTGTAGCTGGTTAAGTCTCCTGTAACCGCGGAGAGGCAATTCTCGTGATATTGTGAACAAAACTCTTACATACAGTACACTAAAAGATAACCAAAATTATGACGAGCATAGCATGGGAAGAAAAGTATCAACTTAGCTTCAGTCTGTTGACACTCTGCTGCACTTGAGTGCTGTCTCCAAGCGGCTGATGTACGGTAGTTATCACGACTCTTTCTTTAATGGTTCATGGCTTGGTTAAACAGTTTCTCGCCTAAGATTAGAGTTCGAACTCTAAGTTTAACATCTTTTGAGACGCTATTACAGCAGTTTTCAGAAAGCAAGAGCACAAGAAATCTTTTAAAAGTAAAAACTTTGGACTTTGAAGTGTCTAAGACATGGGAGAGGGGCCGTGCTAAAAATTGAGAACTAATTCATGGTCAGACTTAGTCCCCACTGGTGATAAATCCTAAAATCGGAGGGAATTCTATACCAATAACAAGCGAGGACAGCTGCTTGACCCCATCAACACTTAGACCCTCTCTATGGCCAGTCTTAACAACCCCTACCCTATGTCTTAGACACTTCAAAGTCCAAAGTTTTGCTTTCAAAAAACTTTTTTGCGCTCTTGCTTTCTGGGAACTGCCGTAAATATCATGGAGGTGGTAGCTTAAATTTTTTTTTATCCGGCATCAGCAGTGGGGCTAGTGAAAAAAACAGTCCGATCTTGAATGGAGGGATCCGAGGGTTTAGGTGGGGCTAACTGAGGTATCAGTGAAAAATCAATTTCACTAAGCCTCATAGTTTTTCGTTTAACAATAGCCTAATTTCTAATATCGACTAATCGATCCTAATGAGGCTTAATTTGTCTCTTTTCTTTTTTCCATGCGGGATCAATTTTCTTCTTTTGCCTTGCTGCTGGTATCGCACTTTTTAGCCGCAGGAAGACAGCTTGCCGTTGGGCAAGATGAATGGAAATTGCTGTTTACTTTTTCTTCACTACTCACGATGCTCTCTCTAACTAGACTAACTAGCGCTAAAGACAAGAGTATAAATGGAATAACAACCAAGCTTTCCAGGCCTTTTCTCCCATCCTTGTATTGGTCTCGATGCAGATCCATTTCCTTCCACGCATTTCCCCCTTTCCCTTCCGAAAAAAACTATCATGCTAATAAACAGAAGACAACCATCACCAAGAAAACTTCTGCTCCCTCTACCGCCTCCACCCATCTATCTCTTTCCCGTATCCGACTCTTTCAGAGTCGCATCTTTTCCGGCGCTGTATCCATCCTAAGCACATATCCGAATCATTTGTTCGGACAACAAACCGGCTATCGCACGAGCATGCCGTATTGCTTCCAAGCTTCCACTTTCCTCCCGGCGCACGTATCAATCCAGAGCGCATGTCCGAAAGCCTTTGCCTGAACGATAACTGGATAGGCTGCGCGTGTGCCCAATAGCCTGAGCATGCCAAGCAGCATCAAGAATTCCCACAATAATACCTCTGTAGGGCACGGGGAGATCAGGCTCAGCTGAGGGTGGAAATACACTAACCTAGGTAGAGCGTTGCCCTCCAAAATCGTGCCCATGCTGGAAGGTACTCAAAGATGAAGCAAGCCCGAATGGTAGAGGGTGCAATGGACTGCATAGAGGCTGTAGAGACGATTGGTGGAACACGGTTGGGCATTATGGTGTTATATGTCGAAAGCTCGGGAGAGAGGGAGTTTTACCATAGCTTTTGATGTCGGAGATTGCAGAGAAGGTTCTCAGTAATATTATCATGATTTGTTTGGGAAAAGCAGAGACACTTGTGACGGATAAGATATGATCTGGGAATCTATTGTGGTTGTATTTACCTCTGCCTTTTCAATATACGCTCTTTGTTGATGGAGAAAGTGAAGTTATAAGTAGCGACCATTTTTGGTCATGTCATTGAGTACGCGTTTGCCTACCATGAGCGCCACCGAATATAAACAAATAGTACTCCATGTATGATAGGTGATCCGCATCTAAGGCTACCGGTATGCAGGGAGGGTTTGGCGGTGTATCGGGGTTGTCGGGGTTGTACCGTGCCCGCAAAATAGGGGTGAGTTTTTCTAGTCCTTATTAATTTTCATTAATTTTCATTAATAGGAAAGACCGAAAAGTGTAGATAGCCTCGCAACCTCGCGTTCAAGCTCACGGTGGTAGGGCAGCAGCATGCACGCACGACCTTCTTTGAGCTATGTACGAGTACAGTACATGGTGGATACAAATCACAATAAAACCTTGATTAACTGCTAGCTTTCAAACCAAGTTTCACCCCTCAGAAAACCTTGAGCCTCCTATTTTTACCTCTATATTATCCTAACAATTAGGTCTCACTCTAGAATGAAAAAGGGAAAATGAAATCAAAGAAAAATGAAAAAAGTGAACAATGAATATACAACGAGGATTTACTATTAAGGCTTGAAGAAATCATAGATGAAGGAAAGAAAAGTGCAAGCTCAATAGGCACTAAGCGTAAAACTTGAACTCCCCCTGTAGCTAAGGACAGGCCAGAAGGTATATCTCTCCATCTAGCCGCACCTCAAAACTCCCGAAACCCAAAAAAACTCTAAAGGGACACCATGAACCGATAAATCCTGATCCCTAGCGATCTCAACCAATCTAGAACCATTCTTATATCCCATAACCCCCCGTGACTCCTAAACCTATGCCCTGCTAGGTGAAAACTCCCGGATGTCTCAGGGCATAGGGTATTAAGGAAACATTATGGACCTAAATACCCTATACCTGATGCCGAAGGGCAATGGTATTAGCAAAACCGAAACAAGTGCCTTATGCCTAGCAGCAAAGGATGTGAAAAAAAAACAGCCACTGATAAGTGCCTAGTCGCCGCACACCACAAAGCCACATGACTGTAACCGTATATCTCCTAGCAAAATATACGTCTATCTATGTATCATACATATCTACATATTCGCATAAACCTATAACCGAATGCCCTATAGGAAATCTAAAATTCACAAGGAGAAAATAGAAATAAAAGTGAATGGAAGATTTGAGTTACACTGAGGGACCCCCGGGCCCAGTGAGCCCAGGAGCCCAGTCCGTCCGTCTTTGGGTATGGACGGGACGGACGGCGATAATGGCGTCCGTCCTCCCGGTTTCCTGGGACGGACTGCAGGACTGGGATGGATGCCCGGGACAGACGGTGATTATGACGCCCCTCCTGATCATTGCCTGGGACGGGACGGGCCGTACACATCTCGTTTGCCGGGGTCAATGTCGTCCCTTTTGAGTAGTATTTCCACCACTTCCACATACCCATTCCCTGCAGCATACAATAGTGGTGTTCGACCATCGTGATCTGGCTTGTTGGGGCTGACATCGCCCCGTTCGAGAAGTATTAAGAGTATAGTGCAAGGCGTGTATAGCATGTATTATATCTTTTCTTCTAGTTTCGGTTTCTTTCTCCTAAGTTACTTGGGATATTGGTAGGTTTTTCTGCATTGCTAGGAAATTGGAAGAAGGGAGGAGGATAAGCTCAAAGACTAGAGGCCCACCCAAATACCGCAAGAACTGCGGAAACTCGCTAAGCTCGGGCCAGGATATGTTAAATCCGGACCAGTGAGGGAGTGGGGTTCGCCCTCGGCGGGCGTCCCCCCATTGTCCAACCTATACCTGCGGCACTCCCCAATGACAACCTATTATTTATGCTAAAATCCCAAGCTATAGGATATGTTAGGAAAGGGAATTTAAACAAAATAAGAGCAAATACGGCACCAAAAGTAACAGTGGGAGAGATCATAATGATAGCGAGCAAGAGAGGCTTATTCGCCGTACTTGGCTTACTCGGTAATCTAAGGGAAATAACAGGTGTATATATGAAAATCAAAACGCTCTTCTCAGTCATCCAACAAGCACCACACGTTTCCACTCCCATCCATACATGTCTTTCCATCACCTTGTTTATCCTTCAAAGAAACAAAAGAAACAAAAACATTCTGTGTTATTCCCGAACAAAAGAAATGCTCTACAAAGACTTCCTTCATTCCCGTAGCCTCTATGCTTTCCATTCTCATATCCGTGCATCAATGAAACATCTTTCATAACCGTTGTGCTTTCATGAAACAAAGAAACAGTAGCATGCCGAGCAGTATTTCTAACAGAATTAAGATATCTTGGTCAGGACCTAGTGACACCGCAGTTTTTGTGGTATAGTACCTAATTTCCCAGAGCAACCTACAAGTCTCCCCCATGTGCGGAGTGAACATAGGGGGGGTCTTGGCAACGGGTTCTCAGCCCCCAGTGTCCCCCTGTGTTCGCTTCGCACATGGGGGGGACGTGTAGACAGCGGGGTGAAATGGTTCCCTTATTCAGAGAAGCTTTAGTTTTTTGACTTCTAGTTTCTTTTTATTGTGTTAAATTTTCCCCTTGCTGTAAATTCTTACCAACGCCTTTTATTGTCTTGTACAGTAGTAGGATACATATCCCCCAGCACGGGCACCAGAACTCAAGTCCCAATAATTTACCTACCCAGCTAGACTTATTTCACTATATTACTTTCACATTACGTATCAGGAAGTAATAACTGATACCCCCAGCCTGACAATTCATGAATCATGAGTTATCACTCACTCTATGCCAACCTAAGGTCTGATTTGGTGACACGGTCAGGCTTGTGTAAGGGTGCTGTTCGTCCTGCCCACGGCCAGCTCCGCCGGGGGGAAACTATTCCAATCCACCCCCGCCCTAGTCATTCCCGTCCGACATTTTGCCGGGAGTGCATCTCACAGTAATATTCAACGACAATACAGCTTGCGGCTAGGCTATCTTGCTACCGTAAGGTCCAGATAATCAACCCCCCGAGGGAAATTTGTCAGGGTTTACAACGGTAGGTTCGAAATGAGAGAAAATACAACACCGAAAGGGCAACAGAAGGAGAGAGGGTAACGATAGCGAGCAACCTAGGCCTATTCGTCGCACTTGCTTGTTTGCTAATCTCACGGTAATGACAGCAGTATATATGGAAAACAAAACGCTATCCCCAGCCTTCCAACAATTACCACTCGTGTCGTCGTCCTTCCGCACATGTCTCCTCATCACCTTTTCTACCCCTCAAAAAAACCAAAAGAAAGAAAGATTCTGAGCTATCTCTGAACAAAATAAATGCATCACAAAGACTTCCGGTTTCCCCACCCTTTGATCCTAACATCCAACTTTTGTTCTTCCTACATTTCCGTAGCCTCCATGCTTTACTTTGACTATCAATAAAACATCGTTCATAAAAACTAATAGTAGAGACAGGTATATAAGTAAAGCATAAGTAGCACATCCTGATCCTTCTCTTGATCACTACACCTATCTCTCTATTTTCCTACATGCCCCTGCTCCGCTGTATCTTCTGTGATAGAGAAGGGAAGTCATGTCAGTCTAATTTCTCCCATAAACTGTGAAACAATCTATTGTACACTCCTCAACCATCTGCAATGTATCTAAAAGGTCTTTCACAATCTCCTGCGTTTTCCAAAGTCAACCACATTCTTCCAAAGGTGTTGCCATGGGATATCACTCGGAACCCCATAGGGTTGGAACAATATCATAAGTTTATTCAGAGTAGGATGTGATACTCTACTAGGCAGTACAGTGACTTATCATGAGACTACAAGACCTCATTAGCCTGACCGGTATTGAAAACCCCTGGATCGCAACGGAGATCTGGGGGCGTGGGGTTTACACATAATATATAGTGAAGGAAACGGAAAAAAGATTGCGGTTTTAAAAATTTAATTCGCCCTAGCATTTGGGAGAAAACATCATAGATTCAACACTATCCTCTATGCTAGCGGGCTCCAGCACAAAATCCTCATCACATGCTACTAATTTCTCCGCTCTGAGTCTCTCTCGTCTAACCATTCTATGCTCTCTAGCCTTTATCAAGCCCTACTATACTAGCCCTTTTTTGGATATATTTTTAGTCGATGGTAGAGACTAAGTTACAAGCAACCACGTTTCTGATTATTCTCGAATACAAATCCCCTCCTTTGGTTAACATCTACCCCCGGTGCATATCGCGGAACACGAACAAATTGCACCCCATGCAACGTTTCTGCACCGAAGACTATGCGGGAAGGGTTGGGCTATATCGAGCTTTTTCAAGATCTATAATGATATTATTATAGTACTTGTGGGATGCGAATTGATTCCCACAGTTTAAAGACTCCCTATCGTACTAACTGTTCACGACAAGCAAGATGGAACAATGTGGATGTCCTCCCAACATCCCCTTCAGGGTCACACTTCGGGGGTAGTAGAATACAAGCACGGCCTTCCTTGGGACATTCCCACTGGCATAGTGGAAATGAATCACAATCATATATTGGTTAACCCTAGCTCCAAAAGTGCTTTGTAATTGGCGCCTGGTAGGCTTTTTCTGTATAATATTATAACACTCGAGGTGGGGGGGAAATGTGGTTAAAGAAAGAGAAAATAAACAACAAATATGCAAAGAGGGTTTAGAACCAGAAACCAGGAAGAGAAGGGAATATAATGGATATTTTGAGTCACACTAACGAACCTCGGGACCGTAGCAGCGTCACCACCGCGGTGTGGCCGTGTTGGGTGAACACCCGGAGTGGTGTCCGGCCGTCGTTATCTGGTTTGTCGGGGTTGACCTCACTCCGTTCGAGTAGCATTTTCACCACTTCCGCGTGCCCATTCCGAGCAGCAGAAAAGAGCGGTGTCCGGCCGTCGTTATCTGGTTTGTCGGGGTTGACCTCACTCCGTTCGAGTAGCATTTTCACCACTTCCGCGTGCCCATTGAAAGCAGCAGAAAAGAGTGGAGTCCGGCCGTCGTTATCTGGTTTGTCGGGGTTGACCTCACTCCGTTCGAGTAGCATTTTCACCACTTCCGCGTGCCCATTCCAAGCAGCAGACCAGAGTGGTGTCCGGCCGTCGTTATCTGGCTTGTCGGGGTTGACCTCGCCCCGATCGAGAAGCATTTTCACTACTTCCGCATGCCCATTGTAAGCAGCACACCGGAGTGGTGTTTGGCCCCACCGACCCGGTTTGTCGGGGCTGATATCTCCTCGTTTGAGTAGCATTCCAACAACTCGCTTGTGCCCATTTTCAGCAGCCCACACAAGAGGTGTATTATCCACACAATCTCTTTCGTTAATATCACAACCTTCAGCCTCTATCAAACCAGCCACAATCTCAACAATCCCGAAAAGTGATGCACAATGTAGGCCACTGAATAGTGGGGGTTTATCAAAATCAATAGTGTACGAATATCCTTTCCGTGCTTCCAAGAGGGTTTTAGTGGATATGTGGTTATCATAGTCATCAAAAAGCTTTAATGCAAGCAGTTTCGCGAGATCTGAGAGGTCTTTTTTTGCATGTACCCCCCAATAAAGGGAAGAATATTCGAGAAAAGGTGTTCCTTGGCGACCGGAAGAGGAACTTGTTGGAAGGCCCTTGACCTGCTGCGAATTCAGATAACTTAAGCAGGTCTCCGCTATGGTCGAGTGAACGCTGCCAAAAAGCTCGGAATGAACCCGGAGGTACTGCTGAAGGGTAAAATGGATTAACCGGACCGTGGAAGCCTCCTTGTCTACGGTTACAAGTCCTTGGCAACAAGCCAGCAATGTTCCTATTGAAGGACCACCATCGACATGGAGATTTGGTGACCCGATTTCGACTGCTACGGCGTGACACAATTCAACAACCTTCAAAGGCCGCTCGGAGTATGAGATCCACATCAAGGCGGCCATTCCAAGCTTCGCTCTGGCCCTGCCCTGTCTCTTTATCCGCGACAGGGTTTCACCATAAGCACCCTCTAACCCCAAGCCATCTACAATTGCGCTTAGCATTTGTCGCCTGTGACGGATTGTGGTTTCTTGTAAGACCATATCAATATTCATTGAGACCAGCAGGAATCTAGATAGGTATCCGTTAGCCGACAACTCGAGGTAGCTTCCGGAGCATCATTGCTTCTACATACATTTCAGAAATATCGCTAGGAATTTTCTTCAAGATATCTGCCTCCAGAGTACTGTCCATTGCATCAGGGGTTGCGTCCGCGGCCAGCTTGCTACGAAGATATGTGACAATATCATTCCTCTTGGGACTTATGGATATGCTCGCCACTCTTCCAGAAAGACGCCTTCCGATCTCCGGCAGAATGTGCGGTCTTCCGGTAACAAATATTCGAGTGCCTGGAGACTGTTCGAGTAGTGTGCCTAGCCCATCGAGAAGCTTGACTTGGTGTTCTGTTGCACATTCATCCACGGCGTCTATGCATATGAATGCGGGCTTTCTGGCGGAGGTAGTCTGCAGCATCTTCCAGATATTAGAAATTTGCGGTCCCTGCCCACCAATAGCATTTTTTCGGTCTTTGTATGCTTCTAATATTTCTTCCGGGATCTCATCGAGTCCAAAAACTAGTTGCTTTAGCAGGGAGCCCAGCATGCTCGCGGGGGACTGCTCATTTTGGGCGGCGAAGTCGAAATAGAAACATGCTACGGTAGCATTTTTCCCTCTAGCCTGATTACACAGGCTATCTATAACCATGGAGCTAGCATGGCGGCTTATCAGCACTTCCCTTCTTTATTTCATTCATTGAGGCTCATTCGTATTACCTAATGTATGTTTTCCCAACACCCGGATTTCCATAGCAAAACAGGACTGTATTATCCGATTCACCTCCCTCAGCACCAGCGCACCAGCACCTAAACTCCCCACTTTGTAAAAACCATTCCCCCACACTTTCGACTCTGCGGTCCCGGATGTCCTGATGGCGTAACTTAGGATCTAATGGGGATAGCCAGGCTAGGATATTGGGTCGCTCATCGCCAACGATAGGGTTTATGTAGGTGGTGTTGAAAGATTTATAATTATTACTGAACGATTGGGACATTTTTTGTTCTTTGCTGCTGCTTAGGATATTGCGCGTGTTGATGATGGGTGTTGGAGTCGGCCGACCACAAGAATTCGTAGGGGCGTAAGAAAAGCGGGGTTTTTTCATTGATCCCACCGCATCCTCTGATCAGCCTCGCCAAATTTGTGACAGCAAAACTCCGCTTTTGCCTACCACATTGGTAACAGGATATCCCCCACTCATTTTACAAGTACCACTATCCTGCGATTTAACACAAGTTTTGCACTACGGTACGATTAAATACACCCCTGGAGCGCCTGTACTACAATGATATTGGCCAACTAGACATATACCGGTATACAAGGGCTTCGGGCCCTATGAACGAACCAATATAGACTATAACTTGAATTACAGCATAGTTTGAGATATAGATCGAGCTAGGGAAAATCTTCCCCCAGCCTTGTACTGTACTAACTTAGGTTCCGTGGATAGGGGCATTCTTCTACATATATATTGCGACTGCAATGTACTGTACCTGCACTAGGATAGTGCGGATCGCGTAGTCTCATAGTAGGCCGCTACCTTCGTTATCGCTCTACTTGTCGAGGAACAAGTTGGTCAAGATCAATTAACCTCGGACGGCAAACCTAAGCAGTAATTCAAGGAGTCATTAAATATGCTGATAAATGGTCTTTTACCCGTATCTAAGCCTGGAATTTTTAGGATCTAGGATTTCCTACTAAACTAACTAAGCGAGATACTGTAAGTGGTTAAATCTCCTGTAACCGCGGAGAGACAATTCCCATACCGGTAGTATTATGGACAAAACTCTTAGCATTCAGTTCACTAAAAGATAACCAAAGTTATGACGAGCATAGCATGGGAAGAAAAGTATCAACTTCGCTTCAGTCTGTTGACACTCTGCTGCACTTGAGCGTTGTGGTGTACGGTAGTTATCACGACACTTTCTCTAATAGTTCATGGCTTGGTTAAACAGTTTCTCGCCTAAGATTACAGTTCGAACTCTAATTTTAACATTGTTTGAGACGCCATTCACTTTCATGGAGGCGGTAGCTTAAAACTTTTTTTTATCCGACATCAGCAGTGGGGCTAGTGAAAAAATCCGTCCGATCTCGAATGCAGGGATCCGAGGTCTTAGGTGGGGCCTTACTGAAGCATGAGTGAAAATCAATTTCATCAGCGCCCTCCTGCATGCGATGCTCCCAGCAGTATGTGCCATTAAGCCTCATAGTTTTTCATTAAATTTTGATAATAGCCTAATCTCTAATATCGACTAATCCATCCTAATAAAGCTTAATTTGTCTGTTTTTTTTTCCATGTGGGATCAATTTTCTTCTTTTGTCTGCTGCCGGTATCGCACTTTCTAGTTGCTGGAAGACAGCTTGCCGTTGGGCCAGATGAATGGAGTTGCCGTTTACTTTTTCTTTTTCCTAGCTTTTTTCTTTCACCACTCGAGTTTGAGGCTCTTTTTCGGACGCAAACTGACAAATCATGCGCCTTTATTTGAACCAATCTGGTAAGCCGCTTAGATTGCCCCTCAGCCTCAGTTATCTCCCGCGACTGTTCTTTCAGACAAGGATTCACAACACCTGGTCCTTGGCCGATAGGATGGCATCACTAGTAATCCTAAGTCGGGAAAGCAGATAACAGAGGGAAGCCCAGAAAACAGCATCTCTATCTCTATCGCTCCCCTATATGCTCCACCGAGCCCCTTGTGCCAATTCCACGGCTGCTTTGGCGACAGGCTAACTTAGTAGTCCCTCCTGGCGCAAAATAGGCCCCGGCTAGCTGCGTGGCGCTTATGTGCGAGCTAAGCGATTTATACCATTGAACCACGCAAACAATGAGAGTAAGTACTTGAAAGTTTCACTAGCAACGATGATACAAGCGAGTATCTAGTGATGCAAATTTATAGCATAGTACTGTTGGGCATGCAGATAGATTTGTACCAAATGGTTGAGACGTGTGAAACCTGCATACTATTGGCGGCACTGAATTTAGTAGCTTGGAAAGAGGAAAATACGGGCATTTAAGAGAGGGAAAAAGGCAGGCCCGGGATAGAAGAAGGAAAAACAAATTTATGGTAGGCAATAGGAAAATGGAGGGGAATGACATACTCCTCAGGTCTTGCTCTTCGCAAGTCGATATTGTGCGGTGGTGTGGGCTATTTGATTGTTCGTGGCAAGCCCGGATACTAGTAGGATACTAGGCGAAATGGAAAAAAACTCTATTCACGTAGAATGTACTTGCAGGTTGGGATATTTGGGTCAAAATGAATAGAGAAAATAATGATACTGTAGTCCATAATCACTAGACCGAAAGGTTATCATAATTGTCAAATGGCTATGGCTGAACGGCGAATAACTGATGGGGATTGGGACGACGGGGAAACTACAGCGGCAAAACGAAATGAAGCGCCAAGATTAAAGCAACACGAAAGACAGATCGCCCACACACAACTTAGAGAGGGGAAACCATTTTTCACTCCACTGCTCACTCTTACCCCTCACTACTCGCGATGCTCTCTCTAACGAAACTAACTCGCGCTAAAGACAAGAATAAATGGAATAGCAACCAAGCCTTCCAAGCCTTTTCTCCCATCCTTGTATTGGTCGCGACGCAGGTCCATTTCCTTTTACGCATGTCCCCTTTCCCTTCCCTACAAAACTATCATGCTGATAAATAGAAGACAACCATCACCAAGAAAACTTCTGCGCCATCTATGACCTCCACCCATCCGTCCCTTTCCCGTATCCAACTCTTGCCCTATCCGACTCTTTCAGGGTCACATTCCTCTCGGCGCTGTATCCATCCTAAGCGCATACCCGAATCATTTGTCCGGAAAACTAAGCGATTATCGCACAAGCATGCCGTATATCTTCCGGGCTTCACTTTCCTCCCGACGGATGTATCGATCCAGAGCGCATGTCCGAAAGCCTTTGCCTGAACGATAACTGGATAGGCTGCGCGTGTGCCCAATAGCCTGAGCATGCCAAGCAGCATCAAGAATTCCCACAATAATACCTCTGTAGGGCACGAGGGAGATCAGGCTCAGCTGAGAGTGGAAATATACTAACCTAGGTAGAGTGTTGCCCTCCAAAATCGTGTCCATGCTGGAAGGTACTCAAAGATGAAGCTAGCCTGAATGGTACAGGGTGCAATGGACTGCATAGAGGCTGTAGAGACGATTGGTGGAACACGGTTGGGCATTATGGTGTTATATGTCGAAAGCTCGGGAGAGAGGGAGTTTTACCATAGCTTTTGATGTCGGAGATTGCAGAGAAGGTTCTCAGTAATATTATCTTGATTTGTTTGGGAAAAGCAGAGACACTTGTGACGGATAAGATATGATCTGGGAATCTATTGTGGTTGTATTTACCTCTGCCTTTTCAATATACGCTCTTTGTTGATGGAGAAAGTGAAGTTATAAGTAGCGACCATTTTTGGTATTGTCTCTACAGATCATGTCATTGAGTACGCGTTTGCCTACCATGAGCGCCACCGAATATGAACAAATAGTATGATACTCCATGTATGATAGGTGATCCGCATCTAAGGCTACCGGTATGCAGGGAGGGTTTGGCGGTGTATCGGGATTGTCGGGGTTGTACCGTGCCCGCAAAATAGGGGTGAGTTTTTCTAGTCGCAACCTCGCGTTCAAGCTCACGGTGGTAGGGCAGTAGCATGCATGCACGACCTTCTTTGAGCTATGTACAGTACATAGTGGATACAAATCACAATAAAACCTTAACCGCTAGCATTCAAACCAAGTTTCACCCCTCAGAAAACCTTGAGCCTCCTGTTTTTGCCTTTATAATTATTATCCTAACAATTAGGTCTCACTCTAGAATGAAAAAGGGAAAAATGAAATCAAAGAAAAATGAAAAAGGTCAACAATTAATATACAACGAGGATTTACAATTGGGGCTTGAAGAAATCATAGATGAAGGAAAGAAAAGCGCAAGCTCAATAGCCTCTAAGTTAAGCGTAAAACACGAACTCCCCCTGTAGCCAAGGACAGGCCAGAAGATGTATCTCTCCAACTAGCGGTGCCGCAATACTCCCGAAACCCAAAAAAACGCGAAAGGGATACTATACCATGAGCCGATAAACCCTGATCCCTAGCGATCTCAAGCAATCTAGAACCATTCTGATATCCCATGATCCCCATGACTCCTAAAACCTATGCCTTGCTAGTGTGCCAACTCCCGGATGTCTCAGGGCATAGGGTATGAAGGAAACATTCTGGAACTAAATACCCGATACATTTCCTGCAGCATAGAATAGTGGCGTTCGACCATCATTATCTGGCTTGTCGGGGCTGACACCGCCCCGCCCGAGAAGTATTAATAGTATAGTGCAAGGCGTGTATAGCATGTATTATATCTTTTCTCCTAGTTTCAGTTGCTTTCTCCTAAGTTACTTGGGATATTGGTAGGTTTTTCTGCAGTGCTAGGAAATTGGAAGAAGGGAGGAGTGCATCACGTATAATACCACCCTCGAAAGGAGGAGGATAAGCTCAAAGACTAGAGGCCCACCCAAATACCGCAAGAACTGCGGAAACTCGCTAAGCTCAGGCCAGGATATGTTAAATCCGGACTCGTGAGGGAGTGGGGTTCGCCCTCGGCGGGTGTCCCCCATTGTCCAGCCTATACCAGCCGCACTCCCCAATGACAACCTATTATTTATTCTAAAATCGTAAGCTATACGATATATTACGGACGGGAATTAAGATATCTTGGTCCGGACCTAGTGACTTTCCGCAGTTTTTGCGGTATAGTATGATATCATACCTAATTTCCCAGAGCAACCTACAGTAGTAGGATACATAAGTTACCCCCCAGCACGGGTACCAGAGCGCAAGTCCCAATAATTTACCTACTCAGCTAGACTTATCTCGCTATAGCGCTTTCACATTATGTATCGGGGGCTGGTGACTGACACCCCCCACCCTGACTATTCATGAATCATGAATTATCACTCACTATCCTCTAACCTACGGTCTGATTTGGTGACACGTTTAGATTTGTGTAAAGGTACTGTCCATCCTACCCATGGCCAGCTCGCCCGTGGGGAAGCTATTCCAATTCACCCCCGCCCCAGGCGTTCTCGTCCGATATCTTTACGGGGGAGCGCATTTCACCGAGTAATACTCAACGACAATACGGCTTGCGGCTAGGCTATCTTGCTACCTTAAGGTCCAGATAATCCACCCCCCGAGGGAAATTATCAGGGTTTACAACATGGGTAGTTTTCAAAATGAGAGAAAATACGGCACCGAAATGGCAACAGAAGGAGAGAGGGTAACGATAACGAGCAACCTAGGTCCATTCGTCGTACTTGCTTGTTTGCAAATCTCATAGTAATGACAGGAGTATATATGGAAAACAAAACGCTATCCCCAGCCTTCCAACAATTACCACTCGTGTCCGCGTCCTTCCACACATGTCTCTGATAAAAATCGGTTATGATGGCGAATAACGACGGGTGAAAACGGCGAGTGACGATGGGTGAAACGAAACGCCAAGGCAACACTCAAAGGGACAAATCGCACAACTAAAAGCGGGGAAGAAAACTTTTCGTTTAACACACTCTCACTCTCTCGACTCACTCTCTCGATGATCAACTAACTAACAGGAATAACACAGGAGTATAAGTAACGAAACAACAATCACCTGCTCTCTTCCTCCGAGTCCTATCCTTTCATCGATCACGACACTCATCCACAGCCTTCCACGCATTCTGCCGCTTCTATGCATATTTCCCCCTATTCTTCTGCAGAACGAACACTATGCTAACAAAGAAAGGAACGATCGCGATAAAGAAAAACTCTTCAGGCTCTCTAGCCTACTCGCATCCGACTCGCTTACGACTCATTCCTCACCGATCGCAAGCGCATATCCGGAGTTTGTCGAACGATAACGGTGTAGGCGCAACATGCGGAGTAGCATGAGAGAACTCGCTCCCGGTAGGCGTATCTATCCAGAGCGCATGGTCGAGCTTCTTTGCCTGAACCATAACGGAACAGGGAAAGTGCGTGCCCGATGGCTAAGTGCTGCCCGATAGGTTGAGTATGCTGAGCAGTTTCGAAGGATTCCAAAAGTCTCCTGATCACTTTGTCTACCCCTCGAAAAGACCAAAAGATAGAAAGATTCTGAGCTATCTCTGAACATCACGAAGGCTTCCTCTTTCCCCACCCTTTGATCCTAACATCCAACTTTTGTTCTTCCTACATTTCCGTAGCCTCCATGCTTTACTTTGACTATCAATAAAACATCGTTCTTAACCTCCGTGCTTTCATGAAACGAAAGAAACCCTAGCATGCCAAGCAGCATTTCCAACAGGTACAGTATCTGAAACAAAAACGAACAGTAGAGACAGGTATATAAGTAAAGCATAAGTAGCACATCCTGATCCTTCTATTGATCACTACACCTATCTCTCTATTTTCCTCCACACCCTTGTTCCGCTGTATCTTCTGTGATAGCAAAGGAAAGACATGTCGGTCTAATCTCTCCCATAAACTGTGAGACAATATATTGTGCACTCCTGAACCATCTGCAATGTATCTAAACGGTCTTTCACAATCTCCTGCGTTTTCCAAAGTCAACCACATTCCTCCAAAGGTGCTGTCATGGTATATCACTCGGAACTCCATAGGGTTGGAATGGTATCATAAGTTTACTAAGTCTTGTAGTAGGATGTGATACTCTACGGGGCAGTATAGTGGCTTACCATGAGACCGCAAGACCTCATTGGCCCGACCGGTATTGAAAGACTTTAGATGGCAATGGTGATCTGAGAGCCCAGGGTTTACAAGTAATATATAGAAAAGGGAAAAGAAACTAAATTTAACTAGTTGTGGCTTTGAAATGTAATTCATACGAGCATTGCGGGGAAGACACCATGGATCCAACACTATCCTCCATGCTAGTGGGCTCCTGCACACAATCCTTCTTTAACTGCTACTAATCTCTCCGCTCTGAGTCTCTCCCTCTTAATCATTCCCTACCCTAGCATTTATTATGCCCTACTGTACTCCCCCTTTTTTGAATATATTTTTAGTCGATGGTAGAGACCAAATTGCAAGCAACCACCGCTCTAATTATTCTCGAATACAAATCCCCTCTTTTAGTTAACATCTGCCGTTAGCGCATATCGTCGAACACGAAATTGCACCCCATGCAACTTGTCTACACCTAAGACTGTGCGGGAAGGGTTGGGCTATATCGAGCTTTTCCAAGATGCGTAATATTATGTACTTGCGGATGCGAATCGATTTACAGAGTTTAAAAGACTCCTTGCTTTATTAACTATTCATGGCAAGTAAAATGGAAAAGTGTGGATGTCCTCTGAACCTCCCCCTCAAATTGACACCTCGGGGGTAGTAGAATACAAGCACGGCCTTCCTTGGGCCATGCCCACTGGCATAGCGGAAATGAATCACAATCATATGCTTGTTACCCCTAGCTCCAAACGTGCTTTGTAATTTTGAGGGAACTAGCGCCTGGTAGGCTTTTTCTGTATAATATTATAACAACACACAAGGTGGAAAAAGGGAAAAATGAAATTAAAGAAAAAAATAAGAAATAAACAACAAATGTACAAAGAGGGTTTAGAACTAGAAACGAAGAGGAAGAGAAGGGAATATAATGGAGATTTTGAGTCATGCTAACGAACCACGGGACCTTAGCAGCGTCACCACCGCGGTGTGGCCGTGTTGAGTGGCCACCAGGAGTGGTGTTTGGCCGAATACATCTGGTTTGCTGGGGTTGACCTCGCTCCATTCGAGTAGCATTTTCACCACTTCCACGTGCCCATTGCCAGAGGCATACGATAGTGGCGTTTAGCCATCCTTATCTGACCTGTCACGGTTGACCTCGTCCCGCTCCAGAAGCATTTTCACCACTCCCGAGTGCCCTTTCCAGGCAGCAGCCCAGAGTGGTGTTCGGCCGCCGCTATGCGACTTCTCCGGGTTGACCACGCCCCGTTCGAGCAGAAGCTTCACTACTTCTGCGTGCCCATTATAAGCAGCATTCCAGAGTGGAGTTCGGCTATTGTTATCAGGCTTGTCGGGCTTGACATCATCCCGCTCGAGAAGAATTTTCGCCACTCCCGCATGCCCATTGGAAGCAGTACAGCAAAGTGGTGTTCGGCCGTTTTTATCTGGTCTGTCGGGGTTGACGTCGCTCCGTTCGAGTAGCATTTTCACCACTCCTGAGTCCCCTTTCCAGGCAGCAGCCCAGAGTGGTGTCTGGCCGCCGTTGTCTGACTTGTCGGGTTTGACCTCGCTCCTTTGGAGTAGCATTTTCACTACTTCCGGGTGCCCACTGTAAGCAGCAGACCAGAGCGGTGTCCGGCCGTCGTTACCTGGCTTGTCGGGGTTGACCTCGCTCCGTTCGAGTAGCATTTTCACCACTTCCGCGTGCCCACTGTAAGCAGCAGACCAGAGCGGTGTCCGGCCGTCGTTATCTGGCTTGTCGGGGCTGACCTCGCTCCGTTCGAGTAGTATTTTCACCACTTCTGCTTTCCCAACATAAGCAGCCCACCAGAATGGTGTCTGGCCGTTCTTATCTGCCTTGTCAGGGTTGACCTCGCTCCGTTCGAGTAACATTTGCACCACTTTCATGTGTCCATAGTCAGCAGCAATCCAAAGTGGTGTCCGGCCGTTGTTATCTGGTTTGTCGGGGTTGACCTCGTCTCGTTCGAGAAGCATTTTCACCACTGCCTCATGCCCATTGTAGGCAGCAGTCCAGAGTGGTGTTCGGCCGTCCTTATGTGGCTCGTCGGCATTGACCTCGTCCCGTTCGAGAAGCATCGTTGCTACTCCCTCATGCCCATTCTGAGCAGCAGCATATAGTGGTGTTCGGCCGTCATTAGCTGGGTTGTCAGGGTCGACTCCGTCTCGCCCCAGAAGCATTTTCACCACTCCCTCGTGCCCATGACAAGCAGCATTCCAGAGTGGTGTACGTCCCTCGTTATTTTGCTTGCCAGGGTTGACCTCGTCCCGTTCAAGTAGCATTTTCACCACTCCCTCGTGCCCATTTTGAGCAGCAGCATGGAGTGGTGTTCGGCCATCGTTATCTGGCTTGTCGGCAATGACTTCACTCCGTTCGAGAAGCATGTTCACTACTCCCTCTTGCCCATTGCTAGCAGCACCCCAGAGTGGTGTTCGGCCGTGGCTATTTGGCCTGTCGGGGTTAACCTCGTCCCGTTTAAGAAGCACCCTTACCACCCCTTCGTGCCCATTCCGAGCAGCAAACCAGAGTGGTGTTTCACCGTCGTTATCAGGCTTCTCAGGATTGACCTCGTCCCGTTCAAGAAGCATTTCCGCCACTACCTCTTGCCCATGCCAAGCAGCAGTGTGGAGTGCTGTGCGTCCCTCGTTATCTAGCCTCTCGGGGTTGACCTCGTCCCGTTGGAGCAGCATTTGCACTACTCTCCAGTGCCCATTCCGAGCAGCACCGGTGAGTGGTGTCCAGCCGTCTTTATCTTGCCTATCAGGGTTGACCTCGTCTCGTTCGAGTAGCATTTTCGCCACTCCCTCGTGCCCATTCCAAGCAGCATAATAGAGTGGTGTTTGACTAGCTAAACCCGCTTTGTCGGGATTGATATCCCCCCGGTTGAGTAGCATTGCAACAACTGGCACGTGCCCATTCCAAGCAGCCCACACAAGAGGAGTATTATCTTCATAGTCTCCTTGGTTAATATCACAACCCTACACTTCTATCAAACCCATCACAATCTCAACAATCCCGAAGAAAGATGCACAATGTAGGCCACTCAAGATTAGGGGTTTATCGAAATCGCTAGTGCACAAATATCCTTCAGGTTCCAGTGCTTTCAAAAGGGTTCTAATGGATATGTGGTTGGTGTAGTCCCCAAATAGCTTCAATGCAAGCAGCTTTGCGCCATCTGAAAGGTCCCTTTTTGCATGCACTCCCCAATACACGGAAGAATATTCGAGAAATGGTGTGCTCTGGAGATCAGGAGAGGGACTTATCGAAAGAGCCTTGACTTGTTGCGAATTTAGATAACTTAAGCAGGTCTCTGCCATCGTGGAGTCAACTCTACCAAATAGCTCCGGATGAGCTCGGAGGTACTCCTGAAGAGTGAAATGGATTAACCGGACCGTGGAAGCTTCTTTATCTACGGCGATAACTCCTTGACAACAGGCGAGCACCGCCCCCATTGAAGGAACATCGTCGCCATTGAGATTTGGTGCCCCTATTTCGACGGCTAGTGCGTGACACAATTCAACAGCCTTCAATGGCCATTCCGAATGAGAGATCCACATCAATGCCGCCATGCCAAGCCTCGCTCTGGCCCCGCCCTGTCTCTTTATCCGACTAAGACTTTCACCATAAACACTCTCCAACCCCAAGCCCTCCTTTATTGCGCTTAACTTTTGTCGCCTTTGGTGGCGTGTAGTTTCTTGCAGGATCGCATCGATATTCAGCGAGACCAACAAGAATCTGGATATGTATCTGTTAGTCGATACTTTGAAGTAGGTTCAGGAGTGTTGCTTCTACTTACATTTCAGAGATATCGCTAGAAATTTTCTCTAGGATGTCTACTTCTAGAGTGTCATCCATCGCATCCGGAATTGTGTCCGCAGCCAGCCTGCTCCGAAGATATGTAACAATATCATCCCTCTTGGGGATTATAGATAGGCTCCTCACCCTTCTAGGAAGGCGCCTTCCCATTTCAGGTAGAATGTGCGGCCTTCCGGTCACAAATATTCGGATGCCAGGCGACTGTTGAAGGAGTTGACCCAGCGAATCGAGAAGCTTGACTTGGTGTTCCGTTGCACATTCATCGATAGCGTCAATGCATATGAATGCGTGCTTTCTGGTAGAGATAGTCTGCAGCATCCTCAAAATATCGGAAATTTGAGGCCTCTGCCCACCAATGGAAGTTTTTCGGTCTTTGTATGCTTCCAATATCTCCTCCGGGATCTCCTCGAGTCCGAAAACCAGCTGTTTTAGCAGGGATCCCAGCGTGCTCGCGGGTGACTGCTCGTTTTGGTTGGCGAAGTCGAAATAAAAGCATGCTACCGTGGCGTTTTGTTCTCTCGCCTGATGGCACAAGTAGTCTATTACCACAGAGCTAACATTGTGGCTTATCAGCACTTGTCCTTTTTCTTCCACTCCCCAAGGTACATTCTTGTTACCTAATGTATGTTTTCCCAACACCCGGATTTCCATAGCAAAATAGGACTGCCTTATCGGATTCACCTCCCTCACTGCCGGAGCACCAGCTCCTAAACTCCTCAGTTTGTAAAAGCCATTCCCCCACACTTTCGACCCTGCGGTCTCGGATGTCCTCATGGCGCAACTTAGGATCAAGTGGGGATAGCCAGGCTAGGATATTGGGTCGATCATCGGCAGTAATAGGGTTGATGTAGGTGGTGTTGAAAGAGTTGTAATTATTACTGAATGAATGTGACATTTTTTTGTTCTTTGCTGCTGCTAGGGATATTGCGCGAGTTGACGATGGATGTTGGAGTCGGTCGACCACAAGACTTCCTAGGTAGTAAGAAAAGCGGGGTTTTTTCATTGATACACTGGATCCTCTGATCAGCCTCACAAAATTTGTGACACCAAAACTCCGCTTTTGCCTACCGCTTTGGTCAAAGGAAATCCCCCACTCATTTAACCACCATCCTGCCACTTAACACAAGTCTTGCGATAGGGTGAAATACGGCTCTGGAGCGCCTGTAGTACGATGGTATTGTCTAACTTGACATATACTGGTATACAAGGGCTTCGGGCCCTATGAACGAACCGGTGTGAACACACCATACCACTTAAATTTAAGAAATATAGCCCAGTTTGTGATATAGATCGAGGTGGGGGAGATTTTCCCACAGCCTTATTCCGTACTAATTTAGGTTCCGTAAAGATATGGGCATGGTTCATATATATCGCGACTGCGATGCACTCTACCGGTACTGTACTAGGACAATAAGGAGCGTGTAGTCTCATAGTAGGTCTCTACGCCCGCTATCGCTTCAACAGCTGAGGAAAAAGTTGGTCGAGATAAACTAGCTTTCGACGGCTAACCTAAGCAGTAATTCATCCAGCCATTGAGTATGCTAATGAATAGCTTGTTAGATTGCAAGATTTCCCATTAAACTAACTTAGCGAGACAGCTGATTAAATCTCCTGCAAACGCGGACAGAAAATTTCCGTGATATTATATACAGCACTATTGGCATACAGCACTAAAAGATAACTAAAGCGATGATGAGCATACTGGTAGTATGGGCGGGAAAATCTTAACTCCGCCTTAGCCTGTCGACACTCTGCTGTAATTGAGCCTTGTCTCCAAGCGGCTGGTGTAGGTATCACGACTCTTTCTCCAACAGTTCATGGCTTGATTAAACAGTTTCTCGCCTAAGTTTAGAGCTCGAACTCTAAGTTTACATCGTGTGACACGCTGTTCAATATCATGGAGGCGGTAGCTTAAAAAGAATTTTTATCCGACATCACCAGCGGGACTAATTAAAAATACCGTCCGATCTCGAACGGAGGGATCAGAGGTTTTAGGTGGGGCCTACCGAGATGGGAGTGAAAAAATCAATTTCACCAGCGCCCACTTGCACGCAATCCTCCCTGTGGTGGCCAATAAGCCTCAGAGTCTTTCATTTATTGTCAAATGCGTTTTGGTTGTCAGTGGCAGCTGGAGCACCTTTTTTCTTTTTTCCTATCTAGCGTCTTTAACTAGTGTAATTTTGTGGGCTGCTTACAGGGTCAATGAGCTCCCCAGTGTAGGTAGAGGAGAGGTCTGTATTTTCTCACTCTAAAACACCTGTAATACAATGCCTACGAAAACAAATCCTGAAATCTTGCAGTTATGCCTTTGGCGCTGTGAGCAAGGGGAGCCAATTGAGCAAGTCGCAAGAGATGCTCAAATTAGTATCTGAACTCTATCATGCGAAAAAATCAACCAGAATTCATGATTCAGTATTGGCCCCAAGAAATGCTTGTGTGAGGATTCAGAGTTGGGTTGCTCCCACTGAAGATCATTGGTGGCTGCAATTGCTGTGGGAGCACCGCTGGGTTGGGCCTGCAGCTTAACCCTCAACACAGCTCAAGAAACTACACTAGTGAAAAAAATTTCTCAAAAAAAAAAAACCTCTCTTGCTCCTACTAACAACCAAAAAGCATTCGACAATAACCATAGACTAATCTCAGTACAAGGGTAGATTGACAATCTAACATTAACTGATGAGTACTAATAAGACTTAATTTATCCTTTTCTTTTTTTTCCATGCCGGATCGATTTTCTCCTTTTGTCTTGCTGCTGGTATTGAAATGTTTAGCTGCCGGAGGAAGGCTTACCGTTGCGGAGTTGCTGTTTACTTTTTCTTTTTTCGTAGTTTTTATTTTTCCAACACTTGAATTGGAGGATGGATAATACCAATAAATCATGCCCGTTGATTTAGACGAATCTGGTACGAGTAAGCTGCTTACAGTAGATTGTCTTTCAGCCTCAGTGATCTCCAGCGATGACGCACTCAGACAAAGATTCATAGCAGTTATCTCCTGGACTGCTGAAACCGTGGAAAATGTTGTGCCGCCCCTGTCAGTTTCCAAGACATTGATGACTAAGGTGCCATCACAGTATTCTTTAGTGATGGTGTGAGTAAATATGATCATATCACTAAATTTTGTTAGTTACTACGAATTCGCAGACATGCAAACCTCAGACCATACCCAAATTTAGCTATATGATCGCATCTACTCACACCATACTGAAGAATACTCTGATGGCGCCTTAGTCATCAGTGTCTTAGAAACTGACAGGGGCGGCACAACATTTTCCACGGTTTCAGCAGTCCAGGAGATAGCCCGTTTCCCTATAGACGTCCGTCTAGCAACCAGAGACAGTGACGACCGTGAAAGAAAGTCAGTTTGATAAGCTGGCTTTAAGCTATATACTAGACAGTATACTAGCTAAACATGCAATTATTCTGTTTTCTTTACACACTTTCAACTGTCTGTCCATTTCTAAAATTAAATTTGTATTAGGGGTTACACTGCACGGTGGCGTCTGAACCGCTATCTAATGAACGGTGCGAAAGTGTTTGCCCAATTTCCACGGTTCCACGGAGGTACAGCCCATAAGTATTGTATGTTACACAGGCACCTCACCCATAATCCTCTGGCTGTGTAACATATTATACAATACTTATGGGCTGTACCTCCGTAGATTCTTGTAGCTAGACCGTCCAAAAGTTACGTTGCCTACTTTAGGTACTCGAGTAGATGGCATCTACTTTGCCTCACTCCCCCCACTGTCGAGCCCCCCTTAACGGTCGGCATCGTTTCGGGCTGTTAGACGGACGTCTATAGGTAAACGGGCCCTCAGTCCTTAGTTGATCGGATAGCACCACTGATAATCCTAAGACAATGAAGTGGATAATAGAGGGA
Organism: Tuber borchii; assembly: GCA_003070745.1. Classification (NCBI taxonomy): domain Eukaryota; kingdom Fungi; phylum Ascomycota; class Pezizomycetes; order Pezizales; family Tuberaceae; genus Tuber; species Tuber borchii. Next base: position 363,655 of record NESQ01000027.1, on the reverse strand, counting down.
AGACCAGAAAACAACATCTCTATCTCCATCGCTCCCTTACACCCTCTACAGAGCCCCTTGTGCCAATTCCACGGCTGCTCTGGCGACAGGTTAGTAGTCCCTCCTCGCTCCAAATAAACCCTAGCTTGTTCCGTGGCGCTTCTTTACGAGCTAAGCGATTTACACGATCTGACCATACAAACAATGAGAGTAAGTTTCACTAGCAACGAGGATGCAAGCGAGTATCTAGCGATGCAAACTCTACAACACCGTACTGCTAGGCACCCAGATAGATTTGCAGCTGATGGTTGAGACGCGTGAACCTTGCGTACCATTGGAAGGACTAAATTTAGTAGTTTTGGAAAGAGGAAAATAGGGATATTTAAGAGAGGGGAAAAGCCAGGATGGAAGAAGGAAGAACAAATTGTGGTATGCAAAATGGAATGAGGGGGAATGACATATCCTTCTCGTCTTGCTCCTCACAAGTGCACTGGTGTTGGCTATTTGATGGTTTGTGACAAGACCGGGTGCTAGTAGGATACTAGGCAAATTCTAAAAAAAACTCGCTATTCTCTTAGAATGTAGGTTGGGATATTTGGAGTTTGGGTCAAAATAAGCCGAGAAAATAATAATAGTTCGTAATGGCTGGATAGAGAGGCTATAATTGCTAAATGGCTATGGCTGAACGATCACGAATCTACTAAGGAACACTCGCGTGATTGGAGAAGCGAGCACAATGTCTTGTAGTGACTCAAGAAGCTCTTGTCGATTTTTCTAAAGGCATTCGTCCAAACAATCGATACAGATGAACACTTCCGGCAGTGATGTGAGCGTCATCTTCAGTATTTTCACCAAGTCGGAAAGTTGCATAGTCCGTCCCCCTAGCCCTCTTTCCTCCTCATGAAAACATGCGGCACGGGCTCCGGGGTCCCGTCATTCGCTAAAAGCTGTCCGTTTCCAACAGCTCAAGAGAGGAATTCGACAGTTTTTATCCGGCGTGTCGGGAGTAACATCCTTCCGTTCTACAACTATCTTCACAATACCCTTATAGCCCCATGTAGCTGCCCACAAAAGAGGTGTTTGGCATCCCCTATCCACGGTGTCGGGAGTGACATCCTCCTGTTCCACAAGTATCTTCACAAATCCTCTTAGCCCTCTCCAGCCACCCACGATTGAGGTGTTCGACCGCCTTTATTAGCAGCGTTGGGGGCGACATCCCCCTGTTCTAAGAGCCCCTTCACCATGGCCTCATGCCCTCTTCTAGCGGCGAACAATATTGCTGTATTGCCCGCTACATCAGTTGCGCCGAGGTCCCATTTCTTCATCTCCAATACTGAAACTGCTGTCTCTACGATCCCAAGATATGCAGAGATCAAATAAGTTAGCCAGTGGGATGCCGTATTTTTCTCTCATTTTATCCGCTCCGCCCGGCCACAACGAGGCATGCCTAGAGCCAGGCGGAATTATAGAATGAAAGGAGAAATAATGAAAATAGGAGAAATAACGGAATCAGCGGGTATCTCGGACTTAATTGAGATAACGAAAGCTTCCTGCCGGATTTCCACGTCGCCAGGAGCTGGGCGCTGATGGGCTAAAAATCTCAGGCTAGCAACTAAGGAGGCAAATCGTTTCCCACTTCATCGGGAGCTTAAGGAGCCCAGTCTATATGTTACACTGTAAAGCACGTTGGGTTGAACTGATGGGTTTATATTGTGCCCTGCGGGAATCATAGATTTAGTTTAGCATAACTTGCGGCAAGCGGTGATGCCCGTTAACTACTGGTAGTCTTGATAGCCTATGCCGGGAATACCCTCAACCAGGTGAGAAATCAATTATTCTACAGCATTCTAACCACAGTTCAAGCCATATTAAACTCTACGAAGTCTACCAAAGACAATTCTAATTAGAAAGGGTCGAATCAAAAAGAAAAATGAAAACAAGATAAAACACGCACAAAAAACCAGCCACCCCTAAACAAGATTTTGCCTCCTCACTCCGGGAATATGAATAATATAGACAAAGAATTCAAGAGAGAAGGCAACAGAAATAATGGTTAATGAAAAATTAATACTCCATAAATGGGCAGTGATGTCGTGTAAAAAAACCCCTACTTGTAAAAGCCCATTCTCGTCAGATATCAGATAAGGGAGTGGGAGCGGGAATGTGCTGTGAAGGGGGAAGAAGGAAAGAGAGAAGGCAAAATCTTCAGATACCGAGAAAAAATAGATATTATATAAGTACTATGCTATACAGTTCATAAAGTAAACGAAGGAGATAGTGTGGTGCATTGAGATTGGTAGACAGGGGACTAGCATGCGAGGGAGTAATACACACGAGAGACAAAAGGAGAACTAGGAAAGAGGAATCAAGAGTGAAGGTTAGCAGCGCGACAGTATAGTACTGCGAGTGAGAAGGTTCGTCGGGAGGAGCATTTATCGTGAATTTCAAGATCGCCGGATCCTTTTGGAAGGGTGCTGAGATGTCTCGGAGGGCGCAGCTGGCAAAAGGTGTGCTGAGCTATTCCTACCTGCTGACTGAGAACCAGAACCTTGATTTTCTAATCGTCGTGTAAGTGCTGTTTGGTCGGTGAGGCCGGTCATCACCACAGTCTGGCATACCCTCCGCCCCTCTTGGAGGATATCCACTATTGCCGTGTGGCCGCGTTCCACAGCCCACGAGAGAGGTGTTCGACCGCCATTATCCGTGGCGTCGGGAGTGACATCTTGGCGTTCCAAAAGCATCTTGACATTGCTTTCCCACCCATTCCCTGCTGCCCACGAGAGGGGTGTTCGGCCGACTTTATCCGCAGTGTCGGGAGTGACATCCTCCCGCTCCAACAGCATTCTCACAATTCCTGCATGTCCCTTCCCAGCTGCCCATAGGAGTGGTGTTCGACCATCTTTATCCGTAGTGTTGAGAGTAGCATCCTCCCGCTCCAAAAATATTCTCACAATTCCTGCATGCCCCTGCCCAGCTGCCCACAAGAGAGGTGTTCGCCCGTCTTTATCTGCGGCGTTAGGAGTGATATCCTCCCGCTCTAGAAGTAGTTTTACAATGTTTTTATGCCCATTTCCAGATGCTCGCGAGAGAGGTGTTCTACCGTATTTATCTGTAGAGTTGGGAGCAACATCTTCGCGTTCCAAAAGCGTCTTCACGATATCCTCATGCCTATCTATGACTGCCCACTGGAGGGGTGTTTGACCGTCTTTACCCACAGTGTCGGGAGCAAGATCCCCCCGTGCCAAAAGCACCTTCACAACGTCCCCACGCTGAGAATCGACTGCCCACGAGAGAGGTGTTCGCCCGTCTTTGTCGGAGGTGTTGGGAGTGATATCTCCCCGTTCTAAGAGCATCCCTACAATGTCCGCATGCCCCATCCCTGCTGCCCACAAGAGAGGCGTTCGGCCGTCGTTATCCGTAGTGTTGAGAGTAACATCCTCCCGGCCTAAAAGCATCTTCACGACGCCCCCATACGCTTTTCTAGCTGCGCACAAGAGAGGCGTTTGGCCGCCATTATCTGCAATGTTTGGGCTGATATCCTCCCGTTCTAAAAGCATGTTCGCGATCTCCTCATTCCCCTTTATGACCGCCCACAAGAGAGGTGTTTGACCGTCTCTATCTCCAGTGTTTACGATGACATCCTTCCGTTTCAAAAGCGCCTTCACGATGCCCCAGCGTCGAAACTCAGCTGCCCATGAGAGAGGTGTTCGACCCCCATTGTCTGCAATGTTGGGAGTGATATCCTCCCGGTCCAAAAGCATTTTCACGATGTCCTCATACCCGTTTTTAGCTGCACACAAGAGAGGCGATTGACCATTTCCATCCACGGTGTTGGGAGCCACATCCCCCCTTTCTAAAAGCATCCTCACAATGTCTTTATAGCCTTTTCCAGCTGCACACAAAAGAGGTGTTCGACCGTCTTTATCAATAGTATTGGGGCTAACATCCCTCCGTTCTAATAGCATCTCTATGATGTCCTCATACAGAAGCTCAGCTGCCCACAAGAGAGGAGTCCTACCGACATTATCGGCAATGTCGGGAGTGACATCCTCCCGTTCCAAAAGCATCTCCACGATGTCCCCGTGCTCCGCTTTGACTGCCCGCAGGAGAGCTGTTCGACCATCTTTATCCGCAATGTTGGGAGTGATATCTTCCCGTTCCAAAAGCATCTTCGCGATGTCGACATCCTCAAACCTAGTTGCCCGCAAGAGAGGTGTCTGACCGTTTTTATCAGCAATGTTCGGGGTGACATCCTCTCGTTCTAAAAGCATCTTCACTATGCCCTTATCATGATTGTTGACTGCCCACATGAGAGGTGCTTGACCGTCTTTATCCGCAGTGTTAGGAGCAACATCCTTCCGTCCCAAAAGCATCCCCACGATACCCCTGTGCTTCTTTTTGACTGCCCACAGGAGAGCTGTTTGACCATCTTTATCCGCAATGTTGGGAGTGGTATCTTCCCGTTCCAAAAGCAGCTTCGCGATATCGACAGCTCCAAGCTTAGCGGCACGCACGAGAGGCGATTTGCCGCATTCATCTGCATTGTCGGGAGTAACATCCTCCCGTTCTAAAAGTATCTTCACAATCTCCCTATGCTTCCCTGCGACTGCCCAGAAGAGTGGCGTTCGACCGTCCCTATCGGCAGTGTTGGGAGTGGCACCATCCTGCTCCAAAAGGACTTTCAAGACGGCTGTGTGCCCTTTCCTAGCAGCCCACAGAATGGGAGTATTACCCGCCACATCAGTTGCGTCGAAATCCCATTTCTTCATCTGTAATAAAGCAGCTGCTGTCTCTACGATCCCAAGATATGCAGCACCATGGAGCCCCGTAAACCTCGTTGGGTTAATCCGATAAAGCTCCCTGTCCCTTTTACCCCCGCTGCGGGTTAAGAGTATCCTAGAGGATACGTGCTTATCGAATCCATCGAGAAGTTTTAGTCCAAGTGCGGTCACATTTTCCGTGATTTCCCTTCTAGCATGTGTTCCCCAGTAATAAGAGGCGTATTCAAGCAGTGGTGTTTCTGTCCAAGACGAGCGATGGATAGGCGAAAGGTCTCTGACGCACTGAAAGTTGAGGTATGTTAAACAAACCTCAGCAATCATCGCGTGAGGGCCATGAAACAGGTCGTTATTATTATGTAGGTACTCGTGAAGAGTGTAATGGACAAGACGCACAGTATATGTGGACGCTTCAACTACCACAAGTCCTAAAGAGCTTCCCAGCAGGGTTTCTATCGAAGGAATGTTCTGAGAATTCAAATCTGTAGACCATATTTCTACCCCCAGGGCATTGCATAACTCGTGGACATTTAAGGGTCGTTCCGAATGTGATAGCCACATTAGCACCTCCATGCCGAGCCTCGATTTGGTTCCCTTCTGGGCCTTTATTCGTGTCAGGGTTGCCGAGTATGCATCTCGGAGACCATTCCCTTGGGTCATCTCGTCAAGTTTTCGCTTTCTCTGGTGAATTGTAACTTCCTCCAGCACTGCATCAATGTTAAGGGAAACTAGAAGAAATCTGTATTCTGTCATTAGCGAATATCCAGCCAGGCCTAGATCGGCTAAAGTGATTGTTTCTACGCACATTTGGGAAATTTTTCTCGGAATTACTCTCATAATCTCGGCCCTCAAATTGTCGTCCATCGCGCTGGGTGTCGCATCTTTGTCTAATCTCCACTCCAGAAATCTCTCAATATCCCCAATTGTTGGAGTGATGGATACTGTGATTGCCTGGGTGAAATATCCTTTAACCTCGCCCTGAATGTGAGGTCTCCCACTAAGGAACACCCGCGTGGTGGGCGAAACCCGCACAATGTCTTGCAGTGACTCAAGAAGCTCTCGTCGATTCTTTGGAGGGCATTCATCTAGGCCATCGATACAGACGAACACTTCCAGTAACGATGCGACCGTCGCCTTCAGCATTTTCACCAAGTCCAAAAGTTGTACAGCGCGCCCGCCAAGCCCCCTTCTCCCGTTGCGAAAAGCCTTCTGGACCGGTTCCGGGGTTCCGTCTCTCTCTAAAAGCTGTTTGAGGATTGCGCCTAACATGTTCGTGGTGGACTGCTCTTCCTGAGCAAGGTAATCACAGTACAGGCCTGCAACACTGACATCTCTATCAGGAGCTTGATCGCATAACCAGTCAATAACTAAGGAGCTAATACCTCTAGCTGTCAGTGGCGTCCACTTGAATGTAAGAGATTTCTCACTGACCTGATATGTGTCTTCCCCACACCGGGATCGCCATAGCAGAATAAAACATTCCGTTCCGGCACCCCTTGACTGCAACCCCACTCCCGAAACTCGCTCCTTTCTAAAAGCCAACTTCCCACTCCATCTACCCGGTCGGTTTGCACACTTTGATGTCTGTACCGAGGCTCTAGCGGCGAGAGCCATTGCTTAATCTGGTCGTATTCGTCGTCTATTTTGTTCAGAGTGATAGTATTGTTGTAACTGTTCGTTACGTTCCCACAGAGGACATTACCGTAGCCAAACGATTTCATACCTCTTACTCGTTCTATAGCGCATTTAGCGGATGCTTGGTTTGGCTCTGGATGCGGTTACGCGATAATTCAGGGGCCTAGCGAGTTTTTGAGTTTCTAGTGCTCAAGGAAGGCAAGATGATTTGGCTCGGTTCTTTGGCAGTGTTGTCTAATAGTTTCTCCTCCGGTGGAATACTATTTTCGGGAGAAGGCAGTCATGGAGTCACCAAACTCACCTTAAGAGTCACGGATTGTAAGGCAACACTGCATCTCAAGCCTCCGTGTGGCATTCTTGTTTCATAGTTACCTGAATGAAAGCGCTACATGTGTTTTGAGCCGGAAGAAGCAACTCCAGCCATCACTTCACGTACAAGCACTAGTACGAGTATTTCGACGGCCCTGAAGAACACCTGCGGGCCGGTCTGACCACTGCAAGATAGAGACCAGTTAGCACCGAGCAACGATGACATTTGTACCTCTGTTATCATAACGGAAACTCGCATTCCTCCTATCAGAATCCGATAAGCTCATGGTGTGTAACACGAATAAAAAATTTCACTCAGCCCTCCCATTACTCGAGCGGGATTGAAATGTTGCAATTCTGGTAGCCTTGCCACTTGAACTGTACGGCACTTAGATGCCAAGGGTAAGTGAACGATACCTCATCAAATTATTTCGTTTAAATAACTCCCGGGCGTTATGAGCATACCTAAATTGGAAGCTAACGGAGCGGTCCACGTTTCCCCCGCTTTCACCCTCTTGTTCTCCTGCCGCCTATAATGATATCTCGTATATAATGGACTAGCTTGGGCTAGCAGTAGGCTAGAGCTCTATCTACGGAGTTTTAAACCCCAGGACAGGCAGGATTTGGCATAAAAAAAACAATGAGCGTGGGGGTGTTACTTTGTGAAATATAACCCACATCTTATTCTAGTCATTTAGCACGAAAACAGGTTTTACCAAATTATGCGGTAATGCGTGCCAATAAAATCTGCCCGTTTTGCATAGATCCAGGTGGTATGCGGTGCGAGTTCAGCTCTCGTTAAAAAAATCCTCGGCGCTGCGAGTGTGCTTCCTTCTGCGGTGCGTGAGCTCATACTTGTACTGTACTATCCAACAATTGTTCACGTGATGGCGTTTGCTACACGGGAAATGATTGGGTGGTAATTTTACATAGAACCAAGAGCCTCATCCTCCTTTTTCAACTTGGCTGGTGCACTTCATAAAACTCCCCGATACCGCCATGCTTATCGCGTGTACCGGTATACGACTAATATTTTGGACTTACTGCTACCATGAATTACCCATCATATCCGCACTCCATTAGCACCGGTAATGTCAACAGCTATAACGTAACGAATAATTAAAACAGTATCACCAATGTGAACAAAGTCATAGCCGAGAGAACCCAAAGATTATGAGATGGCTCTCGCCAGTGGACTCCGGAAGAAGGCACCGGGATGCCCTCACCGAGAGGCTCGATGGTGTGGGGAACTGGCTTTTATAAACAAACGAGTTTCGTGAGTGGAAGAGTGGATGAAGGTGGAGCTGACAAGGCTGTCATATTTTGCTACGGGAGTCCCGGAGTTGGAAAGACATATCTACTGTCCATGCGGAGTTGGCGCTAGAAAAACTTTCTCCAATCTAGGTTAGATATATAAACCTGTGTTTAGATACGAGTGGGAGTGGAAATCGATCCAGGGAATACCGTATCATAGTAGTCTGTGGTGCACTACGCTTTCCTCTTTTTATTCTTTTTTATTCGTCAATTTTTTTTTCCTCTCGTTTCTCATCCGTAATTACAACACCTCGTCGCTCCTTTCTATCATAGCTCACTACAATGAGGTACCCCAGGATCTGATAAGTCGGCTATTGGGGTGTTTTTTCTCAGTTTGTCCTAACCTCTCCGCCTTAACCGTGCCAAGGTTGCGGCGTGCGGCCGCAACCCCCGGATGTTCGCCGGCTCACAACCTGGGGCACTCCTCCAGAGTGCCTGCCAGCTCAACGCAACTTTGTGGCTCAACACAACTTTGTGGCTTACTATAGAAACTTGGTGGCTAAACATAACATTGTGGCTCAATGTGACATAAAAAATGTATTAAATTAAATATTCTGGTTTACACCCATGTTTGCAACCTTGCTTGTCACTTAATTATTAACTTTTATATTTCTTGAGCAATAAAGTTGCATCAGGCAAGAGTGCCATGCTTAGCCCCAAATTGATGTTGAGCCACAAAGTGGTGTTGAGCCACAAATTTACTATGGTAAGCCACAAAGTTGTGTTGAGCCGCAAAGTTGCGTTGAGCTGGCAGGCACTCTGGAGGAGTGCCCCAGGTTGTGAGCCGGCGAACATCCGGGGGTTGCGGCCGCACGCCGCAACCTTGGCACGGTTAGTGCACGCACTAGTGAGCATATGTTGAAAACCCGAAAAATTCCTCGCACGCTTTCTGCCTTACTATTGGTCGATCTATTTACAGGTTTCTATTGGATATCCTCCACCTTATTTCATCTTTATCAGAAACTAGTACTTGGGAACCTTCGAGAAGGCTCATGGGAGCTCTAAAGGCCAAGTGCCAATAGGAATATGTAAATAGATAGTTCAACCAATAGTAAAGCAGAAAGCGTTCGAGGAATTTTTCGGGCTTTCAACACACACATACACTATTCCCAATATTCTCTTAGCCTCATCATCCCTACTGTTCGCGGACTAACCCCGGTATCCGAGTACCTCCGTTGGTGGCCATACCAGGAAAGGTGGTACCGTAAATTTTGGGCAAACTCTACCCGCCACCATACTTCTTAAGGCAGCCACTATTCCTCTCAAAGACTAAGTCAGTGGCAAATTCGCTCTTCCGGGGATAATAACTGCCATACAGGTGATAGCGGCGGGTCGAGTTTACCCAGATTCTACGGTATCTCCATTTATGTATTTAATAAACTTGAAAATTAGGTGTTGCATGGTTTGTTGGTTCCTGAGTTTACGGCACCTGTCAAACATCCCTCGCTTATTGAAGCATAAAACGCATAACATGCTTCAATCGCCACCGCGTGTCAGCGGCGAAGCGAAAAAGGCGATTGGAACCAATTTGCGAAGTTCAGCACACGATACCACAGAGACTTTGTGATATCAACTGTCGATTATTATTGCGCCCCTGGTCTAGCAGCCAATTGGCAATCCGTTAATTATTCGCAGGGCCTGCAACCAGTGTATTACCGGCAACACATTTCGCGTGATTATCTGACGTTTGTGAACATAACTGCTATTGCATATGGGCAGAAAGTGGGCCGGAGCCTCGAAATTTTGGTGCATGCAACAGACTAGCAGTCGTGTTCACAAACGTCAGAGAGTTACGAGTACCGGCAGCTCTTGGCCGAGAGCACAAACAGTACGAGCGCTAAATCGACGATCTATGCATATTGCTCAAAACATATTGTCTCGGAAGAGCAGCCAATAATTTCCATTACATTGAGTTCTCTCCCTTAGGAATTAGCCGGGATACCGCACCGTACAAGCGACCTCCGCTCATAAATATCGCTTATTACCGTACGCGAGCCGGGTATCCATGCATTGGCAGGACATGCTTTTTCCAAGCCTCTTCACCTTATTCCAGCCTCATGCAGCAATCGATCATCAACCTAGATTCGCGAGGATAGCTTCTACGCTCAAGGCTTATCTGTAGCTTAGGGGTTAACTTACCCAATAGGCGGAATCCCTATAACAATTACTGGTATTTCGCTACCGTAGAATCTTAATCTCGAGGAACTTGCTCGCATTTTAAGGGTTGGATTTCTGCACTGGGAACATTTCGTCTTTATGTACTGTACCTTGGCACTAAGAACAAACCAATGAATTATGTGCGTCCCGTGGACATTAGGAGTTCTGGAGTTACTCTCGGCATTGGAACCCCTCTCCCCGCCCTAATAGATATCGGCGATGTCCCTGACTATCACCCCCCCCTGACCTACTGACTTCCCGCAAAGTCCCTGCTGGTGTATACTCTAAGAGTTCCCTTTCACCGTCGATCCGCTTCCCCCTGTTGCTCAACCCCTCATCAGATAGCAGTTGGCTCATGGTTACTTCCTATTTGATTTTTTCTTCTATTTTCTCGGCGCCATTGGTCCCTCCCTGTCGTTTTATTGCTGCCGTGTAGATGGTTACTGTATTATACTGCGAGCGGGTGTAGGCAAAGCTCCCACAGATCTAATTTGGATACTCAAACAGGGGTCCAGGTACGGGTAGGAATGGAAATTAATGCTAGAAGCCACGTAGTGTTCCATGGCACACAATTGGTAATTTCCTCTTTTCGTTCGTTTTTTGTCGTCAATTGTTTTTTTCTCGTCTCAAGCCTGTGATCCAACATTGTTTATCACCTTCTCTTGGACAAACTTTCTACTTTGTACTGTAACATACAGAAATTCTGCATCCGGGGATCCTCTAGTAAGTGAGCTAATGAAAATCTCTCTCCTTCTGCCCAAACCCTGACGCCAGCAGCAACGAGGCATCCCCGACGACTCGGGAGGAGTGGGATGATGGCAGGAGGAGAAATAAAAAAGAGTAAAACGTAAATAGACATCTCTCACTTGATTCAAAATACAAAAGATAGCTTTCTGACGGTTCTCCATATTGCTATGAGCTGGGTATTATTTGGCTAAAGACCTCAGACCAGGTCCTAGGGAGCAGACTGTTTCCAACTTCGTCGAGGTCTCGAAGAGCCTACGTTATATGCATCTGTATAGTACGTGGAGTTGGGCCCTTAAAGTTTTGTGTCACGCGCTACCAGTATCAGAAATTTAATCAGGCCTGGCTTGAGGCATGTGGAAATTCATGCTAGCTACTCGGGATAGCTTACACAAAGAATACCCTCGGCCAGCTCAGAAGTGGGTTATTCTATGGCATTATAGCTACAGTATAAACTATAGCAGACTCCACTAAAGTTAATTCTAATTAGAAAGGGCTGATACTAAAGGGAAGAGAAGAACAAGAATTAAAAACCATTTCACTCTGGAACAAGATTTTTTTCTCTTTCTCTCTAAAAAAAAATAGGTAGAATATTGATAAAGAACCGAGTAGGCGAGAGACAAGAGAACAAAAATGGTGGCTAACACTGTGCTAATACTCTATAAGCTAAAGTTGCTATAGCATGAATAAGAAATCTACTTTACTCGTACGCAACTCGTTCTGAGAAAATATTAGGCATGATTTGACGAAACGGGAGTGGGAGTGTGCAGTATGAAGCAGAGGGGGAGAGGGAGAAAGTGAAAAGGGGAGAAAGCAAAGTTATTAAGGGCAGAGTTAAAACAGAGATTGTATAAGAACTACACTATACGGTTCTCAAAGGTAAGAGGAGATGGTTTGATATGATTGGATTAGGTAGTGAAGAAGCAAAGGTGTAATGAACAAAAGAGGAAGAAAGGGGGAGTAAGAAAGGGCTAATAAAGAGAGGTTTAGTGATGCAATAGCACAGTCCCGCAAGTCAGAGGGCCAGTTGTCAAAAGGCCTATTCAGATATCGCCATCGGCCGGCAGGGGAAGAGAATCATGATTTTTCAATCACCACTTTAGAGTTCCTGGTGTTGCTTCCCGAGAGTCTATCATAGTAGGTGCTGTTAGTTGGCAGGCTCTGTCATCTCGATATCATAGCTAACCCTAGACCGTTCTCGGAGCATTCTCATTACTCTGATGTGTCCGCGGTTGACAGCCCATGTCTAAGGTGTTCGACTTTCATCATCCAGAATGTCAGGAGAGACATCTCCACGTGCCAAAAACAACTCCACAACGCGCTCATACCCACTCCCGGCGGCCCACGACATGGGTGTTCGACTATATTTATCCGCAGTTTCGGGAACGACATCTCGCTGTTCTAAAAGTATCTTGGCGGCTTCGTACTGCCCATGCTTAGTTGCCCACGAGAGAGGTGTTCGACTGTCTTCATCCGCAATGTCACAAGCGACATCCTCCCGTTCTAAAAGGATCTTCATAGTAGCCTTTTGCCCTCCTATCACAGTCCCTAGATTCCTCTCTTGCTCTCTGCACACATGTAACACCTAGCCATGCTCATATAGGATAATGAAATATTATCCAAAGTTGTAATCAATGCCGGGGCGCGACAAGCTGGAAGCGGGTGTTGATATTCATGTTATATCACTCGGCTCCTCTCACATTATGGTTGTTGGAATTCACAGTGTTATGGCCGCACTTGTACGCGTACGCACTAGTTAAAGGACGCGCAAGCCATGAAAGTGGTCTCATGCCCCTGTTTTTCTTTCCTTCTAGCCCTTTCTCTCTCTCTCCCCTTTCTTTCGCTCCACTCCTTTCCTCAAGTCTCTCCTCTCATCAACTCAACACAATAAATTATGATCTTCATCTCCCAATATTTTCAGCAATGACAGTTGTCAGGAATTTATTGTGCTAGTTTTTGGAAATGTCAAATGATCGGTATTGCGGGAATGGTGTCTGGCACGATAGAATGCATGGCTGGACAAGGAATGACAGTGGGACTAGAAATATGAGGGCCGGTATGAGAATGGATGAAATCCTGATTGCGGCGGTGGACTGGGGAGTTTGTGTATTTAGTCCGTGAGGCTGATGTTTAGGGAGGTGGACAAAGTGAACAAATACGATCCTATATAAGGGTGACTTTTGATCCCAACAGTTGTCAAAAGAGGAGAAGAGCAAAACACAATTATATCTACATGGGCGCGACTGTCGCATCAGAGAGCCGCACAATGTTAGTGGAGATGTTTTAGTACAAGGAAAGGGCAATTAGCTAGCAAAATAATCTCCTTTTGGTAAAAAGATCTCCCTGGGTACTTATAAGACGTGAGCTAAGCTAAGATAAGTTGGAGGACATTGAAGGAGCTCCCCCGTTATACAAAAATCTTGAAATTTCCCCATTGGATATGATCACTTGAGATCACTCTTTTTGAGCGGTTTTTGAGCGTAGTACAAGTGCCTGTTTTGCCATATATCAGCTCAACATCCAGATGCGGGTCATGAAAACGTACTGAACCCAGTAACAGTGAACCTTTTTGCTACGAGATTCCTTCTTAGCTCCTGTAATGAATTCCCCGGCTTCTAGGACATCCATTCCAAGCGTCCTAGTCAGGAGAGCCATTCCATAAGATTCAAAGCCACTCTCGGTCAGAAGCAACATATATGCCCCCATATCCTTTTGTCTTTTATCGGCCGGCCAAGTTCCGAGAGAGAGCTTCACCACTTCGTGATTGACTTTGTCGAAGCCGGCGTCCAGGATAAGGCTATCCAAAGAGGTAGCGGTATTAAAACCTTGGCCTTCATGTGCAGTTAGCTTAGGTAAGAGCTAGAAGTTGATCCTGTCTTAGCTACTTACCCGATTTATCAGCAGCTTCGTTCAGCAAGTCATAATACTTGCTCAAATTACCCTCAGGGAGCAAAGTTCCATCATCGCTCTTAAGTCGGCCTTCGAACTCGGCAACATCCAGCCATCCGCCGGGCTTCAATGCACTATTACTCAAAAGTCAGTTTAAATGGGTTTCCGGAACAGCCGAGATACGCACTCAAACGATTGTTTGATGAGTTTTCCCCAATCCTTGATTCCACCATTCAGATGGCGAAAATGAATTAAGTCAAATGAGTCTCTTGCGAAGGTCCAATCGGATTCTGCGTCGTCAATTTGAAAACTCACATTGGGAGGAACCCTATAAATTCAGAATGAGTGTGAGTAACCTCTAGAAACCTGGGTGGCAAACATACCAACTTGGTTGAATTGGGCTAAGATCTGTTCCAATAACTTGCGCAGACGGGTAGGTTCTATATAGAATTGTAAGTAGAGAATCTTCGTCACTGTTAAGGTCGGCACTTACTCTGCTACATCAATAGCCCAGATTCCTGTGCCCGTTCCAATATCCAATATCCTCTGAATTCCATCGTCGATAGGCGCTCTAACCAACTTACCATCGAGCATAAGGAGATAGATGTGATGAATAATATCTACTCTATTATTGTTCAGCAACGCCATGTAAACAGTAATATCAACTCTGAAACTAACCTCTCTTGCTCAGGCTCGTCGTTTGGAATGGGGTATTTCCTACTCGAAGTCAGCCTAATAGGATACCAAGCCCCAGAACCAAGCACATTACCCGTCCTTGAAGGCATGGTATCGGCGCCCATTTTCGTATCGATACCTAGAATATTATGGTGTGAGTAAAAAGGAGAAAGACACTTTGTCAGATTGAGTAGTAAAGGCTTCTTTTTATTTATTTATTACTTACGCTCTGATGGATGAAGTGAGTGAAGCGGTAGAATATTCGCTCCTAGTAACAGTTAGCATTATATAACAAGAAAAAGAATGAGGCCAAATACTCTGCAGTCCCGTAATCCGATGGGTCATTCTGTTTTGCCACTCTGACGTCAGTTCTAAGATTTTCAATGTGCTTGCCGGCAGTTTGCCTACCCAGGCAGGGTCGACTTCAATTATTCCCTCTGGGGCATGGTGGGTCACGCCGGCCATCGCAAATATAGGTTAGAAAACCAATAACAATTATTTTCAAAGGAGTCGTCTTTTTTTGGCAATGGCTCAAATAACGTGTAGTTTGGTAAAACGAAGTAAGGTGTTAGGGAGTGGGGTGCGCTACTCTAATATAAGCGAATTGCTATGGGCGAGGGTAATAGGGACTTTGCGATTTCTCATCCAGAGTCAAATCCTCGCAATCTGGTTGGTCCGTAGCCGCATTTGCCTCACATCCAGAGTCTATTCGCTAAGTCTCTACTCGCGATGTCGAAGCGTTTTTTTAAAAAAGACTACTATTGCATACCGCCTAAATTCGAGAAAAGTACTAAATTTTAGCTGTATGCAATAGCAGTCTTTTTTAAAAACGCTTCGACAGCGCGAGTAATATGGTACGTGCAGCATCATGTTCCGATGCTACCGGCAGTTCGGTCTTGAGCTTTGTCAGTACACCCCCATTACGAGATGTTGCATTTGTATGCGGACTAAACTGGATTAGGAAATTCGAGTGATAGCGTGTGAGTATTATTTGGTGGCGGCAGAAGGTCTGAAGTTGGGAAGCACTCGCTTACCGCAAAAACTGGCTAGAACCTGCACCGCGCTAGTAGGTTGAAATAAGAATTTTGCCCTAGTTTTGTCTCGAAATCGCAATGAGACGCTATATGCCAACTCTTTGTAGCCAGGACTAGACTTCAAGGCTCTTATTTTGACGCAATCGTAAGTTTCACCTCAGCCGCTTCTTATTTCAACCTACTAGCGCGGTGCCGGTTCTTGCCAGTTTTTACGGTAGCCCTTGCTCGAGCAATACTCGAGTACGCTGGGCCCCTAATACCCTTACACCCGAGTTTACTACCGTAATCTACCGTCAAATTCTCTCAAATGCTAGTTTCAAAAATGAATGAAACGAAAAATATACCAATATTATCTTGTATTCAAATAATTGCGTTCAGCAATGAATGGAAAATAAAACGCTACAGCGGAATCTGGAAGCATTCGATGCGCAGTGATATTATCACGAAGAATCAACCCTCTCCATCCTCTTTCTTAAAAAGAATTATCCGTCGGCAGGTCCTTGTGCCACCAGTCTGGGAAGAGTGTGGGCTCCAATACCGGCATGCATGTGTCTTATGTCGTGCCCCCCATAAGTAACCATGCCAAGGTGCCTGCCGGTTATGTAACTGCGAGTAGTTCCAAATCCTTGCAGCACGTCTTCGACCCCCACCAGCTCAACGTTACATTTGGCTCAACGTCAGATTTCAGTTTTGAGCCCATACTACTGGTAGTCTATGATCAAATTCTATCGAATCCTAATAGGATGGCTATTAGCACGAGGCAATATCTATTCCAAGATATCGCCGCTCTTTTGGGTGGCGAGGAATGGAGTCCATGCCCGGTCTGCTGGTAGGTAGAATTTTAAGCCTAGACCACAACACCAGCATGAGAGCTGGCTTTCACTAGCATGGAGCTATGGGTCTGAGGGCTGCGGGATGGTAGGAAGGCAATTAGTTCAAATTTATCCTTGAGACAGCCATTTCCTCGCTGGGCTTTGGGCCTTATGTATACAAGTCGCGCGGGTGGTGCATTGCACTAGCCACTTTTATACTAAAAATGAGGGGTTTCAGAGTGTTAGAACTGGATCACCTGCTAAGCAAGCAAATCAATTCGGAGTGAAATAGTGGTTCTAGGTATTTTAATTATGGTATTTCAATATTGGAGCATTTGGAGCATTATTGAATGAATTGTGATATCACAATATGAAAATCGCAAGTTCCAAACCTCTTTTTCCATGGGCACCCATCCAAATTCTCTGCGCCCAGCTCTAGTTTTCGGATGGGTAAAGCCAGTTGACAAGAGCTGCCCATAGAATAATATAACCAGTGTTCCCAAGCGGCCAGTCCGGACCATTGGTCGACAGTCCGGCCAGTCCGGCCATGGTTTTGAAAAGCCTGGGTCAGTCCGGCTTAAGCTATTAACGGCTGCCAAAGCCTGCAGGCGCCCAGACAGCCGCCAGGTCGAGAGGATAGGCAACCCACAGATGCCCGGGTAAAGCCGCTAGATGTCGAGGCAAAGCCTGCAGATCCCGGGTAAAGCCGCCAGATACCTTGGCAACGAGTTCAAGATTTCATTGGCTAGCCTTTTCGAATATGACATATTTTAAATTTGACTACATGAATTAATCAACGGATATTTGTGCCTAGGTCATTTAGGGCTCGTTTACCTATCCCTTGAACTGCTGAGACTTTCCAGCCCGGATTTCAATCTGGAATACTAGCCTATTCTAGTAATCGTGACCATATCTACTACAGCCACCCGACATTAAGTCATCTCCATCATACCTATGATGAGTAGTATGCATTTTGCGGCGTTCTGAGCACTACTACAATCCCGAGCCCTAGAGTTTTTCTTATCCTGACTACCGTAATAGGCTAGTATTCCAGATTGCAATCCGGGCTGGAAAGTCTCAGCAGTTCAAGGGATAAACGGCCGTCTATCACCCAGAGACAGTGCCAACCGTCAAAGAAATTCAGTTAGATAAACAGGCTTGGTCATACTAGATAGTACTTGTGGTGAGCAAAATAATCCGATTACCAAGAAGTATCTCTGCACAGAAAATTTGCAGCAATACTACTTCTTGGCGACGGGATTGTTTCGCTCACCACAAGTATAATAGTTAAACATGCAAATAGTCTATTTTATTTACCCACCTTCAACTATCCTTCTTTTTCCTCGCATCAAATACGTAATAGGAGGTGGACTAGGCTGTGGCGTCCCAACCGCTATCTGATAAAGGGCGCGAAAGTGTATGACCAATTTTCCACGGTCACAGATTATTGTAACTAGACCAGGGTTCCGAATAGTCCGACCGGTCAAATCTTGGAGGCAGGACCAGACTGCTCAATCCAGATGATGTCAGTTACTAAACCTGACTAACTCGGGTAGTCTGGTCTGGTTTTAACTGGTCCCAGACTAGTCTTTATAAAATATTAAGTAGTCATGGAATATCACTCACTTTGCAGTCCAAAGAAATTTTAATACTCGTGAATCTATTTTCGCTGCCCCTAATGTAAGCGAAGCACTATCACCACTGAGATTTTACTGTATAATCGATAGAAACAACGAGTTCACCTAAGAAAAGCCCTACCCGAACCTAATATATCGTGATAAAAATAGTAAAATGCAAAACGGGATGCTGATTCTGTCAAAAGGCCGTGCATATCCTATTACTCGGCGGGTCTGGGGGGACCAGTCCTGCCCCAGTCAGTTCCGATAATCCTGACCGTCCAGTCAGTCCAATTTCCACCATAGGACTAGACTTGACTTTCGACTAGACTAGCAGTCCCGTCCAGTCTTCCAAGGACCATTCGGAACCCTGAACTAGACAGTCAAACAGCTACGTTGCCTACTCTAGGTAAACGCCATCTACTTTGCTGTACTGTACTCTCCCCCACTGTCAAGCGCTACTTAACGGTCCGCATCATTTCAGGCTGTTAGACGGACGTCAAGGGGTAAACGGGCCCTTATATAGTAGATATTTACGAAAGCCGTCGGGCTGTGGACGGTTCTCACTTAGACTGGAATAGTGAAAGCTACACAGTGTGTGCTTCTACTCGGGCAGATCATCTTAAAGTTAATCGATGTCGTCTGCTTATCCATATATCAATATCTAGTTCTGGTGTTCGAGTGTTTGACCGTTGTGCGTTTAGTCGGCCACCTCACGATAGCCTTCTCCTTTAGTTATATCATAAATAAATATTACTGATTCTCCCGAAAGTTTTACCTCCATTATGTTACGGAGGTACAGCGTGTACTTTTGGCAGGTTACATAGGGGGCGAGGGTGGTAGTCCTCGTTTGTGGAACCTACAAAACTTACTCGCTGTACCTCCGTATATGAATAAAGAGATTCAATACCTCCGGAAGTAAAGCTTCAAGCTAAGTGATCACAACACCGGAAGTTAAGTGTATCAACCCCGAGGCCTGCATGTCACCCAGGCCGGGCCCGGCTTTTGCTTTGGAAAGCCGCTTCCCCACAGTCCGGCCGTACCCAAAGCCGGACGGACTGGCCGGTTGGAGACACTGCCTGCAGTTCTCTACGGATCGGTAACTCCCGAACGGTACTAGTAGATGCAGTCCTCACCCGTCATCTGCAGTCCTCACTCGTCTTATGCAGTCCTCACTAATTACCTGCAGGGCCCGCCCGTCCGTCCCGGGCAGTCATCCGGACAGCCGCCAAGATACCCGTTCGCCCCGGGCGCCCTTCTGGATACTGCTGTCCGGACGCTCGGGTCCACTGAGGTCGACTTGGAAGTTTGCATATGTTCTATCCCACCAAGAAAGGGTTTTAATTGGCCAAGGGGATATCCACTTTCTATGCAAGGTGTCCCACGAAGAAAATAAATTATCGCCCATCAAGTAACTCTTAGTCATAATTAGGAATACAGCCTGGGGTGCTTAAGAATTAAAAACTAAAGAATACTATGGGGATAGTGGACTAAAAATATAAGCAGGATTGATAGAGCTTGTTATTATTCTTATAAAAACCTTTTTTTTCAAGATTCCTGATGATTAGGTGGAGAATGAAGAGAGTAATAGGTAGAGAAGCCCCAGGGTATGGAAATTCAAAAGAGTAAGAACTGAAATAACTGGGCCATGTGCTAAGATGTTGGAGTTGCATCTCGTGGTAATGTCTGATGTTTTTTTCTTTTCTATTTGATTCATAGAACAGGCTCTTTGCTGTGTTTGTCGACCCTTTCCTAGATGAGGAAATTTCAGCCTATCTAGCATATGCTCTTATTATTCGAGTTCTTATCGTAATCTGGATGGTGGGTGGTTTAATGAAAATAGCGGTCCGCCGGGTCCCCCAATAAGTGAACATGAGATTAAATGAAAGAAGCGGTTCTGTCGCATAGTGGTAAAATTGATACTGTTTAATGGATAGGATAAGCTAAATTTACCTTGATGACTGGGACATCTCACAGGGCAAGTTGACTGCTTCAACAAAGGGATATCCCATTCAAGAACAGGATATCCGCTTGGCCAAGTAATGTCCTGCCCGTTGGGATAGAACAATTATATAGTCTGCAATAGCTGATGTTTAGAGAGGTGAATGAGACGAGGGTAAAAGACCAACAAATATGATTCTATTTAATGTTGACTTTTAATCCCAATGGCCGTCAAACGAGGAGAAGAGCAAAACAAATTATATATATCTACAGGTGTGTGATTGATGAATCTAAGAATCATGCAAGTGCTAGTGGAGGTGTTTCTACACAAGGCAAGGGTACCCAGCCAGCAAAATAATCCCTATGGTCTATGAATACCTCCTAGGTACTGGTAAGAGGTGAATCTGAATAATATAAGTTGGAGAGTGTTGCTCTCCCGTCATATGTAAAACCTTGAAATCCCCAAGTTCCTCACCAGAAATGATCACTAGAGATCACTCTTTTTGAGGGGTTTCTGAGCGTAGTACAAGTGTCTGTTTTGCCACATATCAGCTCAAGCATCCGGCTGGGCATCATGGAAACGTACTGAATGCAGTATGAGTGAACGCTTTTGCTACGGGATTCCTTCTTGGCTCCTGTAATCAATTCCTTGGCTTCCGGAACATCCATCCCAAGTGCCCTGGTGAGGAGAGCCATTCCATAAGCTTCAAAGCAATCCTCGGTGGCCAGCAGCGAAAATGCACCCATATCCTTTTGCTTTTTATCGGCCGGCCAAGTTCCGAGGGAGAGCTTCACTTCTTCGTGATTGACTTTTTCGAAACCGGCATCTAGAATAAGGTTATCCAAGGAGGCAGCAATGTTAAACCCTTGGCCTTCATGTGCAGTTAGCCTAGGTAAGAGCGAGAAGTTGATCCCGTCTTAGCTACTTACCTGATTTATCCGCAGCTTCGTTCACCAAGTCATAAAACCTGCTCAAATCACCCTCCGCGAGCAAAGTTCCGTCGTCGCTCTTAAGTCGGCATTCAAACTCGGCAACGTCTAGCCATCCGCCGGGCTTCAATGCACTATTACTCAAAAGGTCAGTTTAAGGGTGTTTCTAGGACAGCCGAGACGCGCACTCAAATGATTGTTTGATTAGTTTTCCCCAATCCTTGATTCCGCCATTCAAATGGCGAATATGAATTAAGTCAAATGAGTCTTTTGCGAAGGTCCAATCTGATTCTGCATCGTCAATTTGAAAAATCACATTGGGAGGAACCCTATAAATTCAGAATGAGTGGGAGTAGCCCCTGGAACCCTGGGTGGGAAACATACCAACTTGGTTGAATTGGGCTAAGATCTGTTCCAATAACTTGCGCAGACGGGTAGGTTCTATACAGAATTGTAAGTAGAGGATCTTCATCGCTGTTAAGGTCGGCACTTACTCAGCGGCATCAATAGCCCAGATTCCTGTGCCCGTTCCAATATCCAATATCCTCTGAATTCCATCGCTGACGGGCGCTCTAACCAACTTACCATCGAGCATAATGAGATAGATGTGATGAATAATATCTTGTCTATTATTGTTCAACATTGTCATTTAAGCAGGAATATCAACTCTGAGACTAACCTCTCTTGCTCAGGCTCGTCGTTTGGAATGGGGTATTTCCTATTCGATGTTAGCCTGATGAGATCCCAAGCTCCTGGGCCAAGCTGCTTACCCGTCCTTGAAGGCATGATACCGACGCCCATTTTCGTATCGATGCCTAGAATATTGTGGTGTGAGTAAAAAGGAGAAAGGCCCTTTGCCAGATTGAGTAATAAGGGCTTCTTTTTATTTATTTATTGCTTACGCTCGGATGGATTCAGAGAGTGAAGCGGTTGAATATTCACTCCTAGTGACAGTTAGAATTATATAAGAAACAAAGAATGAGGCCAAATACTCTACAGTGTCGTAATCTGATGTGTCTTTCTGTTTTACCCCTCTGACGTCAGTTCTAATATTTTGAATGCGCTTGTCTGCAGTTTTCCTACCAAGATAGGGTCGACTTCAAGTAGTCCCGCTGGAGCATGGTGGGTCTTATTGGCCATCGCAAATCTGGGTCAGAACGCTAATAAAGATTGTTCTCAGAAGAGTCTTCTTTTGTTTGGAAACGGTTCAAGCAGTGTCTAGTTTGGCAGGTAACTTTAGTATAGTAAGAAGATACGATTTGGGAGTGGGGTGAGCTACTTTAATATATACGAATTACTATGTGCGAGAGTAAGACGGTAAGTACAGCATCCCTTTCCTCTGTGAAGCTACCGAGAGTTCGATCCTCCAGAACTCTGTCAGCATCACCCTCGTTACGAGATGTTGCATTTGTATGCGGACTAAACTGGATTAGGAAATTTGGGTGATAGCGAGTATTTTTTGGTGGAGGCAAAGGGTTGGGACCAATAGCGCCAACACCCCAGCCCTTGCTCGAGCAATACGCTGGGCGAGCGTTTGAGTTACTGGGCCCCTAATACCCTTACATCCGAGTTTACTAATGTGCCATCAAAATCTGTCGAATCCTAGTTTCAAAATGAATAAAAATGAAAACAAACCGATAATATATTGTATTCAAGCAATCGCGGTCAGCAGTTGGCAGAAATGTTGTAGCCAAACCAGGAAGTATTCTATGCGCAGTCATAGCATGGAGAAATACCGGTACTCAAGTAACTTTCTACGTCCCCTTTTTTTTCAAAAAAATAATTGTCCCTCTGCAGGCCCTTGTGCGACCAGTCAGGGAAGAGCGTGGGCCTCAAGACCAGCATGCACGTGGCTTATGTCATCCATCCGGGCCCCGCGCTCAAAGGCTAGGCACACTACTGGTAACTTTTCAGAAAACAGTGGAAAAGCTAAAGAAATTCTACTCGCACAGTAACTTTCGTACACAAGCTTACTCTTGAAGCCCCTGATTTTAACCACAGCCAACAGACCAACTTCAAATTCTCAGGTAATAGGCGAGCTGAGCTGGCGTACCTTGGGATTGTACTGCCGTTGGTGGCTGTACACTTGGATAGGTGGTGTTTCTATCGATAGTATTAAATAAAGTTGATAATCAGGCAGCTGTCGCATGTTTTGTTTGTTCCTGAATTTACAGTAAAGTTACGGCACCTGTCAAAGATCCCTCGCTTATTCAAGCATAAAACAAGTCTAAAATGCTTCAATCGCCACCGCGTGTCAGCGGCGAAGGGCGAAAGGCGATTGGAACCAATTTGCGAAGTTCAACACACGATACTGCAGAGACTTTGTGATATCAGCTATCTATTCTTATTGCGCCCCCAGTCTAACAGCCAATTAGCAATCCGATGATTATTTCCAGGGCCTGCAACCGGTGTATCACCGGCAGCACATTTCACTGCCGTCAGCTCTTGGCCAAGAGCATAAACAGTGTGAGCCCTAGATCGACGATCTATGCATACTGCTCATAACATATTGTCTCAGAAGAGCAGCCAATAATTTCCATTACATTGAGTTCTCTCCCTTAGGAAGTGGCCGGGATACCGTACCGTACAAATGACCTCCGCTCATACCCGTAAATATCGCTTATTACCGTACGCGAGCACGAGTATCCATGCATTGGCAGGACATGCTCGTTCCAAACCTCTTCACCTTATTCCGGCCTCATGCAGCAATCGATCATCAACTTAGATATCGCGAGAGTAGCTTCTACGCTCAAGGGTTATCGGTGGCTTAGGGGTTACCCAATAGGCGGAATCACGATAATAATTACCGGTATTTCGCTACCGCAGAATCTTAATCTCGAGAAACTTGCTCGCATTTAAGGGTTGGATTTCAGCACTGGGAACATTTCATCTTTATGTACTGTACCTCGGCACAAAGGATAATAGCAGCCGAATACCCCCCTCGTAGGCAGCAATCAATGGGCGTGAGAGGATTGTGCACCTGCCTTTGCAGCGGGGGGATGTCATTCCCGGAATTAGGGATAATTGGGGCCAAACACTTCTCATTTGGGTAGGCTAAAATTCGATGTGTGGACATCGTGAAGATGCTTTCGGAATAAGAATATGCTACCCTCGGCTCTGCTGACAAAGTCGGTTGAACGCCAAGCAAAGCTTCCATTGGGGGAAGACCGTGTTGAACCCGGCGTATCCGACTTTTACGACAAACAAACCGATGAATTATGTGCGTCCCGTGGAAATACAGGAGTCCTAGAGTTACTCTCGGCATCGAAACCCCTCTCCCCGCCCGAATAGATATCAGCGATGCCCCCGACCTACTAACTTCCCGCAAAGTCCCTGCCGGCGTATACCCTAGGTTTTTCCTTTCATCGTCGATCCGTTTCCCCCTATTGCTCAACCCCTCATGAGATAGCAGTTGGCTCCTTCATGATTACTTCCTCTTTGATTTTTTCTTCTATTTTCTCTGCGCCATTGGTCCCTCCCTGTCGATCGTTTTATTGCTGCCGTGTAGATGGTTACTGTATTACACGTGCGAGTGGGCGTAGGCAAAGCTTCCACAGATCTAATTTGGATACTCAAACATGAGTCCAGGTACGGGTAGGAATGGAAATTAACTCTAGAAGCCCCGCAGTGTTCCATGGCATGCAATTGCTAAATTCCTCATTTTATTCGTTTTTTGTTGTCAATTGTTTTTTTTCTCGTCTTAAGCCTGTAATCCCAACGCTGTTTGTCTTCCCCTGTTAGACAACATTTCTACTCTGTACTATTTCTTGCAGAAATTTTGCATCTGGGGATCTAGTAAGGGAGCTAATGGGAATTTTTCTCCTTCTGCCCAAACCCTGGCACCAGCAACAACGAGGCATCCCCGATAACCTGGGAGGAGTGGGATGATGGCAGGAGGAGAAACAAAAAGAGCATAACGGAAATACACACCTCTCACGTAATCCAAAATACAAAAGATAGCTTTCTGGCGGTTCTCCATATTTCTATGAGCTGGGTATTATTCAGGTAAAGGCCTCAGACCAAGTCCAAGGGATCAGACAGTTTCTAACTTCGTAGAGGTCTCGAAGAGCCTACGTTATATACGTCTGTATAGTACGTGGAGTTGGGCCCTGACGTTTTGTGTCATGCACTACCAGTATCAGAAATTTAATCAGGCCTGGCTTAAGGCATGTGGAAATCCATACTAGCTACTCGGGATAGCTTACACCAAGAATACCGTCAGCTGGCTCGGAAGTGGGTTGTTCTATGGTATTATAGCTACAGTATAAACTATAGCCGACTCTACAAAGTCTACTAAAGTTAATTCTAATTAGAAAGGGCTGGTACTAAAGGGAAAAGAAGAACAAGAATTAAAAACTATTACACTCTGGAACAAGATTTTTCTCTCTTTCTCTCCAGAAAAATAGGTGGAATATCGACAAACAACCGAGTAGGCGGGAAACAAGGGAACAAAAATAATTATTGACACTGTGCTATTACTCCATAAACGAAAGTTGCTATAGCATGAATAAGAAATCTACTTTACTCGTACGGAACCCGTTCTGAAAAAAATATTAGGCATGATATGACGAAACTAGAGTGGGAGTGTGCAGTATGAAGGAGAGGGGGGGAGAAGGAGAAAGAGGGGGGGCAAGTTATTAAGGACAGAGTAAAAACAGAAATTGTATAACAACTACACTATACGGTCCTCAAATGTAAAGGGAAGATGATTTTGATACACTAGGATTGGGGGTAGTGAGTGAAGAGGTAAAGGAGTAATGAATAAAAGAAGAATAGAGGGAGAGTTAGAAAGGGCAAATAGAGAGAGGCTGCACAGTCGCGCAAGGCAGAGGGGCCAACTGTGAAAAGGCCTATTCAGATATTGCGATCTGCCGGCAGAGGAAGAGAATCATGATTATTGAATCGCCACTTTAGAGCTTCCTAGTATTGCTTCCCGAGAGTCTATGTAGGTGATATTAGTTGGCAGGCTCTGTCATCGCGATGTCATAGCTAACCCTAGACCGTTCTTGGAGCATTCTCATTACTCCGATGTGTCCGCGGTCGGCAGCCCGCGAGTGAGGTGTTTGACCTTCATTATCCAGAGTGTCGGGAACGACATCTTCCCGTTCCAAAAGCAACTCCACAATGGGCTCATACCCGTTCCCGGCTGCCCACGAGAGGGGCGTTCGACCGCCTTTATCCGCAGTGTCGGGAACGACATCTTGTCGTTCCAAAAGTATTTTAGCGACTTCATCCCGCCCAAACATAGCTGCCCAGGAGAGGGGTGTTCGACCCTGTTGATCGGTAGTGTTGGGAGTGGCATCGTCTCGTTCTAACAGAATCTTCACGGTACCCGCATGCCCCTTTTGAGCTGCCCATGCGAGAGCAGTCCGACCGCCTTTATCAGCAGTGTCAGGAGCAACATCCTCCCGTTCCAAAAGGATCCTCACGACACCCTCATAACCGTTCGTGGCTGCCCGCAAGAGAGGCGTTTGGCCGCCTTTATCTGCCATATCGGGAGTGACATCCCCCCGTTCTAAGAGGGACCTAACGACATCCTCATACCCTGACTCAACTGCCAAATAGAGAGGTGTCCGACCGTCTTTGTCCACAATGTCGGGAGCGACATCCCCCTGCTGCAAAAGGATCTCCACGATGTCCCCATGCCCGTTGTTTGCGGCCCACGATAGGGGAGTTTCACCGCCTTTATCCGCAATATTGAGAGCGGCATCCTCATGTTCCAAAAGGATCTTCACGATAGCCTCATGCCCTCTTCTTGCAGCCCATATGATGGCTGTATTGCCCTCCACATCAGTGGCGCCGAGATCCCATTTATTCATCCCTAATAGAGAAACTACTATCTCCGTGATCCCAAGATATGCGGCACCGTGGAGCCCTGTGAACCCCGTAGAGCTGCTCCGACGAAGCGCCCCGTCCATATACTTCCCCAAATCCTCACCCCCGTGGGATAAGAGCATCCTAGAGGCTACATGTCTATCAAATCCATCAAGAAGCTTTGGTGCGAGTGCATTCACGCTTTCCGCCATTTCCCTTCGGGCATGTGTTCCCCAGTAACATGAGGCGTATTCAAGCAATGGTGGTGCTAGCGAGGACCCGTCAAGTATAAGCAAAAGGTCCCCGACGAACTGAAAGTTGAGGTATGTTAAACAAGTCTGGGCAATCGCCGAGTGAGGGCTGTAAAATAGGTCCGTATTATTAGATAGATACTCTTGAAGAGTGCAATGGACGAGACGGACAGTGTATGTGGACGCTTCAAGTGTGACGAGCCCAAAAGAGCATCCCAGTAGGGTCTCTATTGCAGGAATGTTCTGAAGATCCAGATTTGTAGAGCCGACTTCTACCCCTAGGGCATGGCATAACTCGTTAGCGTTCAAAGGTCGCTCGGAGTGTGACAGCCACATTAGCACCTCCATCCCGAGTCTTGCTTTGCTTCCCTTCTGTGCCTTTATTCGTTCCAGGGTTGCTGAGTACGCATCTCGAAGGCCCCTCCCTTGGATCATCTGGTCAAGCTTTTTCTTTCTCTGGCTGATCGTAACCTCCTCTAGAACCGCGTCAATATTTAGGGAAACAAGAATAAATCTGTATTCTATTGTTAGCCAATATCCAACTGGACGTGGATTCACTGAAACAGTTGTTTCAGCTCACATTTGGGAAATTTTTCTCGGAATTACACTCATAATCCTAGCCTTTAATTTGCTGTCCATGGCGCTGGGTGTAGTGTCTCTGTCTAACCTCATCTTCAGATATCTCCTAATATCCCCAATGGTAGGAATAACGGCTATCGTGATCGCCTCAGCGAAATATCTCGTAATCTCGTCCTGAATGTGAGGCCTTCCACTAAGGAACATCCGCGTGGTGGGCGAAGCTTGAGCAATGTTTTGTAGTGACTCAAGAAGCTCGCGCCGATTGTTCGGAAGACATTCATCCAAGCCATCTATACAGATGAATACTTCCGGTAGCGATGCGATCGTCGTGTTCAGGATTTTCACCAAGTCTGAAAGTTGCGCAGTCCGTCCACCAAATCCCATTTTCTCCATGCGGAAAGCCTGCCGCACGGATTGTGGGATTCCATCTCGCTCTAAAAGTTGCCTAAGGATCGCGCCCAACATGTTCGTCGTGGATTGTTGCTCCTGGGCAAGATAATCGCAGTACAGGCCTGCCACAGCGATGTCTCTATTTCGAACTTGGTCGCACAACGAGTCAATAACCAAGGAGCTAATATTTCTAGCCATTAGTGATGTCTACTTATTGGAGAGAGCTTTCTCACTCACCTGATATGTGTCTTCCCTACACCCGGGTGGCCGTAGCAGAACAAAACTGCCTGCTTCGGTACCGTTAGGCTACTACTCCACTCCTGAAACTCGCTCCGCTCCAGAAGCCAACCTCCCACACCATCCACCCTGTTGGCTTCGTGATATTTCTAACAGACTAGACGGTGGTGTCTCGACCATTATCTGATGAACGGCGCGCAGTGTTTGACAAATTTTCCACGTCCAAGCCATCCAAAAAGCCCAAACCTTTCAAAAAGAAGCTCTGGATTCACTTTTTTTCTTTGAGGAGGTCAATTATTCTCAATACCCATATTGGAAATATATAGTTTCAAGCTGAAATATGATTCGCGTCATCGTCAAAGTTGATATGAGAAATTTTGCTCCCGTCATCGAGCGGAATTGGAGGGGGGATTCTAGGAGAGGTGGGCAGGAGGAAATGGGAGAGAATTCACAGATATCGTCTTCAAGGTCTTGCGTGATTGAAGAGCTACGCACCGAAGAGAGTGGCTGCTCATGATATGCCCAAGTCTCGGGGGAGAATACCACCAAACAGAGAAGACTTTGTAGAATTAAAGTTAGTTGCGCGTGGAAAAGGGGTAACTAAAAAGATGAGGCTGAAAATTTCTCGACACCAGAGTTGCTCAGGTATGACGCCAGCCTTGGGATTCGCAACAGTTTTGTTCGAATCAAGAGGGGTGGGTGACATCGTGTGACTTGATAAGGAAAAGTGACAGGGTTCAAGTTTTCTTGAGCCTTTTCCTGGGTGGCCCGGGCCGACCCAAAAGCCTGTATCTAAATTGCGAGGCTTGGTTGCTGAGCGCCGTTTCCCTAATAGTCGCCAGGGGCGTAAAGTGGTACTCGCAGCGGATCACCGCACGTGTATTGCTAGCAAGGGCGTGAAACCTATTCAGGACTAACGAAAAATACAAAAAGTTGGAATTTATAAGCAGGAAACAGAGCAATCTAACCCGAAACGCCGTACTCTTATACGAGAAGAAAATAAAAACCAAAAAATTGACCGAAAATTCCCATTTCAACCATCAGAACAGTACACCCACTCTCACTATCAAAATAAGGTCAGAATCAAGAAGGAAAAAAGGGAAGAAAAAGAAGGTCAACAGTGTCCACAAGCGCGCTATACACATGAGAAAAGAGGCGAAAGTGATATAAAAAAGGATGATGCAGCCGGCGGTATGAATTGGAGTGTGTATCGAGATGAGGAGAAAGGAGCGAATGGGGGTTTCTTAGGGTGGTAGGGAAGATTTTGAGTTATCTGGGCTAAGCCGGGTTGGCGTTTGCGGGTTTGTAAGCTTGTAGCAACTGGACCACTCCATCACGCGAATTCGCGGCAGCCCACCAGAGCGGCGTTAGGCCATCATTGTCTGGAATATTGGGGTCGACGTCTCCCCGTCTCAACAATAACTTCACTACTCCCTCATGCCCATCCTCGGCAGCTTGTGAGAGCGGTGTTCGGCCACCAATGTCTGGAATGTTGGGGTTCACGTCTCCCCGCCCCAACAGTAGCTTCGCTGTTCCCTCGTTCCCGCCTTCGACAGCCCGCGAGAGCGGTGTCTGGCCGCCAATATCTTGCATGTTGGGGTTGACGTCTTCCCGTCCCAACAGTATCTCTACTAATCCATCTTGTCCCTTCCCGGCAGCCGACCAGAGCAATGTTTGGCCAAATTTGTCTTGCGTATCAGGCTCGACATCCGTTCTCCCCAATAGTAGCTTCGCTACCCCTTCGTGTCCATCTATAGAAGCCCATAGGACTGGGGTTCGGCAGTATCCATCAGGGCAGTTGGGATCGACATATCTCCTTCCCCGGACCATATCCACCACTCGGGATGTCTTACCCCACCAACCATTTGTGCCATCGGGCTCATCGGATGCCCGCTCCAGTAGTAGCCTTACAACTCCCTCATGCCCAAGACTAGCAGCCCATGAGAGCGCGGTTCGATGATACCTTGTATCCGGCTTGTTGGGATTGGTTGTCTGCCGCTCTAGCAGCAGCTTTACTACCTCCTCTTGCCCACATATCGTAGCCCATATGAGGGGCGTTATACCCAGAAAATCCGCTTTATTGAGATCACAATTTGGCTGCTCGATAAGAGAGGTCGCGATTTTAGTAATTCCAAAAATTGATGCGCAATGCAGTCCGGTAAACCCAATCAGGCGATCAGCGAGGAGGATTTCATGGGCAGATTGATAAATCTTCGATATTTGGTCTATCAGAAGTAACTTAGTGGACATATGGGTTTCAATATGACCGAAAAGCTGGAGCGCAAGTGGTACCACTCCCATCATAGCCTCTCGCCTGGCATGAACACCCCAATAAAGGGAAGAATAATTGAGAAAGGGGGCCGACCGAGGGAGGATAAAGCGTGTGGATGAAATATCCTTAATAGTCTCAAAGCTGAGGTATGTCAGGCAGGTTTCCGCCATTATCGAGTGAGCCGGCCCAAGAAGGTCGGGGCAGGTGAACAGGTATTCCTGGAGAGTGAAGTGGACCAAGCGAACAGTCGAGGCCTCCTCATCGACGACGACAAGCCCCAAACAACAGCTCAATAATGTCTCCACAGAAGGAATATTTTCAGCATTGAGATCCGTAGATCCTATCTCGACTGCCAGGGCGTTCATAAGCTCGTCAAGCAGTAATACCCGCTCTGCATGTGAGACCCACATCAGGGCTGCCATCCCCAGCCTTGCTTTCTCTCCGCCCTGCTCCTTTATCCGTTCCAGAGTTGAACCATAAACATCCTTCAAATCCAAGCCCTCTGTCATCGTTCTCAGTTTTTGTCGCCTGCTGTAGACCGTGGTCTGGCCAAGGACAGCATCCATGATTAAGGAAATTAGTAGAAACCTAAATGCCTCCATTAGCCACAGCCATAAACCTCATTCGTCCATCGTGTGGTGTACTTACGTTTCGGGAATGTTCTGGGTAATGCTTTTGATGATTTCATCCTCTAGATCGCTGTCTATCATGTTTCGAGATGTATCCTTCATCAATCTCATCTGGACATATCCCACGATATCATCACGGTTGGGTTTTATGGATAAAACTGTCGCTCTCTCACCAAGATGCCTGTCAACCTCTCCCCGTATGTGCTGTCTTCCGGTTAGGAATATTCGCGTGTTTGGTGACATATCCAGGATTTTTCGCAATGAACCTAGAATCTCAGACCGGTGCTTTTCCACACATTCGTCCAGCGCATCAACACATATAAATGTGGGCCGTAAAGATGTGACAGTTTGTAACAGCTTCACAATTTCTCCTACTAGAAGTCTCCTTCCTCCTATCACCCTCTTCTGGTCTTGAAACATGCGACTTATCTCATCTGGGACCTTCTCCAATCCGCCGACAATCTGTTTCAGTATTGAACCGAGTATGTTTACTGGAGACTGTTCCACCCGCGCTGCAAAATCAATGTAAAAGCATGAAACAGCAATATTTCGCTCTCCAGCCATATCGCACAACTTGTCCACCACCAGTGAGCTATTTCTGGACGTTAGTACCACCATCGCTCAGTTTTCCACGGCAGATTATCTCACACCTCAAATAGGTCTTGCCGACACCCGGATCACCACAGCAAAACAAAATCGCGTGATCGGGTCCCTCATGTTGAGCATTGCACCACCCTTGAAAATCACCGGTTTGCAGAAGCCATTCCCCAATGTTGTCGGCCCGGTGGGTTCGAACATCTTGATGCCGGATGCGGGGCTCAAGGGGAGAGAGCCACGTTAGGATTTCCAACCGATCATCAGCAAAAGTATAGTGATTCGAGACATTCGACACATTGAAAGAGTTAATGTTATCTTGGACAGATATCGACATTTTCCCTCCTTTTGTTTCTTGTAATGCTAAGGGGTAGATTCCTCAGTTTGGAGTGTTGTTGAAATTCTCGCAAGCTAAAGAAAAGAGGGGGTGCACTGCCACAATAGAAAGCTTTCACCACATCGGTTGCACAGTGCTTACCACAATGCGGCACTCATATACGTAGTTCTTATCTCTGTGTAATTGGTCGCTTTGGCCTTCTCTCTATGCGCGCAGGTACTAGTACTCGGGTACAAGTACCGGTAATAATACCCTTTACTCTTTCCTTTTCTTTTAAATTTCTCCTCACATAGCATTTATTATAACTCTAACAAAAAAAAAAAAAAAATAACGAGAAAAATAACTCGGCTGTAAGCCTGATTCAAAAATAGAGACGTTTTTCTTTGCTAGAAATCTTATACTACAGCGTCCCCCATTACATCTACAAAACTATTGTATATAAACGACTATACAGTACACAATGCCAGAGATGTGAGTCTTCCCATCCCGCAGGACACCCGTTACAAAGCAACACTCCCAACACGTGCACTGTCCCCCCAAACAGCCATCTACTGTCTAGATCATCTAATAAAGCCGTTGTCCTATGCCGTAACCAAATATTGCACATTATTATTCCCTTGTTCCATCCCCCCCTGGGGACAATGGGGTATCCCTTGAAAGCCAGACTGAAGCAAAAAAGCCGAGAAAAAATAATAATATGAGGTGCAAAAAAGGGAATCCACAGATAGCGCCGATTTTATTAGACGAAGGCCCCCTGTGGGATCTCGAAATTTCCAGGAGCTAAGGTTTTTAAGCTAAATGATCTCGGACCAACTACAAACTTAGAAAATCTTTTCCGATTTCTCGGGGTCTCTGGGAGGCTACGCTATCCTGCGCTGTACAGTACATTGAGCCGAACTTGGGTCTCCTATGTCATGGACTACCGGTCTGCAAGTAGTAATTCATGTTACAGCATCTAGATTTGATAACTTACCGTACACCTGGAACAGTCTCAGCCGGATGACGAATCAATTATTCTACAACATTCTAACTACAGCACACCCCACAATATCGGGCTCTAAATGGCCTACGTAAATCAATGCTGATCGGATAGGGTTGATATTAATTTTTTAATTATTAAAAAAACCATTCACTAAAACAACAATACCTTAGAAGATTTTTGGCTTTTTCTTTCCCGAAACATGAAGAATATAGGTGAAGAACTAAAAGAGAGGGGAACAAAAATAGCGTTTAATACTAAATTGATACCCAGTAAATAGTAAGTGGGGAGACGAAAAGGCCGTCTACTTTACTCGCACAAAGCCGATTTTCATAAAATATAAGATATAGCGAAATGGGAGGGGGAATGTGTTCTAGGAAGGGGGGGGACAAGCGAAGAAAGGAAGACAGAAAACGAAGTCGCCAAGAGCCAAGTAAAAACCAGCAGTGTATTGGCAGGGTACTATATGGTTTTTAAGATAAAATCTGAGAAGGAGGAATGCGCATGCGAAAGACAAATACAGAGCTGGAAAGGGTAAGTCGAGAGTGAATTTAGCGGTGGGGCAATCTAATACCCAAAGCAAGAGGGTTGGTTGGATGAGGAGCTTTTGTCGCTAATGTCAGGACTAGCGGAGCCTTTTGGAAGGGTGCTGAGATGACTCGGAGGGTTCACCCGGGGCATCGCATCTTGAGCAAGAGCTGCCAACTGAGTGAGGAACAGAACCCCGATCTCTATACCGCCGTTTTACGGCTCCAGCTAGTCGCTTCTCAGGAGTCCGTACAAGTGCTGTTTGGCCCGTGGGGTCTGTCGTTACCATATCTTGACTGATGTTACACAGTCCCCGGAGCATATTCACTACTTTAATTCGTCCGCATATGTCAGCCCACCAGAGGGGCGTTCGACCACCTTTATCTTCAGTGTCGGGAGCAACATCCTCCCGTTCCAAAAATATTTCCACAATGCCCTCACGCCCCATCCCAGCTGCCCAAGAGAGAGGTGTTCGACCGCTTCGATCCGCAGTATCGGGAGTCACATCCTCCCTTTCCAAAAGCATCCTCACAATACCCTCACATCCCATCCCAGCTGCCCATAAGAGAGGTGTTCGGCCATCTTTATCCGCAGCATCAGGCATAACGTTTGCCAGTTTCAAAAGCATCTTCACAATTCTCTCATGCCCCATACCAGCAGCCCACGAGAGAGGTGTCCGACCGTCCTCATCAGCAGTGTCGAGAGTGACACATTTCCGTTCTAAAAGTACCTTGACGATGGCCTCATAGCCATTTCCAGCTGCCCAAGAGAGAGGTGTTCTACCGTCTTTATCGGGGGTATCGGGAGTGACATTTTCCCGTTCTAACAGCAGCTTTACAATTCCCTCACGCCCCATCCCAGCTGCCTACGAGAGAGGCGTTCGACCGTCTTCATCTGCAGTGCGGTGAGTGACATCTTTCCGTTCTAAAAGCATCTCGACAACCTCTTCATTTCCCATCCCAGCTGCCCACAAGAGAGGTGTTCTACCGTCCTTATCTTTGGTGTCGGGGGTGACATCCCGCCTGTCTAAAAAAATCTTCACAATTCCCCCATCCCCATTCCCAGCTCCCCACGAGAGAGGCGTTCGACTATCTCTATCCGCAGTGTCAGGAGTGACATCTTCCCGGCATAAAAGGATCCTCACAATGCCTTCGTTCCGATTTCCGGCTGCCCACGAGAGAGGTGTTCGACCGTCTTTATCCGCAGTGTCTGAAGTGACATCCACTCGTCGCAAAAGGGTTTCCGCAATGCCCCGACACCGGCCCCCATTCCCACCCTCAGTGGCCCACGAGAAAGGTGTTGGGCGGTCTTTATCTGCCATCTTCCAAGTGGCACTGTTCCATTGGGTATACAGCTTCAGAGGGGACTCATATCCAAAACTTGCTGCCCACGAGAGAGGTGTTCGCCCACTTTCATCCCTAGCGTCTGGAGTGACATCCTCCCGCTGCAAGAGCATCTCTAGGACCTGCTCATGCCCACCACCAGCAGCCCACGAAAGAGGTGTACGACCGTTTATATCCGCAGTGTTGAGAGTGACGTCCTCCCGTTCCAGAAGCATTCTCACAACCCCCCGATGCCCTTTTTTAGCTGCCCATGCAAGAGGTGTTCGACCATCTATATCCGCACGGTTGGGGATGACATCCTCTCTTCTCAAAAGAGTCTTCACGAGGTCTTCATTACCAAACTCAGCTCCCCACGAGAGAGGCCTTCGACCATTTCTATCCGCAGGGTCCGGTGCAACATCTTCCCGTGCTAGAAGTATCCCCACAATTGCCCAGTGCCCTTTTAACAGCCCACAAAAGTGGCGTGTTACCCGCCACATCAGTTGCATTGATGTCCCATTTGTTCACCCCCAAGAAAGCAACTATTGTTTCCACTATCCCAAGACATTCTGCCCCATGGAGTCCTGTGAACCCCGCGGGGTTACTCCGATTAAGCTTCTTGTCAAAAATTTCCGAATTTTGTGACAAGAGAATCTCACAAGATATATGCTCATCGAATACTTCCAGAAGTTTTAGTGTGAGTGTGTTCACACTTTCCATCGACCCCCTCCTAGCGTGTGTTACCCAGTAATAAGAGGCATATTCAAGAAGGGGTGTTGCCAACCATAGCAGTCTCTGAATGCTTCCAAGGTTCTTCGGGAGGGAAATTTCCCTGATGCACTGAAAGTTGAGATATGTTAAACAAGCCTGGGCGATCATAGAGTGAGGGTTGTGGAACAGGTTGGTATTATCGGATAGATACTCCTGAAGAGTGAGGTGGACAAGACGGGCAGTGTTTGAGGACGCTTCAACTGTGACAAGCCCTAAAGAGCATCCCAGTAGTGTTTCTATGGCCGGAATGTTCTGGAGATTCAAGTCTGTAGACCCTATTTCTACCCCTAGGGCATGGCATAATTCATTGGCTTTCAAGGGTCGTTCCGAATGAGATAGCCACATTAGCGCCTCCATGCCCACCCTTGACCTGCTTCCCTTCTGTGCCCTTATTCGTGCAAGGGTTGCGGAGTACGCATCCCGAAGACCACTCCCTTGCGTCATCTCGTCAAGCTTTTTCTTTCTCTGGTGGATCGTAACTTCCTCCAGGACGGCGTCAATGTTAAGGGAAACTAGGAGAAATCTATACTCTGTTAGGGAATATCCTGTAAGATCTTGATTGATTCAAGTGCTTGTTCTACCCACATTTGGGAAATCTTTCCTGGGATTACCCTCATAATTTCGGCCTTCAAATCGTCGTTCATTGCACCTAGTATGATATCTTGGGCTAATCTCATCTCCAGATATTTCTCAATATCCTCAATGGTAGGAATAAATCGTACCATGGTTGCTTCCGTGAAATATCTCTTAATCTCGTCCTGAATGTGAGGTCTTCCACTAAGGAATACTCGCGTGGTCGGCGAAGTTCGCACAATATCTTGCAGTGATCCAAGGAGATCCAGTCGATTCTTTGGAAGACATTCATCTAAGGCATCAATACAAATAAACACTTGCGGCAGCGATGCGATTGTCGTCTTCAGTATTTCCACCAAGTTTAAAAGTTGCACAGCCCGTCCACCAAAACCTCTCTTCTCGTTACGAAAGGCCTGCCGCAGAAATCCAGGGATTCCATCTCTCTCTAAAAGCTGCTTGAGGATTGCACCCAACATTTGCGCCGCGGACTGCTCCTCCTGGGCAAGGTAATCGCAGTACAGGCCAGCGACGGCAATATCTCGATTAGGAACTTGATCGCACAACTAGTCAATAACTAAGGAGCTAATAATATTAATGGTCAGTAACATCTGCTTGTTCGAGAGAGTTTCTCACGAACCTGATATGTGTCTTCCCCGCACCTGGATCTTCGTAGCAAAATAAAGTGGCCTGCTTTGGCACTCCTTGACAAGCACTCCACTCCCGAAACTCGTCTTCCTCCAAGAACCAACCTCCCACACCATTCACCCGGTTCGTTTGCACACTCTGATGTCTGTGTCGAGGCTCTAGTGGTGAGAGCCACTGCTTAATCTGGTTATCCTCGTCATCTGTTCTGTTCAGAGTGATGGTCTTGTTGTAGCTACTAGTTACGTTTCCACTGTTGGTATTTCCAGAACCGAATGATTGTATATTTGTTATTCGTTCCATACTATGTTTTGTGGATGCTTCGCTTCGCGGTGGGTGCAGCGGCGTGATAATTCCGGGGCCGAACGAGTTTTGAGCTCTCTAGCGCTCGAGAAAAGAGTGGCGATTTGGCTTGTTTCCTCGATCGAGTTGTCCAATAATGGCTATGCCAAGGAATCACAGTGAGAAATAAGGCGGCCAAGAGATGGGCAAGCTCACCATAGTTATCATAAATTTGAAGGAAATACTGTGCTCCGGATCCGAGTGTAAAAGCGAGGTTGTCATAGCCGGTGTAAGATTCACAAAACCTGCGAGTGCAACACTGTTCAATAATATTCTACCTATGGCTATTGCATATTCTGACAAAATTTGCCCATTGCTTGAATATTGGAAGTAAAACATCCAACGCAGTCAGGAAGAGTCCTAAATAGGCCTAGCTCTGAGTATATATGGTTAAGCGAAGGCGTTCTTTTCTCAATTTGGGATATTATTGGAGTAATGAAAACTCTTATTTCAACGCAGTGGGAGTCAGATCATGCCGGATGACGCGGCATAACATTTGAGAGAGTGCTTTCAGAGCTCAAATTTGCACACTGGTTCTCGGGCAATTCTACCATGTGCGTCAGCACAAATGAAAAATTTCATTCAGACCTCTCGTCTCCACCAGACTCAGGAATCAGATATCACAATTACCGTAGCCTTGCCCTTTGTACGACACTAGGGCGTAGGGCCAAAGTCAAGCAGGTATTTCTTAGACGGCAGCTAAACAGATTCATCAGGACACACCTACCGGTAGGTTGGTAGGCCGAGTTTTCCTTTTCATTTTATTCTATGGATAATCCGGGAAAGCCTGGCTTTCCTGGCACTTGTGCTCGATATTTTCGAGAGACCTTGTGTTCTTTGGGGTACCAGCAAGCTCTAGGATTCCAGTGCCCCCAACTTGGACGGAATACGTAGTTGCATTTGTATGGTGATGCCCGCGCTGAAAAAAAATATCCACAAACTGCATTTTTTTTTTTTGCATATACCGGTGCTACCGGAGTTATCATATTCAGAGAATTGCATTCGGTCCCCACCATACCCCCACCCCCTCCTCATCCATAATACATACCACCATCAATTCTAAATACTTTTGAGCTTACCTGTCCCGGTCCCATCTCCGGTACGGAGTTCCCGAAAAAAAAAAACATTCTGTTATGCTAACTCCTACCACCTACCGGTGTAGTGGCCAGGTAGCTCAACTTAACTCTCGCACGGTAGTGTACCGTGGGCGAGTACCGTAACTCGAATACAAGGAAAATTTGCTATGGAGTTGAGGTTCCCTTGTCAGCTGCACAGAATACACCACAAACTCAGAGACACTGTTGGGGGGTGGGGCAGCAGTATAGGGTTGGCTGCTGATTCGGTGTACATGTATTTATCCTAGCTTACCTCTTAGATATAATGCCGTAGGGTCCGCATAAGCCTAGATTAGCAGTCGCTCCTGTAACTAGTTATGAATAAATTCACCAAAGCGTTCGACTAAGATAAAATAGAAAGACTATGCACAGCACCTCACTAGGAGAGGGAACTAACAAGTCTTAGCAGATATTTCTTCGATTTGAGTTTTTGGAATTAATGGCGCTGGGCTCGAGTGCACGCCTCCCCCACCTTCCCTACCAGGATATCAGTCCGGATTCAACAGGACAATCGTGTACCGCACCACGCAGGATTCCCCGCCTAGGTTACACTCCCCCGAAAAAAGTATTTGTGGTGGCGCAATCTCACACATAGTCTATGCTCTGCCCGCTCTCCTTGGTAAAACCCAACACAAGCATACTATAAAGACCAGATAAAATCCGGCAATGCATTAAAAATCAGAAATGAGAAATTAAGATAACATAAATAATAACAGTAGCCAAATTCCACCAATGATCCTTCGAGTGATAATCCCAAATTTTTACAGCTTGAATATATGCCGCATCGGTAGTGGTGGATTTGACTCATTTGAGAGGCGAAGGAATACAGTTCATTAGGTTGCCACCATCACGCTAATTCAATAGTTGTGCTTGAGCGCTACTACATGGCTGGAGATAAATTACTAGGTGGGTGAGGAGGGTTTAGGCTAACCCGTATATCCTCGTAATGGTTCGGAAGGTGTTTGGGGGAACGAGGAAAGTCTCTGTGTTGGTGGCTAATTAGAACCCTAATTGATATTGGGAACAATATCATTCCAGAGTTGCAATATATCGGCTCGATTCTATTGCTCATGGTGGTTCCGGGAAAACCTAAGCTAGGTCCTCAGGTATGGGAAATAGAAGCCTCTATATTTTATCTATCTGCCCATCTATCCATCTATCTAACTCTAGCAAGTGAGCAGAGTAACTGAATAATAAGGAAGGAGCAGGAAAAAAGGAGATTTCGCAACAAAAGATATATTCAACTGAGAATTACAATCAAGCGAAATGATGTAAGTTAAAAGAAATAGTCGCCCGGTTGCTGCATGTTAAATACATGGAATAGAAACTTATGAGCATTCATTCGTTAACGCTAACAAAGATTTGGAGGTTTGAGAGGGGTGTGTCTACATACACATGGGATCTTCGCCAATAGCAGCACCCGAGGATTTCAAGGTCATTTTGTAGGACGGCCATAAAGTGCATAGAAAGGAAAAATGGATGATAGTAGTGATCGCAGTAGCTTATATTGGACTCATTGAGGTTGGCAAAGGCTGGTGCTCGAAAGCGAGGAATCGTACGCGGTTTGGGGGGGGGAAGTTGGGGGCCGGGCGTTTTTACTTCGTTTTAGCTATTTCACCGCCCGTGGTGGGGTAGCTATGCGGTAGGGTTTTCAACAGACTTCCAGGCCTGTAATAACTTCACGGTTCCTTCGTGTCCTATGGCAGTAGCATAAAAGAGTGGCGTACCGCCCAGTTTATCTGACTTGTCGGATTCGACACCTTTGTGTTATAGCAATACCCCTTCATGTCCCCCGGTAACAGCAGGCCCGAGCCGTGTCCGATCATGTATACCTGGCAGACTAGGGTCAATGTCTTCCCGTTCTAGCAGTAGCTTGACCACTCCTTCATGCCCATTGAAAGCTGCACATCCGAGCGGTGTCCAATCATCCACATCTGGCCGGTTAGGGCCGACGTCTTCCCGTTCCAGCAGTAACTTGACTACTCCCTCACGTCCCTCAGGAGCAGCAGACCCGAGCGGTGTTCTGCCATGCATACTTGGCCGATTGGGGTCGATGTCTTCCCGTTCTAGTAGTAGCTTGACTACCGCTTCTCGCCCCTTGATAACGGCACATCCGAGTGGTGTCCAATCATCCATGTCTGGTCGATTAGGGTCCACGTCTTCACGTCCCAGCAGTAACTTAACCACTCCCTCGTGTCCCTCGAGAGCAGCAGAACCAAGAGGTGTTCGATCATGCATACCCGGCCGATTGGGGTCGACATCTTCCCGTTCCAGCAGTAACATAACCACCCCTTCGTGTCCCTCAATAGCAGCACATCCGAGTGGTGTCCCACCACTTACATCTGGGTGATTGGGGTTGATATCTTTGCGTCCTAGCAGTAATTTGACCACCCTTTCATGTCCCCTGATAGAAGCAGACCCGAGCGGTGTTCGATCATGCACACCTGGCCGATTGGGGTCGACATCTTGCCGTTTCAGGAGTAACTCGACA
Source organism: Tuber borchii (assembly GCA_003070745.1). Classification (NCBI taxonomy): domain Eukaryota; kingdom Fungi; phylum Ascomycota; class Pezizomycetes; order Pezizales; family Tuberaceae; genus Tuber; species Tuber borchii. The sequence goes on along the minus strand of NESQ01000027.1, from coordinate 322,976 downwards.
ACCCCGTCATACCCCTTGACAGCAGCACACGTGAGTGGTGTTCGGCCACACGCATCTGGGAGATTGGGGGTGATATCTTCCAGTCCCAGCAGTAGCTTGACCACCCCTTCATGTCCTTCGAAAGCAGCATATCCGAGCGGTGTTAGATAATTCGCGCCTGACTGATTGGGGTCGACATCAACCCGTTCTAGCAGCAGCTTTACCACCCCTTCATGTCCCTGGACAGCAGCACATGCAAGCGGGGTCCGATCATTCACATCTGACCGATTGGGGTCGACATCTTCCAGCCCTAGTAGTAGCTTGACTACTCCTTCATGTCCTTTGACAGCAGCACTCCAGAGAGGTGTTCGATTGTGCCTACCTGGGCGATTGAGATCGACATCTTCCCGTTCCAGCAGCAACTTGACCACCCCTTCATGTCCCTGGATAGCAGCACATGCTAGCGGTGTTCGATCATTCACATCAGGCCGATTAGGATCGACATCTTCCCGTTCTACCAGGAGCCTGACCACTGCTTCATGTCCGTAGATAGCGGCCCATCCGAGTGGTGTTTCATCATACTTATCAGGGCGATTTGGATCAACATCTTCCCGGCCCAGAATTAGCTTCATCACGCCTACATGCCCACTCCTCGCTGCCCACACAAGTGGTGTGCTGCCTGTGCAATCCCGCTAGTCGATCTCGTAACCTTCGACATTTATAATTGCCGTCACGAGTTCAACAATCCCGAAGAAGGATGCGCAGTGCAGCCCAGAGAAGAGAGAAGTGCTAATGTCTCTGATATCACTGGGATGTATTACTTGTTCTAGAAGTGATACAGCGGACATGTGGTCTTCGTAATGGCACAAGAGGTCCAGCGCAAGGGTCCTCGCATGATCTGAGAGTTCCCTCCTCGCATGTGTTCCCCAGTACCTGGAAGAATATTTGAGGAATGGCGTGCTTTGATGAGCTGTGGGGGAATGGGGTGTGAGGTTCATGACCCATTGTGAGTTCAGATAGGTCAAGCAGGTTTCTGCAAGTATCGAGTGAGGATTACTGAAGAGACCTGGATGAGCACAAAGGTACTCTTGGAGGGTATGGTGGATCAACCGCACAGTCGAAGCTTCCTTATCGACCATGATTAAGCCTTGACAGCACTCTAACAATGTAACTATCGAAGGAACATTTTCGAGATCGAAATCCGTTGCTCCTAGCTCTACTGCGAGCGCATGGCATAGCTCATCCACTTGTAACGGCCGTTCCGAATGGCAGACCCATGTGAAAGTTGCAATCGCAAGTTGTGCATTTTCCTCGTCCTGAGTCTTTATCCGCTCTAGCGTTACATTATATGCATCCGCTAAGCCTATCCCATCCTAGATTGACTTAAGCACCTTCCTCCGGCGAGCAATCGTGGTCCCTCGTAGGATTGCCTTGATATGTAGGGAAGCGAGTAGGAATCTGGATTCAATAATGTCAGCTCTTAAATTAGGGTAGATTTTTCCTCCCACTCGCTTCTACATACGTTTCCGAGTTTATTTCTGGAACACCCTTCAATAAGATCCACCCTCTCTACTGCCGTTGTGCCAGCGTCTGAATTCCTTAGTTTTCAGCAGCCAGGCTCCTATACTATCGACCCGCTGAGCTCCGATGTCTCTATGCCGTACCCGTGGCTCTAACGGAGATAGCCATGCCAGTATTTCAGACCTATCATCGCGGGCCGTGTTGTTGAAGCTATTTGCGACGATGGTACAGTTATCGTTATAGCTGAAGGCTTGCGACATTTTTCGATTCCCACCGCTCTTGCTGAAAGCAATGTGTTGATCGACTAGGGTCCGTTCACGAAATTGCTTGGAAGTGAGGAAAAGCGGGGTCGATCGCAAAGCTTTGCACTTAACCGACAACTCCCTCGTCACTGGACCCCGAAATTTGTTACACAAACATACAAGGGCTGTTTATGTCAAAAATTATGAGCTGGTTTGCGTGCGGTAGACCTCTAATCAGTTATACTTCTCTATCCTTTTTGTTTAGCACTTCCGGAGCTGTATAAATTTGAGAAACCAATACCGGTGATATCGCTCAAAACCTTTCTATTTCTACCCGGTGAACCGTGGACCGTTATTCCAAAATTATGTGCTGCCCCGGCTCTCCAAATCTTGAAGTTGTTACTCCAGAGAGTGCCAAGCCAAGCGGCCTGCCTGGAATGTGATGGGGAAACTCAAGCTATGATGGGAATTTTCGGTATAGTATGGATGTTAGTGGTGCGCAGGTCACAGTTATTCGGAGATCAAAAACATTTGCATAGAATTGTATTGAAAGCCCAAGTTTAGAAACAAAGGCGGTGCGGGGAGGTGTAACTTGTAGGGGCCGTGGCAGGCGTAGCTCCGCCGGGTTCATAGAAATGCACGAGTCTGAGGTTTCCACATCACCAACAACACCAGCAACAGCAACAAATATTCAAACTACGGCATCAACAGGGGCAACAGCCATAACTCCCTCTTTATTCTTTCGGGGGGAGTTTAGAAAAAGCTTTGATACAACTGTGGCCACTCAAGATGCTTCGACTCGCCTCACCTGCAATAACTTTAGCAGGATAACATTAACCTCCGCATTACTCATCCAATCCCTATTCCAAGGCCCTCTAACGTCTGGTTTTCCACTCCACCCAATCTACTCTACCACCAACACTAGGTACTACATTCTTGAATGACCACAATCCCTACTTCGAACTAAGCACGCACCTCTCTATACTGCACCATATAGTATCATATTAGAGCTGAATTTGGGCCTCGTATTTCATGGACTACCGGTATCATAGTTCTACCCCGGCCCAACCTGCGGCAAATAGCAATTCATGTTATCTAAGTTTGATAAGTTATACCTGGAATACTCTCAACCAGATGAGTAATCAATTATTCTCCAATATTCTAACCTCACTATGACCCATAATATCAAACTCTAAAAGGCCTACTAAATCAATGCTAATTGGACAGAATCGGTATCAAAAAAGAAAAAGAAAAAAGAAAAAGAAAAAACCATTCACAAAAAAACAAAAATACTTAAAAAGATTTTTCGTTTTTTTTTCCCCGAAATATGAAGAACATAGATAAAGAACTAAAAGAGAAGGAAACAAAAATAATGTTTAATACTAAATTGATACCTGGTAAATAGTAAGTGGGGAGACGAAAAGGCCGTCTACTTTACTCGTACAAAGCCGATTTTCATAAAATATAAGATATAGCGAAATGGGAGGGGGAATGTGTTCTAGGAAGCGGAGGGGGACAAGAGAAGAAAGGAAGATAGAAACCGAAGTCACCAAGAGCTAAGTAAAAACTAGCAGTGTATTGGCAGGGTACTGTATGGTTTTTGGGATAAAATCTGAGAAGGATCAATGCGCACGGGAAAGACAAATATAGAGCTGGGAAGGGTAAGTCGAGAGTGAGTTTAGCGGTGGGGCAATGTAATGCCCCAAGCCAGGGGTTGGCCGGATGAGGAGCTTTGGCCGCTGATGTCAAGACCAGCGGATCCTTTTGGAGGGGTGCCGAGATGATTCGGAGGGCTCACCCGGGGCATCGCATCTTGAGCAAGCGCTGCCCACTGAGTGAGGAACAGAACCCTGATCTCTATACCGCCGTTTTACAGCTCCAGCTAGTCGCTTCTCAGGAGTCCGTACAAGTGCTGTTTGGCCCGTGGGGTCTGTCGTTACCATATCCTGACTGATGTTACACCGTCTCCGGAGCATTTTCACTACTTTAATTCGTCCGCATATGTCAGCCCACCAGAGGGGTGTTCGACCACCCTTATCTTCGGTGTCGGGAGCAACATCCTCCCGTTCCAAAAGCATTTCCACAATGCCCTCACGCCCCATCCCAGCTGCCCAAGAGAGAGGTGTTCGACCGCTTCGATCCGCAGTATCGGGAGTCACATCCTCCCGTTCCAAAAACATCCTCGCTATGCCCTCACATCCCATCCCAGCTGCCCATAGGAGAGGTGTTCGGCCGTCTTTATCTGCAGCATCAGGGATAACGTTTGGCAGTTTCAAAAGCATCTTCACATTTCTCTCATGTCCCATCCCAGCTGCCCACGATAAAGGTGTTCTACCGTCTTCATCTGCAGTGTCGGGAGTGACATTTTCATGTTGCAAAAGTACCTTAACGATGTTTTCATAACCATTTCCGGCGGCCCAAGAGAGAGGTGTTCGGCCGTCTCTATCAGGAGTATCAGAGGTGACATCATCCCTTTCCAAAAGTATCTTTACAACCCCCTCATGCCCCACCCCAGCTGCCCACGAGAAGATTGTTCGACCGTCTTCATCCCGAGTGTGAAAAGTGACATCTCCCCGGTCCAAAAGCATCTTCACAATCCCCTCATGTCCCATACCAGCTGCCCACGAGAGAGGTGTTCTACCGTCCTTATCTGGGGTGTCGGGGGCAACATCTTGCTGGTCTAAAAATATCTTCACAATGCCCCCATCTCCATTCCCAGCCCCCCACGAGAGAGGCGTTCGACCGTCTTTATCTGCAGAGTCGGGAATGAGGTCGCCCCGCTCCAAAAACATCTTCACGATATCCTCATAACCATTTCCAGCTGCCCACGAAAGAGGTGTTCGGCCATCTTTATCGGCAGTGTCGGGAGTGATATCTTTCTGTTCTAAAAGCATCTTCACCATGGCTCCATGTCCTTTTCTCGCAGCCCACGAGATGGCTGTATTACCCGCCATATCAGCCGCGTTGAGATCCCATTTTTTTAGCCCTAATAAAGCGACTGCCGTCTCCACTATCCCAAGGTATGCAGTGCCGTGTAACCCTGTAAAACCAACAGAGTTACTCCGATCATGCAGCCAGTCCCAATTATCACGTTTGAGGGATAAGAGAACCCGAGAGGATATGTGCTTATCGAATCCATCAAGAAGTCTCAGTGCGAGCGTGTTCACGCTTTCTGTACTTTCTCTTCTTGCATGCGTTCCCCAATAACAAGAGGCATATTCAAGAAACGGTGTTGCTGGCGTGGCCCAAGGAAGGGTATACGAAAGGTCTCTGATGCACTGAAAATTGAGGTATGTTAAACAAACTTGGGCAATCATCGAGTGGGGGCTGTGAAACAAGTCGGTATTATTGGATAGATACTCTTGAAGAGTGTGATGGACAAGACGGAGTGTGCATGAGGACGGTTCAGCTGTTACAAGCCCCAACGAGCATCCCAGCAGTGTTTCTATCGCAGGAATGTTCTCGGAATTCTGATCTGTCGACCCGATTTCTACTCCCAGGGCATGGCATAACTCGTTGACGTTTAAGGGTCGTTCCGAATGTGATAGCCACATTAGCACCTCCATGCCGAGACTCGATTTGCTCCCTTTCTGTGCCTTTATTCGTGCCAGGGTTGCCGAATACGTATCTCGAAGACCGTTCCCTTCGATCATCTCGGCAAGCTTTTTCTTTCTTCGGTAGACGGTAACTTCCTCTAGAACAGCGTCAATGTTAAAGGAAACAAGAAGAAATCTATATTCTACAGTTAGCGAACATCCAACGAGGTCCGGATTGGCCAAGGTTATTGTTTGTACGCACATTTGTGAAAACCTCGGCGGAATTACTCTCATAATCTCTGCCCTCAAATTTCCGTCCATGGCGCTAGGCGTGGTATCTCTGTTTAATCTCATCTCAAGATAACTCTCAATATCCCCAATAGTAGGAATAATGGGTATCGTGATCGTCTCGGTAAAATATCTCTTAACCTCGTCGCTAATGTAAGGTCTTCCACTAAGGAACACCCGCGTAGTCGGCGAAGCCCGAACAATATCCCGCAATGATTCCAGAAGCTTTAATCGATGATCTGGAAGACATTCATCTAGGGCATCGATACAGATGAACACTTCCGACAGGGACGCGATTATCCTCTTCAGAATTTTCACCAAGTCGACAAGTTGCACGGCTCGTCCGCCAAATCCCCATTTCTCCTTACTAAAGGCCTGCCGCAGATGCCCAGGGATTCCATCTCTCTCTAGCAACTGGTTGAGGAGTGCACCCATCATATTCACCGTAGACTGCTCGTCCTGAGCGAGGTAATCACAATACAGGCCCGCGACAGCGATATCTCTATCATGCACTTGATCACACAAGAAGTCGATAACTAATGAGCTAATATTTCTTGCCGTCAGTGATATCCAATTATCCGAGAGCTTTCTCACTGACCTGATGTGTGTTTTACCCACACCTGGATCACCGTAGCAGAATAAAACAGCTTCGTTCTGTACCCCATGGCTGCCACTCCACGCCCGAAACTCGTTCATTTCCAGAAGCCAACCCCCTACACCATCAGCCCGAGCAGCCTGCACACTTCGATGTCTGTGCCGGGGCTCTAGCGGTGAGAGCCATTGTTTAATCTGGCTATCTTCGTCGTCTCTTTTATTCACGGTGATAGTGCTGTTATTCATAGCGAGGATCTTGTTGTGGCTGTTGGTTACGTTGCCACTGTCAACATTAAAAGACACAAACAATTGGGGGTTAGTTGGTTGTTCCATTGTGCGTTTTGCCGGTGCTTCGTTTCGCTATAGATGCGGTTCGGCCATAATTCAGGGGGCCAAACGAGTTTATGAACCTTCCAATGCTCGAGAAGGGGAGTGTGGTTTCGCTTATCCGTTCGCCAGCGCTACCGAATCACTTCCACGGCAAGGAAACACCGCTAGAAATAAGGCGCTCCGGGAGTGGTTAAACACACTAGAGGAATCAGATTGTACGGCAAAACTGTATCTCGAGCCTAGTGTGATTCCGCATTGTGCCTATATTAGTGCTGCATATTTGTTCCGGGCCGGAGGAGCCAGCCCCGAACGTCCCCGCGTATATTGGTGCCGGTATGATAGCCCTGAAGAATATCTGCCGGCCAATCTAACCACTACAGGGCGGACAGGCGGGACTAGTTGAGAAATGCATACTTCCGGTCAGGCAGCTCCATGATGTATCTGACACAAGTCAAGATTTGGTCCAACTCCCCCGCTTTCCCCTTATTTAGGATTTAAATATTATAGTTATGGTAGCCTTGTCACTCGTACCACGCCTGGATGTCAAGGATGAGTGAACAGGGATACAACGGATTACTACCCGTTGTTTTATCCAGCTCCCGCAGCTAAGCGATGTTGCATAGATTTTTGAGCACGCCTAAGTTGGAACCCAACCGAGTACCAGTAGTCTAACCTTGCCCTATCTGCTATCTCTCACACTTCAGTTCGTGCTACTTGCAGCTAAACCCCGCATATAATAGGCTAGCCTAAGCTCCCGGTAGTCTGGATCCCTATCCGCAAGGGTTTGAATGCTTCGGGCGGTCTAACCTGTCTTTCTCCGGACTTTTCTCGGTACTTCTGGATCACTAAAGTCACCTAACCCAACCTAGCCGAATGAACAGGACAATCTTTCAGTGCTTGAGCACCTTAAGAGCTCAAATGAAAGAGGATGATGGGAAAACCAAAATGTGAACGCCATGCATGGAAACCCTCCAGAGTAGCCAAGTAAAGGAGAGTGAGCAAGAACAAGACAAACCAAAGAAAGGTCAAGATGAGACGAACGAAGAAGATCGGTAGTTCATTAAGAAAAACTAACAAAACAGCGGAGGAGCAGAACGAAACATTGCCTCCCAACAGCCCCACATAATAAAACCCCCGGAATAATAATAACAACTACGCCCCAGCCCACACGACCCAATTTCCTCCTGCCTTCAGGGGTTTTTTTCTTCTAGTTAGCCGGACGGCGGCACGGGGAACGAGGGATGACGCTTAGGCTTGTTTGTCAATGATTTAGTTAATTTCTTTGAAAAACCAGATAGAATTATGATACTTACTTGATTCAGGGATCGATGGCACGTGATGGACGATCTTTCGGTCCAGACTCACAAGACTTCTCCAGCTTTTCATACCACTCCTTCATGGGTTTTTTATCGCCGGACAAAGCCTTCATGGTGTGATGGGCGGTTTGGACAATCATAGAGTGGGAGTCGTCAACCTCCTTCCCGAGATTATAGAGATCATCGAAGACGTCATGTAGAGTTCCTTCGATCCGGTCTATTTTCATCCCCGTCTGCTGATGGTTATCGTTAACCGCGTTCTGAACGTTCTCGATTTCTTTGCTGTTGTTCCTAACAGCTTTACTGTTTGCCTCGACCGCCATCTGGACATCGGCAATGTCCTTATGGACTTCTCGGAAACTGAGAGCGATGTTTTTCCTAGCCTGATTACGTCCGGTACGGCTGTCTGTGATGACGCAGAGCGCTGCTGCCATGGTAAAGGTCCCGGAGATGAACTGTCCCGTATGGGTATTGACTAGGGCCTTGGTCCATTGGTAGCCTACTCAATCAGTAGTGATAGTTGAATAGATTGGACAAACGAACCTGACTTGAGGAGAGGTTTAACGTATGCCATTTTCCTAGCTATTTGCAGTTAGCAATTCTGCCCCAGGTGTTCTCATAGGTGGATAATATGCAGTGGGAAATACCTCGAAAGTTTGTGGGATTTTTTTTTTTTTGTTGAAAGAGTTCCGGTGTGAGGTGGAGGATATTTGAGGTTTGGTAGGTGGAAGCACCAGGGCCTGGGATTATAACCGAATCAAACAAACCACCTGACTAAGCCGTGGCCTAGCCAGAGCACACGATTGCACTCTTTCCTGCCCTGTATTAATTTATCTCTTGGCTACTGAAACTATGAAAAGGTTTATGCTACATCTCTCAATGACTAAGACAATGATTACTCAGGTACCCTCTGAGTATTCTTCTGTGATGACCTGTTTAAGTACTGTCTTACCCCTGATATTAGCTGTGATCTGGGGCTCTCACACCTACGAATTTGTAGTAATTAACAAAAACAGTTGATTTAGCTATGTCTTAGGTAATCCAGGGTGACATCAAAAATTTCCCCTTTTGAGCAGTCCAAGAGATAATACAGTGCGAGTATTCATTATCGCATAACTTCAGAGTTCGGAAATCGGACTCTCTCTTAGCCAAGATATCATGAGATTTCAAAAAGTAGGGATCAGAGCCTCTCTTATCTCGCATCTTGTTCGGGCCGAAGGGGAGAGCCACTATGTGGGGCTTCACCTTGCCGCTGGCTTAGTGTTATTGGTCAAAATATCTCAGGCCGAATGCAAAAACGAGCAAATTATTTCCAGGTCTATCCCGGTGTTTGAAGAATACTCATCTATTGAAGTGTGTCTCCTAAGGCAACTAGCTACCCTTGATACAACTAAGCTCTCATTGGCTTTCAGGGGCCCCAAGGGGCTATATTGAGAATGTGCTGACACTTGGAAAATAGATTGTGACCTAATTGAACTAAAAGCACTAAATTTAGAGGCACTTTTGTGTGCATGCAATAGATTCTCACAGCAGTTGCAGCACGGGTGTAATGTCAGGATGAAATCATTGGATATTGTTTTTAACACTAGGAGCCCTATCTTTCGTTTCAACTCTGCTAGTAAATTCAATAAGACCTCACGATATAGCCACTGTTCCCTCTAGTATCCTAGTAACATATCCACAACCAGCACCCGGGACAAACCATCCCGGAAGGTACAGCATACCCGCACTCGATCTGAACAGGTAAAGTCAATGCAATGACATGGCAGAAAGTCCAAGCGGCACTGCTGACTTGAAGAAAGTTATAACGGATAATGACTCTGGAGTTTCACAAGTATCTGTGACGAATAGATCAGGATCTTCGTACCAACAGGCTTCACCAAGTGAATAATTATCATTTGGGAACAGCTGGATTTTGGGAGTAGAAAGGTAGAGGAGATGGGGTAGATCAGGCTTTCTTATGCTGCTGGGGGGGGTCCGTGAGGGGGGAAGATATCTAAGGTAAGTCTCTAGCTATTCTAGATGAAATCGGGATTATTACCGAGGGCCAAAAGATTAGTCCATTAGTGATTGATGGCTTGCATGATGGGAGTTGGGGGGAATATTGTATTCGCAATGTTCTACTGTCACTTCCACCACCAGTAGCAGGGGACAATCATGATACCAAATTATAGGAGGAATCCTCAAGAGGCTAGTAGTTATAGGGGAAGTTTTTCAGCACATGTGTAATGTACCTCAAAAGGTGGAAAGGATGGCTGGCCGTCCAGGTGTAAGACATCTAGATATGGTGCAGATGCCAAAGCATGCCTTTCCAGAATCACGACAGGTTTTTACCCGTATTGATACTCTGTATGATTGCTTCTTTAAGCATTTGGCGAATCTATTTCGATGACACGAGGATGTCCTTTAGAAGTCCTGGAAGACGTAATATTCAACACTAGGAGACTCAAATTACAAGATATTTCACTTCTGCCTCTATAGTAACTCTTATTGCGAAGATGCAGATAAAAAGTACCTTGAAAAAGTTGAAAAAGATACCGAGCACAATACAATGTTGAATGTTTCACGGACCGATATCCTGGAAATTATTCGAACAGAATTGCTGAAATGTTCGTGTAGCATCTCAAGTTCCTACTGCATCCAAGACTTGATTTACACTACCCATAGTTCTTAAATTCGTTCTTAAATTAATAAACCTCAAGGATTTCCACGATGATGTTCCAAATATTCAGGAAGAGAACATTGAAGGATGCAGTCAGGGGCAATCATTCAGGGGATGCATTGATGAAAACCATGCTCCAAGTGGAAGGGCAGAATTAGAATCGATAGTAACGTGGAATGAAAGCTCTGATGTGGGTATCCAACCTAGAGCGAATACGAGTTACGTATGATTTGCCTCAGGGGAAGATAGTATTGGTTCACCTGGTCACAATCTTCAAAAATTTCCAACAATTCGGACATGTCTCACATTGGTTCTGGGCATTATTATTGTTGGGGAATCCTTCATGACTGACCTGTTCACTTTGGGCCTCAAAAATGAATTTATCCAACAATTGAAGCCACAAATCCAGCACCTGAGGGCCCCGAGGTTTGCTTGATGCAACGGGATTCTCTGTTTGTCTGTCAATTTCTGCTAACTATAAGTGCGGCCTCATCACTCCCCTCTTGGAGGGTATGCTTCCAGCTACTAGGGAGTAATAAAGCTACTGTTACAACCTGACGATGTCAATTCCGAGCACTTGACTAGAGCAATAAAACTCTCGAATTAGCTCCGTCTAGTTAACACAAACATCAAAGAATAGAGGGATTGCCCTTTGTATCTAACATGTCCCCTCCTAGCTCAGCAGATCTTTGTGAGATCCTAGAGCTCTCTCTACTCGATCCGTCTCCCCTACCCCAAAGCTTCTCCCAGCTTACCTATCAGTTTCCACTCCATCCCCCAAACCCATTCCAGATACCCTACTGCTTCTCGCAATGGCCATTCGCTCCGTTATTGTATTTTTCTTCTTAATCTTTTTCATCGTCTCCAGTCCCTCCTTATCAACCATTTCTTTTTTTAATCTTGTCACATCAGAGCTAAATACACTATTACTGTATTATCCATCCAGAGTGGACGTAGACCTGGGTTTTGCTACTCTGGATAATAATATGTAGAATTACGGACTTGGAGCTCTACTAATTCAATTAAGGAGATATTCTTCTTCTTTTGTCCTACCACCTATAGCTAGCAATAACTGGGCATCCCTTACATGCCTGACAGAATAGAAGGATCAAATGTGAAATGTATAAAAAAAGGAGCAAAATAGTAATTAATATATATCCCTGACTTAACCTAAAATAAGAAGGAAAGCTTCTAGTTGGGTCTTCACTCATGTGCTTTGGGCTTTGTGTCTTCCCCGTACCAGGATTGGAGTAACATAGTATAACAACCGGCCCTTGGATTACTTGGATGTAACACCACCTGCCCACTGCCGGGGCTTGTTCAGTGCCAGAGGTCAACCCACTACACCCTAAATGTAGTCGGCCTGCACACTTTGATAATTGCCTTGAGCCTTGGGTGGAGAGTGACACTTCTGAATCTTATTATCTTTGTCGTCTATGTTTTCCCCAGTATTTGTCTTGCTGTAACTTAGCTACTCGTTAGGTTCCCACTAGTAATATTAATAGTTCCAAACAATTTGATATTTGGAACTTGGCCCATGAGGTATTTGGTCCCTCTGTTCGCCGTTGGTGCCTTTTGTGATAGTTGAGAGCATGAAACAAGTTCATGAGGTTCACTTTGCTCAACTATTGAGGATAGGTTGTGGAATTATTTGGTCTTGCTATTCGATCCTTCCAACGTCAACAGAAAACAAGTAGTAATAAGGCTGTATCGGGATAAGCAAGCTCAATGCTAGCCCTACAGAATGCGGGAAGCACTCAATTTCAATACCCTGTGTCACGGAGCCCCAAAGGCTGTGTATTGCATATAAAAAAGGACCTTTCACCATCAACTGGTAATTGTCCCAGGTTCAACTATTGAGATGTTACATAAAACCCACAGCGGCCATACAAGTCATGATAGCACCTGGGATTAGGGGGAAGCGAACAAGTTATTGGATTGGTACCAGTTTTCCAAATGCTCTGAGAGGGGTCAAGAGCCCTGGAGGGGAGAGGATGCCTGGGAGTAGTCCATCGGGGACAAACGTAAGTGTAACCTGTTCCTAGATGAAACCTGCTCCTAGGTACCGCGAGATGCCCAGAGAGAGATCTGGCGATACTAAAGGATAGGAGGGGAAGCGTCAAGTGGAATCTCTGTAAGAGATATAAGAAAGATGAGGGACTAATAGAGTGACCGTTCAACTTGTAGTATATTAATGAAGAGCGTTCTTGTGAGGCTTGAGAGTTCAAATCCTTAGGGGATCTCGAGCTCTGTTAAATACAAATAAAGCATAACCAAATATCCTGTCCAAAGCGAATATCAAACTACAAAGCTACATGAGTAGCGAAGCTTCTAAGTCCTAAACAAGGTCATAGAAGCGACAGGATAAAACTAACAAAACAACTAATGGAATCAAATAAATAAGGGATCGCAACTGATGTACTAATCCAGAAATACATAGTAGGGAAGTATTGAGTATCCTAATTGAGTACAGGAAGCAAAGGGTGCAAATAAGCTAGTAAAGGAAAGTACTACCCAATAGGAAACTATAACAATATGGAAGGTACAAGACAGAGATGTGGGTTACTAGGGAATCCCAAATAGGCAATATCTAACGTTAGTGTAGTGAATGATAGAGATACTAGTAGATTCTGTTACATTCCCTCTAAGAGAAATATAACAAAAAAGGTAGATATTTCCGTTAGGCTTCCATCTCAGTTGCTTGAAAGGAGGGGAGGGAGTAACAGGTTTCGGCTAGTGTTCATTACGGGGCCTACGGGGCCCCGAAAACTCTGGGCCCCAGGTCAAATTCCCTGTCCCGCCCCGCCCAACGGTCTGGGGGGGGGGTTTTTTTTTCATTACCCGCCCCTGTCCCCGTCCAGGTCCCCACCCCATTGAAGGCCCCAAACGGCCCCCCGTAGATCAAATTTCCCCGTCCAGGGTCCCGCATTTTCTGTAATTCCCCGCTGATGCCTTTATCAATTTTGTATATTCCTGTCCACATGTCCTCTGATGTTCAAAAATATTGCCCATTGCACTGCTTACTAGTATGGGTTCTATTTTCACTTTACTGAGAAGGTCCGTCTTGATGTCCCGCCCCAATCCCTTATGTTTCTTGTATTTAAGGTGCTAAACCAGTTGTGCCACCCTTATGTCTACAATCATACTTCCAGAATCATACTCCCAGCATTATATACTCTGAACCATCGCCCCACATGATACGCTAAGGACCTTAGGCTGAGAACGATTCCATAGAATCATACTCCAGGAATCATTTGCCTAAGCCATACAGCAAGAATCATACATACACCAAGAACCATATACCCAGGACTATTGCACAGCATCATACACCCAGAATCAAATGCCCAAAATTGTACTTCCAAGATCATAAGCCCAATATCATACGTCCGGTATCATATGGCAAATAATCATATGCCTATAATCATACGGCCTTAATCATCCACCAGTAATCATACGCCCGAAATCAGTGTGCGATTAGTTAGTAACTATGCCGAGTCAATCACCCTCTCAGCTTGAGGTAAGAGGTGATTTGGAAGTATCATTAGTGTTCTATAATATAGTATATTCATGCAAAGGCTACATGTGTGAAGCAAAAGAGATAAAATAGCTGGACCCCTTCAGGAGGGTCCTATATATAAAATGATAGAAAACATTTAAAGAGAAGGTAATTCTGGTTGAAAACAGGAGTTAATCGAGGAACGGAAAGCTAAAGATAATTCCTGGACGTGCTTAAGCACCACCACTCTGGCTGGTACCCCCAGCTCCAGACCTGCCACCACCACCCCCGGAGCGTGTGCGAACCGAACTTGTCCACCCAGTCCCACTACCACTGCCTGCCCGCCTGCGAGTCCCACTGCCAGTTGTCCAATGGGGTGTGGGCGACCTCTGAACTGTAGTGCTCGGGGGGGTTACTCCTACCACCAGTTCTAGATGGCACTCCTCCATCACCCTGCGAAACCGGACCTCCAATATCACCCCCCACAGGACTCCCAGCAGAACCCCTGACAGGACTCCCAGCAGAACCCCTAACAGGACTCCCAGCAGAACCCCTGACAGGACTCCCAGCAGAACCCCTGACAGGACTCCCAGCAGACCCTCCAGCAGCACCACCACCCGCATCGGCAGCAGGACTCCCAGCAGTACCCATAGCCTGACTACTCTCATTGTCTCGCCAACTCTCTCGTGCGTCTCCTGCCCCGTCACCGCCGCTACCACTGCTATCTCCTGCCACTGCTCTTGTATTCCCACCCTGGTTCCCCCCGTACCAATCCTCCTAGCACCACTCGTACTGCTACTGCAACCAGCCCCACTAGCTTCTCCGGCTCTAGGAAACAAGCCACAGCGCAAATGAGGGCGAGGGTCGCCGTCGGAGCCGGTAACATCGCTATCATTATCACCACCACTACCCGGAGGTGGGGGAGAGGGAGAGGGTCGGGGAGGACCACTCCCGCGTTGAGGACACGGTTGTGGCCCTGCGCCAGCAGGAGGTGGTGGTGCTGGCCTGCCGCCATCCAGATTCTTATTTCCCCTAATCTCCTCCAGTGTAGCCCGGTCAGGCTTCCCAGCTATGACATGCATGATATCGTCAACAAGCCTTAGGTCCTAGGTTGTGATCATTATGGGGCCTCCGGAGCCCCGAAAAAGACTGGTCCCCAGCGAAGTTCCCCGCCCCAGCCCGCTTCCTGGCCTGGGGTGGGGAATATTTTTCGCCTTTCCTCCCACCCATGCCCCGGACAGGCCCCCGTAACATTTTGGTAGTCAAAAATGGGGCCCTGTTCAGGGCATGAGTGGGGTTGGACCACGGACGGGAGTGGGGCGGGGAGAAGGCAGAATATACACCCCCAGCCCGGAGTGACAGCAGGGCCTCCAAGGGCAAAACCCGCCCCGTCCTGCCCCGTAACGAGCGCTAGTCCTGGACTATGAGGGTAATGCGACCAGCCTGTGCCGCACCCAATACACCAGCTATAAGTAATTAATTAGTCAATTTCGTAATCTGGTTAGGACAGAAATTCAACTTACCAGTTATTATCATGAATATGAACTCCTCTGCCGCTACCTGGAGGCATTCAACGGCAGATCTCTGCCAGTGGAATTGCTGCTCGAGTGTCAAATCTGCCACGATTTCTTGACAAAGACGATAGAAGGGAGCTTTGGGAATAAGGTATCCCCATTCCGGTGGCACTTTCAGATTTCCGTCATTGCAACCCTGCCGGCAGGATACCTCGCAAGCTGCTGTACCCAATTAACTACTCTACAGGCTCTCTTCTGACCAAGATTCCTAGTTGGGGGCCCCCAATTTCTGCCACCCTTTGGGCCCAAGAGACTGTGATTTTCACGACAGGTAAGAGCCATTGAGGCAGTGTTGTTTTTTGTTTTGTTTGTTTGTTTTTCTTTTTGGAGTGAAAGGTGAGTGAAGAGGAGGAAGAAGGTTGAACGGAAGAGAGATTGTGTTTGCTTCTGCGAGAATTTGACAGAGGACGATCAGGGGTGTGGGTTTGTGACTCAGTCAATGTGGATTTGTGCGTATGGGTATCAACCTACAGTATCCCTAGTAGCTGAGTCCTGATATGAGTAGTTGTTAAGAGTGAGATAGGTATTGGGAGAGCGATGGATAGAGGGACATTTTATCCCGATCAGAATAAGGAGAATTGGAATTTCATGACTCATATCTTTCAAGCCGCCAGCCACCTCGTCAAATATCTCAACCCCCCTGTAGTTTAGGTATATATTGATTCATGATGTCTAGTCAATAGATACAAGATTTAGCTACAGCGTATGGGGGGTCAATATATATGTACACTTGAATTGTACAATGATTAAAGTCAAGTAAGGCTCTAACCTAAAGCCTACTGAGACATACATTGTACAATCCCTCCCATATAGCAATTGCTTGAAGGTTGTGTATGATATATTGTATATGTTCCAACATGTTATATCATTCCGGTTCAGGTATCAAGTGTACAATTATACGGTAAAATGTATATCCCCATCCGTGTATGAGGATATCAAACATAGGGTTCGCTTGAACGATATTTTTTCTATCATAGTAGAAGCAATCAGTAGAGGACTAGACCCGGAAAGCTATTTATACATAGTGGTGGTTTATGAGGGCTGCGGTTTCAGATGTTGTGACGGGGCCGCAACGCGTAACTCCTGCTTGATCGCGACCATCTTTTCAACAGGTTAACCTAAGTCCACTTTTGCTTATAAGAGAGGGCAAACTACCACCCGTCTTTCTCATCACACTCCCATCTTCTCACTCTCAACACTCTCTCCAACACCATATTTAAGTAGCTCTATTCTCCGACCCCCTATCAGACTCCCTTCTTTCGCACATTACTAAAGCACAAGACTGACACCTTGTTCTTGCCCGGCTAAGCTCCCGACACACTCCTTAACCTACCTACCTCCTCTGTTCTAGTCCATATCGCAGTAGCACATATAAGCTATAGCACAACTACCAATAGTAAGTTAGCTTGCATCTTCGGTGCAGCCTTTCCTTTGATTTGCCCAACCATAACTCCGAATCATACACGCAAAAATCATACGCCCAAATCATATGCCCAACATCATACCCACAAAATCATACCCACAAAATCATACCCACCAACTAACCTTGCTGATTAGAATCCCTACTTCCCCAAGTAATGCCTTCCACTTATAAGTGGAAACCTCTTCTGGCGGGCGCTCATGGCCACTCTGTTAATCCTGAAACGATCCACCGGAATAAGAATAGGGCGAACCTCAGCCCTTTGGAAACTGCCTTTGAACTTGCTGGGGCAAACCGGTGAAATCGCTAGACACAATGTCGTGATTTCGCGAGAGGATATGATGAGTACTAGGCTCTCGAAGATGAGATCAAAGCTGAGGTGGATCAGGAGATAATTGCTGAGGAGAACGAGATCCTGGAGCGGGAACGTGAGGCAATCTTGGCGGATTGGCGGCGATACTATTCAAATAAGTTTGACCAGGATGGCTCCCCTCTGGCCAATCTGCCAATCCCTATTGAGGTTGATTCCCCGCCCAATTCACAAGCTCCATCCTTGAATCTGTCACCAAAATTGCGTCCTATGGTACGAATGAAGAGCATGCTTGACCGCATGGTTAAGCAAGCGACAAGTTCATCCATACGGTCTACGCTGTCAGCAAGCTCACCACCGAATGCTCCACCTTCTCGTTCATTTACTTCTCCCCACCCTCTTACCCTTCAGAGGCGAAGTTGCTCATTCAGTCTGCATGAGGCCCCAGGATTCCCCGTTAGGGCCAGTGGTCAACCTGCTATGGGGTTGGCAAGAGCTGCGACATTTGCCACCAGTGGTACGAGAGAACCTATCTCGGGGCGCACTCAGTTCAAGATAAGATTGGGCAGGCAAAACTCTGGTACTAATCTTCCTGAAGAAAGTAAGTAATTTTTAAACCCTGTCTTGTTAGCTCAGAGATCCCCTTACTAATATTCTTCAACTTATTTAGCTCATACAAGTCTCTCGATGCCTACCGGTAGAGAAGACCGTACTTCTGAGTACCAGTTGACTGCGGAGGAGATAGAAGGAGACTTAGATATGACAGTCCCAGAGGATGAGCTCGATGAAAAGGGTAGACTGTTGATTGACTGATTGAAGCCTGTTGAATGGCTTTTGCCTAACGCAGAGGTCTATGAGGAATGGGAGGAGCATGAGGAGGAATAAGATGTAGATTTCATTGATCTATATGAGTGTGATGAGGAGGATGGCAATGGCTCGGAGGATTCTGATAGGATCTATGGTGAAGAGATGATCTATGAAGAAGAGGAGGAGGAGGTGAAGGAAGCGGACGATGACAGCGAGGAGGCCAACCACGATAACAACCACGACGATGGGGAGTTAGAACGATCTTTTGACAGTCTTATTCAGTCTGAGAAAGGTGATGTTGATATGATAGGGGCAGGTGAAATCTCAGGCTCAAGTTTGGGAAGGGCGAGCCGGGACTTGGAGCGCTCTCATTCAGCACCTTCCACCCGAGAGCTTTACAGTGATGTCGTAGAACATCGTTTCCGGGCTAGCACTCAAGAGATTGGAGAGAGGCTTCTTGGGTGGGCTATGACCCCCATGGATTTCATCATCAGTCAAGAAGATCAACAAGACAGTATCGAACACATTATAACAAAGAGAAAGCGGGTATTTGCTGGTAATTCCTGTCTTATCATTGATCTCGAGGCAGCCAGTAGGGAAGACGCTGAGGAACATGGAATTGACCTTGAAGAGATCGATAGAATTGATCGTGCGATGGATAGGCAAGCTCTACTCAATCTGTCTCTACAGCAATTCCCTCGCCCTATAAAAAAAGATCCTGAGAATTAAGTGCTTCTACTTCCCCTATTTCTTTTGCCATCTTCTCCGGGTTTCCTTTTCTCTCTCTCCTGAGTTGCTATATACCTTACTCTTCTCCAGGTTTCTTTGTCTCTCTTGCCTTAGTTCCTATATACCTAACCCTTCTCCAGGTTTCCTTTTCTCTCTCTCCTAAGTTCCGGTATGCCTTGATCTTGGTATCTCAGTCCCCTTACCATACGCCACCCCCACTCCACCATTTATCCTAATCATGATTTCTTAGCCTTATGTGCATAGTTGACCCATATTCTATTCCCATGTCTAACAAGAACCTGGCTGCGTTCTCCTTTTTGATTTTTGCTAAGCATTCGATAGGTCTTTCTTCTACGTTTTTACTCTGGATGCCCAGATATAACGGAATCTACTAAGTATCTCTATCATTCACTACACTGACGTTAGATATTGCCTATTTGGGATTTCCTAGTAACGCACATCTCTGTCTTGTACTTTCCTTGTTGTTATAGTTCTCTATTGCGTAGTACTTTCCTCTACTCGCTTATTTGCATCCTTTGCTTCTTGTACCCAATTAGGATACTGAATGCTTGCCTACTATGTATTACTCGATTAGTACATCAGTAGCGATCCCTTTTTTATTTGATTCCATTACTTGTTTTGTTAGTTATATGCTGTCGTATTTATGACCTTGTTTAGGACTTGGAAGTTTCGCTAATCATGTAGCTTTCCATTTTAATATTTGCTTTTCACAGGATATTTGGTTATGCTTTATTTGTATTTAAAGAGCTCAAGATACCCTAAGGATTTGAACTCTCAAGCCTCACAGGAACGCTCTTCTTTAATATACTACAAGTTGAACGGTCACTCAATTAGTCCTTCACTTTTCTTATATCTCGTACTGTAACATTCCTGGTTTGAGGTATAATGCATTAGGTGACGATCAATCCATATAGTAGAGGAGAACATTCTTAGGCCGTTCCTACATTGTATACTGACAACGCTGCTCTCTTACTATGTCGATCATAAAGAAGGGATGTAGAGAATATCATTTAAGATAGTAGATAGGAAAGTACTTAGATCACTGCGTGAGGAGCTAACTACAGGACACAAGCTTCGCTTTTTATATCGGCGCCTCCTCACATACCTAACCCTAGTGACTCATACCTATGAGTCGCGTGCTCCTATGACTCAAAGCAAGTCATAGTGTGAAATCCATCAGCTGACTCCTATGAGTCAACTGCGCACTATACCAAACCAATCATCGCGCTCCTAACTAGTCATATGCCCAAAGGGGTCACATGCGCGAGACCCATGACTCATAACTATGAGTCATGTGCCAAATACATGTCAAGTGACCACCAAGTGTGGTCACGCGCATAACATAAACGTATAACAATACTAACTATGGCTCACAAATGTGAGTCATGTGAGAGGAAACACAAACCTACTATTCATAACCGTGAATAGTGTGAAACCAATTCCTTCACTAATCACCGTTTGTGACATTAGCTCCCTCCCCCACTAGGATCGGTCCCTCGATCCTAAAACCTTCCTTCTCTTAACTCCTTCGCCTCAATCCCATGAGGCGACCACTTCCTCAGGCTTTGTAGCCTCTTCTCGGTTGGTGCGGGGTTCTTCCTTCCACTCCTTTCCTTCGACCGTAATTCCGATAAAATCGGCAAACTCCTTATCTTCCTCGATCCCTTTGGCCATTTTGGCCACATCCTCCGCCGCTCGTCGAACTCGGGTTTGAAGCTCTAGCTTCTCGTATGCGCAGCGTCTGTTCTCCATGTTTGCCCTGCGGGCATTCTCTTCCGCGATGACCACCCTCCTTTTCATCGCATGATTTTCCTCCTTGAGGCGGCCAATCTCTTCGACCATCCTCACCATCTCTTCTTGCAGTTTGACCACGAACTGCCCCACCTCGTGGTGGGTCTTTTGCTCTTCCGCTGGCTCGCCCCAGCGCACTTTCTTGCCCTTGCGCTGGGGCTGTCGTCGGGTCGTTCGCTGGGGAAAGTAGGCCCCTTTTTTGTCGCTTAGGTGCACAATGCACCCGTCGTCGAAGCAGGCCGTCCAGCTTATAGTGGCATGCGGCGTCTCGGTCTTCCTGGTGGCATTGCTTGCCTCCCCATTCTGTTGTGTAGGGTACTTCATGTTGTTCGTGTGGTGGTAATAGGTAGTGGTAGGGTTTGAAAGAGATAAAAGGCTTGGTTGATGAGGGTAGGAGGTAGAATGTTCAGTATGTCGAAGCTTGCTGGTCCTCTTCCTCTGTCGTGCCGACTGGCTGCCTCTTATGCGAATTCAGTCTCCCACTATTCCCCGTTGCCTCTTTTTCCTTGTAATCATTTTCTTCTCATTCTGTGCACATCGTATGTTTCTCTTCTGTTGTTAAGTGGTATGATTTCTCATTTGTTTCTGGTCGTATAATCCTTTGGTTGCATAGGCTGTTTCCTATCATGCATTCCGTGTCGTAATCCTTTAGTCGTTTGTTGTCTTCTGATCTTCTCTTGCATCAGCTAATGCTTATCATGCATCGCGTATCGTAATCCTCCGGTCGCTTGTTGTCTTCTGATCTTTTCTTGCATCGGCTAATGCTTATCATGCATCCCGTGTCGTAATCCTCCCGTCGCTTGTTGTCTTCTGATCTTTTCTTGCAATGGCTAATGCTTATCATGCATCCTGTGTTGTAATCCTCTGGTCGCTTGTTGTCTTCTGATCTTTTCTTGCATCTGCTATTCCGTGCAGATAAACCCTTTGGTTCCTCCTCGGTCGGTCAATCAGCGACAACGTTCCCTATGGCTACTAATGTCCAATAGGTACTCCCATCCAGTGAGATGATCTCACGGCGTGTTCCTTCTTTTCTTTCTTCCTTTTCTCTTCTTGTCGTTTAACTCTTTTCATCCTTCGTCGTCATTCATCTGCTTCTCTGTGCAGAGAGGTTTCTTGTTTGTTGTTTGATAGCTGAATACTCCTGACTCCTATCGTTCATTGCCGTCGTTCATCTGCTCTCTTGTGCAGAGAGGTTTCTTGTTTGTTGTTTTTCGTGGTAGGTGACCAACTTCCCTATGACTTCTTAGGTTCATAGGAACATCCATCGTTTGATTCAAGTCAATCGTGTGTGGTTCCTTTCCATATCGTATGTAGCTAACTGTGCTTTTACAGTTGCTTTCTTTGTTGCGAGATGAGTAGCTCATTTCTTCCCCCCCTCTGAGGCGAGTATTTCAGTAGCTTATTTCTTCCCCCCCTCTGAGGCGAGTTTCGCTTTTCGCTCCCCTCCCCCTAGCCTTGGTCCCACAAGGCTACTAATTCAGGAAAAAAAAGAAAGATTTCTGAATTTTTGACTTCCTAAGTGGGGTGAGATCCTTCCTTTATCTTCTGAGGTTAGATCTCATCGGGGTTTAATCCTCCTTTGCTCATCTTCGCTGTTCTCTCGTTCGCTTGTCGATATCATTCTTATTGAATCTTGTTGTTGAGAGGTTCATTCATACTTCATTTGTCTTCGCTTCTCTCTCATTCGCTTGTTGATATCGTTCTCATTAAACCTTGTTGTTGCTAGGTTCATTCGTACTTCATTTGTCTTCGCTTCTCTCTCGTTCGCTTGTCGATATCGTTCTCATTGAACCTAGTTGTTGCTAGGTTCATTCGTACTTCATTCCTCTTCGCTTCTCTCTCGTTCGCTTGTCGATGTCGTTCTCCTTGAACCTTGTAAGGGGTGTGCCTTTATTCTTCAGGCCCCCTGACCCCCTTACTAGCTCATTTCTCTCCAGCTCTGGTCCCACAGAGCTACCCTCCGAGCCCCCCTCTTCCCCCTATAAGGAGTAGTATACCAGAAAAAAAAAATATCCGATTTTGCGGTCGGTTTCTGTCTTCTTGTCTGGCTGTTTTTGTCATTTGTCTGGTATATCGTTCATAGATAATTCACCAGATGTTGTCCTGTCTTTGTGTTTTGGACTCGATGTCCCAGTAAAGAGTTCCAGTCTTTGTCTTTTGATGTCCGATCGTGTTGTTCGTCCAGATTCCGGTTTCTTCATAGCCCCCCCATATAGGGCTCTTTTTCCTAGGACCCACGCCATAGGGTCCTCTCCCCCACTCAGGTACTCCCCTTAAAAGGGTTTGTAGTCCTGAGGGGTTCCCCTGTCCAGGTACCTTTGATGATCGTCAGGTATTGAAAAAGGGAGACGCAATCAAATGTAACATTCCTGGTTCGAGGTATAATGCAATAGGTGACGATCAATCCATATAGTAGAGAAGAACATTCTTAGGCCGTTCCTACATTGTATACAGACAACGCTGCTCTCTTACTATGTCGATCATAAAGAAGGGATGTAGAGAATATCATTTAAGATAGTAGATAGGAAAGTACTTAGATGACTGCGTGAGGAGCGAACTACAGGACCCAAGCTTCGCCTTTTATATCGGCGCCTCCTCACATACCTAACCCTAGTCACTCATACCTATGAGTCGCGTGCCCCTATGACTCAAAGGGAGTCATAGTGTGAAATCCATCAGCTGACTCCTATGAGTCAACTGCGCACTATACCAAACCAATCATCGCGCTCCTAACTAGTCATGTGCCCAAAGGGGTCACATGCGCGAGACCCATGACTCATAACTATAAGTCATGTGCAAAATACATATCAAGTGACCACCATGTGTGGTCACGCGCATAACATAAACGTATAACAATACTAACTATGGCTCACAAATGTGAGTCATGTGAGAGGAAACACAAACCTACTAATCATAACCGTGAATAGTGTGAAACCAATTCCTTCACTAATCACAGTTTGTGACACGTACAGAGATTCCACTAGACGCTTCCCCTCCTATCATTTAGTATCGCCAGATTTCCCTCTGGGAATCTCGCGGTACCTAGGAGCAGGTTACACCAGTGCTAACACTCATTACACTTTAATTTTTTTTGTTATAGTTCCTAGCTCCTAAACGGATTCCACTTTTTTTGTACTTGGACTCAATGAGCCGGATTGCTCTTTACAGATTAATTACATAGTGGTTTAGATGTTAGAATCAATTCCTTACAATAATAGATAATGTTTGGGGATGGATTAAAATTATTGATGATATGTATCGCGGGAGCTGCCGAAGTCCAAATATATACACCAAAGCCAGACGACCAGACCAAACTTCAAACCATACAGTCAAAGCATAGGCCCAGACAATACCCCCAAAACATACACCCAGAACATACGCCCAAAATATACGCCCATAACATACGCCCAAAACATACGCCCAAAACATACGCCCAAAACATACGCCCAAAACATGCGCCCAAAACAGACGCCCAAAAACGTATGCCCACACGACTGGCATATGCCCAAAACATCCACCCTATACTACTAAGAAGAGTAAAAGCTTTGACACAGTGAACACCTGCCTACAGCATCACTAACCCGAGTATGCTGAGACCTCGCTTCCCCCGACCTCAACAACCTAGCACACTTCCTGTTCTGTTGCCTCAAATTACCAGCTTCACTACAAGATTTTTTGGTATCGGTTCCTTCAAATAGCCAGATATGACTTCATGTTTATGGCCATAGCCTGAAAAATATACATTCAAGAAGTTATGTCTAAGCACAAAGACAGATTACATTTAATTGCAATTTATACCCAAATATGTGAGAAAATAACTAAGTCTATTCTCCTAGAGAGTCTCATCTCAAGAGTTTACAGGTTAGACTGCTATCTCAGAATCAGAATCAGAATTCATGATCTCACAATGCCCCAGACCCATAATAAGGCCACAACTTGTACTTCCACCACGTATTATTTTCATTGAATTCACAGTTGTACGAAGATAAATTCCTGCACCCACGACGGCAAGAATCTCTTCCTATTTTCCATTATCACAGTCTAAGTATCCAGATACCATCTGATTCCTTTGTAGCTCCATATTCTCTGACTTGTCCTCGTGTATTTTGACTCCCAACCAATACATCTGACCTTCGACTGGACTATGCATTATAGCCTTCACAAAGTCCATCATATCTGCCACACACGTGTGTAAGCAAAGCGCTAAGATTGTTGAGCATTTGACTGACAGAAGAATCATATGACCTTATAACTTCAGGAAAGCGAGTTGAGATAAGGATGTGAAAACAAACTTGGTTGCAGGTCGCTGTAGTTATCTAGAGAGCTCTGAGGAAAGCGCTTTGTCTCAAAGAAACAATGGTCAACTGGGACATTGGCCGCAGGATGAAGACGAGGAAGTGGAATGATATCGAGCTCACTGTTACCCAATACAGCAGCCGGAATGAAAATATTGTTGATGGCGTTCATGATATAAATCAATGATGGATATCTAGAGAGGTAGAAAGATAATCCTAGTGCGTTAAGGCAAAGAGGTTTAGTGATAGGAAAACCCACAAAATGAACTTATCAAGGGCAGCCACTTATATATTAAGTGAATCTGTAATATATTTGATTGAATACAACCAAATCGCGTATCCATGCTGGGAATATTAAAAGGTCAGAAGGAAGAAGCTCCCCTTAAGGATCTGAGTCCGGAATTAGGTGCCAGTTTATTTTGCCTTTTACTACATGACAGCCTGAATCACACTGCTGAAAGACTTCTATGCTAGAGGCCCGACCCTTGATCGCGTATTCTAACTCCAATGCCGGTATGATAGCCCGGAATTCACGAGTTCACAGTTCCAACACTTCAGCAATCTGCTCCCCTCTAACCAATTTGACTGCCTTGCCGCCATCATTTGCCCACTTGAAACCACTGAGCTAAAGTTCAAACCGCCGTCCTATCCATGGCGACCAGCAATTGGCCCAAGGCTTATCGATCTCACTATAAGTATGAATAGTACTGATAGAGGGCAGGCCCCCGGGCCTTGACTCTGATGGAATCAAGAAAAGGCTTACAGAAGAAGAAGTCAGCCATTATTCGGCTAAAGGAAATAGTCGTAAAGGTGATTGACTCGTCAGGGCCAAATGTCCAGGTCTGAAAGTCCTCCATTGAAGCTTGTGCAATCGAGGTAGCTGTCATTACTTCAGTCATAAATAGAGAAATGATGAAAAGATAGATCGTACTAGGGATTGGTATGATATAGTATGACAGTCTTAGGAGCGCAGTTCGAAGAGAATAATTATATTGGATAATGCATGACTTATATAAAAGTGATTTAATGAGGAATCACCTTTCTTCAATCAAAAAGGCATCAAGAGGTCGGGCTGCTATCTAAAATTCAGTTCCTTCCCATCAGTCAGCTTTCTGTCCTTCGAACAGCCTCGAGGAACATACCTACATCTTCAATTAGAAGATTTGTGGTTGCCATTAGGGTGAAGGCGTTGTATGAGAGTACTCGATTGGTATTAGTCAACTCGGCTAAAGGTTCAGATTTGGATATACATCATCATAGCCCAACAGGGTATACTGACCATATACCAAATTTGGAATACCCTCATAGGTCCAGAGGCCCAAAGCCCAACAGTGAATACCGTATATCACAATTCTCAATTTATGTAGCTTGAGTATAGCGCTGAGCTTGACTATAGCGACAATCCACCAGCATATGCACAACAATTCATACGCATAAATTTTAATATACTCAATTCAAAAGCAGCGTGATTAATAGACTCAAAGATATATATGCACATAAAGATATTGAATCATAGAAGACACACTATCACGAGTACTAACCATAGCAACTAGGGCGGCTTCTTACACCTTTCATTCATATACCCGTCTTCCTACCAGTAGTTTTTTTATAAAAAATTATAAGTCCTGATATAAAGACCTCTGTTACATAAAAAATCAATTTCATCTTCACTTAATATCCTCAGAAGCAGAATCTTCTATGGCTGGCAGCCAGCGGGGCCACTCTATCAACGCCATAAGAAGCTGGGCCTTAATTATATGACTTTGCGAAGCTCCTGCAGACGAACACTCTCCCTCCTTATCCCTATTGTGTGTTGAATCTAGTCCGTATGTGAGGGAAGGTCTAGTAACACCAACTCCAAGGCTACTTATTAGAGTGGGTCAAGCGCACTTTTCAAGTACCACAAGACCTTTCCACCCTGATTCAGTCTCGCTACCCCCTGGAAACCAAGATCATGCTCAGAATATACTTCATCCGGTAGCCACACCCGCGCCTTTGCCGCCAACCGATACGAATCCATTTGACATCTTTGAAAACCATTATCTCTAGAGTGAAGAATATCATGTGAGTAGGATGGAGTAGTGGCAAGAGACACCAGGGTATATAGCATATACTGCCAAGTATGCTGGAAAGAAGAAGATAATATGGAACTGTGATCTTTGAGAAGCAGAGATATAGAAATACTTTCAACAATGCGCAGACCGTTTAGGCCGTGCAATCGGTACACCTCAAGTGATGTGTATTATGTGAAGAAAGGTTCTACCTCATCCAAGTAGCACAGGCACAAGCTCGATGCATGACCCCAACAAATCCTCAGCATGTCAAAAATCTAGAAGGTTTTATGGATTTGATATTCGGGCTGGAAGTCCAGGCGGTAGAGATGTTCTTACGCTATTACAAATATACACTAAGATGGGGAATAGACATAGAATTGTTGATTTGGCAAGACCTGCAGGATTTAATCAATGCGATTTCAAAGAATACTTTCTGAAGGTTTTTCTTGTGACCAATCTCGCGTTTAATTATTCAAACAACATTGCCTTTCGTCGTGCCTTTAAGTACCTTCGCCCCAGCATTGAAATACCCTACCCAACAACATTAACAAGAAATTTGAAAGGGCTTAGTATCTCAACGGTTGACAAAATTCGAGCAAGCCTACCAATAGAGGGAAAGAATTCTCTTGCTGCCGAAACCTGGACTTCGCAGAACAAACTTCCATTTCTAGTAATTGTAGCTTATTGGATATCGGATAGCTGACAGATGGAAGAGATCCCGATTGGGTTTGAGAAAATAAAGGGGCGTCACACTGGGGCTAATATGGCGGGGATAATTAATTGGGTTCTAGCCAAATACGGGATTCAGGATAGAATTCTTAGTTTCACCACAGATAGTGCATGCAATAACCGAATGCTCGCGGAAGCCTGAAACTATGCTTGGAGTTTATTACCAGTTGAATGGTCTCAATTCGAAAATCATATTCCTTATATGGCTCATATTATTCAGCTTATCCTCGGTGCCTTCATGAGTTTAATTAAGGTTAAATCGAGGGATAGCCATATGCTGTCTACCTTTATGGCAGATTATATTAAGAAAGTTAAAAGATTAGATAATGGTTTTCACAAGACGGTTGAAAAGGTAATGTGTTCAAGATCACATACTGTTAAATATATCTTTATATATTCTTGGGTTTCAACATGGAGGCCAGCTGCAAGTATAGGCAGCGATGTTTTAAGTCTTGACATACACGTAAATTCATGTACGTAAATTCATACACCCATATTTATACGCCCACCTTTATACTCTCCCTCATTTCTCCATTGGATACCATTAGTCAGGGATAATACTAATAAAGCTATATATGCATTAGCATCAGAAAATGAGTATCGCGATTGGAGCTTCACCTCAACGACATCAAAATTTCTTTGCAATACAGGATCACAGGGTTCAGATTCCAACTCCCCTCCTTTACGATATCAAAACTTGATGGAACTCCACTCTAAACATGTTAGAGGGAACTGTACGGCTACGGGAATTCACAAAGGACTGGTTACAAACTTGTACTGAGTTTTTGCCTCTATAGTCGACCCCGGAGGAATGCAGGCAGGTTGAATACATCTTGGAAGTACTTCAGCCCAAATGGTTTTGGACATTATGGATGTCAAAAACACGAGGGGTCACCATTCATCGTGTTTTTCACATATATCAAGATAGCTTTGATCATTTGGAAATGCAAATTGCAAAGTTGGAATGAAGGCGGATGCAATGGAAGGTTGATATTCGTAAAGGTTTGCTTAAGGCGAAATTAAAGGCGGCTGCTTACTATGTAAGACAGAAAGCCCTTGAGGTGTTTTGTTCAGCATTGGAACTTGTCTCAATCCATATTGGAAACTGAATCTCTTTCGTGAATGGGATATGGATGATCCCCGTTGCGGGGCTGAGTATGAGAAGTTATATAAAATGGAGTTCATAGAGTATTATGATCTTTACTATGCGCCAACGAATTCCCAGGGTCCTGATAACCCAATTCCATGAAGCGGTCTGAACAGCCGATATAAACATCTTCACAGATCGAGACAGAGAGCGACTAAAGTTAGTGAGGGACTTTCTTATATTGTAAGAAATTCTGAGATTGAACCTCCCGATGCGGCAGCCCAGGATATTGATTCCCCGTATGACAACAGCCCAGGGGGAATATTTTACGAGACAAATCTCCTGGAGTGGTGGAAGGTTAATGCAGGGAGATTCGCGAATTTATCTCGAATGGCTAGGGAGATTCTCAAGGTCCAAGGAGGTACTGTTGGAGTAGAGCGTCTGTTCACCACGGCGAGAGATGTGATTCCCTATCGTCACTGTCGCCTGAACAGTAGCACAATTCAACAATCAATACTGGTCAAATTCTATGAGCATGAACACTTTCGGTGGGAGCTAGCTAGTGATGTTAGTCAATGGGAGGCCAAAAAACTAGAAGAAATGAGAACAGTGGATGATTACGGTTCTTGGGCAGATAGGAAGGAGGGAAGCACTGAGGCAGATAATGGTTGTATCTTCGATGATGATGAGTAGGACACAGCATGGTCTTTTGTCGATTAGGATGGCACATGGGAATTTGGAAGAGAACCAAGGCCTATTCTTCCTGATCATGGCTTGATTAAATCTCGATATGCGTACCCCCCACCCTCTCCTAGTCAAAGTCATGATGTTGATCCATTGACAGACTCTGAAGATTCAGGTGATGATGAACGAATTTGGGATGGTGCTGTTAACATGTATGTTGCAGCAGATATGGAGGAAGAAGAAGGATCGGCAGAGGACGAGCCACAGATTTCAGGAGAAGAAATGTGTCATCTTGAAAGTAATCACCAAGGAGATAACATAGATGTTGGCCATATTGAAGGTTTAGCTGGTCATCAGGAAGAGATTTGTTCTGAGGAAGCCCAACTGGGAAATACCGATTCACTTTCTGTTTTACGAGTAAGCCAGAGAAGGGGCTACACAGATTTTAATCCCACTATTGGGGTTACTACCAGAAAGCGTACTGGAGCCGGTGGGAAAGAAAAGAAAAGGTCCCGTTTCATCTAGTCTTATTTGATGTACAGTAGTTCTGAACTCAAAGACAGTCGCAGTAGGGAATTAGGTGAAGCTTGGTACTTCAACTTAAGCTATTCGGTAGAGGGTATTTTAAATCATACGCAAAAAACCATATGCCTCGAAAAATCATACGCCCAGAAAATCATACGTCTAGAAAAATCATATGCCTAGAAAAATCATACACCCGGACATATCATACGCCCAGAAAAATCATACGCCCGGAAACATCATATGCTTGAGAAAGATAGAATAATACTCTGGTATTGTGCTTTTCCTAAAGGTTGCAAAAAGCTCGCTGGACAAAAAGTTGTGAATCCTTTTTTTTTCAGAGCTCTCTGTTTAATTAGCACTGGGCAACCACTAAATTTGAGAATACACAATATATTTGATTCTTCAGGGGGAAATTCTTAGCACGTTCCCCGGTAGATGCTATTGCACAATTAAGCTCTGAAAAATTAAAGCTGGGAGAGTTGTGGGCCCCTTTCACAACCTTTGGGCAAACCACAATAATGGGGCCATAGATACCGGTAATAGGGTAAACGTTCAGTATACCATGAAATGGGTGAAATCTGGCAGTATACCTTGATCGAAGAGCGCACTGCCATTGGCGAAAAAGGTCTATTCCAGTTAGCCCTTTAGCCAAGCATGCCCAGATTTGTGGTCAGCGAAAAAAAGGTGAGGAGCTAACTGTGACTGGTGATTATTTTTCACCGGCCACAAATCTTGAGTAGCATCGTAGCCCCTATTTAATTCTTCATTCCTCCCCCGGTTGTAATAATTCTTCATTCACTACTACTTTATTTCTTCAACCTTTGGTACCACAAGGAAACCATTGAACCGTAGTTCTTGCTTTGGACTGTAAAGAACAAAGTTGTAACTCATTCTTTTTCTCCTACCATATACACCAAAATTGAGTATCCTAAAGCTTCAATGCGCACTCCCACTGGACATCTCAAAGCTCCCCCCTATATATTATAAGAAGAAAATCAAGCTTTCAAGCTACCTGATCCCTCTGCCGATATCATACCACTGAACTTTACCCCTTCTCTCTGTCGACAAGATGAACAAGGCCTAATGGCATTATGCGACTTCAAGCTTCAACAGCGATAATCCTCACAGTTACAGCTATCAGCAAAGATGAAACAAGAAGCAGAAGCAGCACAGATGAATGGCCAGTGTACATTTGGACACATATTTGGAAGCAATTGTGGGTTTGTCTTGAATAACTTTCATAAAATATTTAATTTACTAATTATATGGATTAAATTAATAGGCACCAGGGTAGAAGTATTTTTCCAGATTGACTCCTATGGAGAACCTGCTACTCCAACATCCCGCAAGGCTACTCTCGCGGACACCCAGGCTTTAGGCTCTAGTTTTGAGCAAATCGATATCGGTGATAAGGGATTCTATATGGGTTTGGATAAAAACTACGAAAAGATCTTTGTTATGTTTGGTGCCGAGCTGAAGTTCATTTATGGAGACAAGATAGGAGATTATGTGGAGAAAGCAATGATTTGGAATATAAAGAAATATCTATCAGTGAATCCACAGTCAATTCCGAAGGACACACGGCATAAAGACTATGCAGAATGGCTTCTTTCAAATCCACACCTCTGTTAGCCACCTTGGGCACGGGCTGGAGTCTATTACTGGGGAATTTAGATGGAGCAGGCATATGCCAAGCTTGGAAGTGTAACTACCAAGGATACTAACGTGAAAGGTCATATGAAGAAGGCACTCTTGCCTTTATTTAAGGCCATGGTGGCGATAACAAGGGCTCAGAGAATTCTATTGGCTGCTGTTGACCTAGAGTGTTTGCAAGAGTATGAGAAGATACTAAGAAAGTGTTTGGATCATAGGATATCTTTTGAGACTGATGAGGGGGAATGTTTTACACTTCGGGCATATTAGGTGAACGTGTTTACAGAACCACATGTAGATGGTGGTCATGTGAAAAATGGTTGGGCATCAATGTATCTCTTAGGCGAGTTTGAAGATGGAGATTTTTGTATTACTGAGCTGAAGCGCAGGTTTGTTTATAAGGTAGGCTGTATTAGCTTTCTGAAAAGCGAGCTGTATGAGCATTTTACTTTGATATAGAAGGGGCACCGGCACTGTTTAGTGGCTACAGTTCATGAAGCTGTTAAGAAGGAGTTCCTGTATGGTCAAGCCTGAAAGTAGTTCGTTCTTAATAGTATTCTATAATAGCTTTATTATAAACTAAATAACATGAAGTTTGAAAAGTACACATACCACCAATGTGCCGATTTTGATGTTATGGACGTAATCCTTTCGCAATATAAACAGCAGCAAGAATCCTTCTACTATCCTATGATGCAATTTCCCAATGGCCATACTAGCTATTAAAAGTTTGAACTCATATTCTTTAGGGCATGCACGAAAAGGATACTTCCAATCATCCGTAAGCCCTACGCTTGAATTATTGGCCTCAAATACGATGCCTAAGGCCATAGGTCCCAAACCATAAACAGAAAGACCATACACTCGGGATGATACCAAGAATCATACGCCCAGAATGATACGCCTAGAATCATGCGCCCAGAATTATACGCCCAGAATCAAACGCCCAGAGCCATACGCCTAGAGTCATACACTGAGAATCATACGCTCAGAATCGTACGCTCAGAGAGTCTTACGCTCAGAATTATAGGCTCAGAATTATATGCTCACAATCATACTCTTGGAGAAACATGGGAATCATATCTCGGAGATCATAGCGTTAGAATTATTGATATTAAATACATAGAAATAGAATTATACACTTAGAGTGGTATGCCCAAGTTATGTTAATAATACTAGCACTAAATATAAAGTTCTGTATCCTTGGTTCATAATATATAATAGTATGATAGTCTGATATGGATTTAATAATACAATGTAGAGGGGTTTCAGGCAAGAATATTAGGCGTTATATGATATCAGTCGAGAAGAAAGATTGGGCCCGTACAGGGTAAAGGATGGGATAATAGAATGGGGCCCGTCTAGTCAATCAATGGAAAAAGAAAAATCCCCACTCTACCCCATGACTTGTGCAGGGCCCCGCATAGGACGGGGCGGGGAGAATGGGCAAAAAAAAGACCCCAGGATGAAGTGAGGGTGGGGCTATTCTGAGAAAAACCGGCCCCGCCCCGCTCCGCCCCGCCCCATAACGAACACTAGTTTCGGCCTCAAAGTAGTCAGAGTCTTGGACGGGAGTTCAGAATTCATAAGAGTCAAACTCTGGTGACAGAGGGAGATATTCGGGTTGCTGGACTGTCCAACCTGAGTAATTTTCGTTTTGAGTCCAAGCGAGGTGGAAGCAGATAGTTTCGTTATAGATGTCAAACCAGTAGATTTTAAGTGGTGGACTGGCTCCTTCAAGGACATCAAGTAGTTCTCTTGTAACTTCAATTTTCGTTATAGCCTTTCCAGTAGATTAGGAATTGGCGTTTCCTGCGATAGATTCGATCCTTCATAACCTTTTTAACTTCCCATTCTTGTTGTCCAGATGCATCGATAGTTACTGGTTCCTTAGAGGCGGGGTCAGGGAGGGCTGGAATGGCCTTGAGGTCCTGTCTGAGGTAGATTCGAAGGTGGCTGCGATGTATCTATGGGTTGATACCTTGCATGATGGGAGGGAGGTTGAGTTTGTAGTTATTGAGTTTGTCAAGGCCTTCGAGGACTGAGAAAGGTCCGAGCCATGGTCCCACAAGTTTGTGGGTTTGTCCTATCTTGTGTATATAGGGTTCAGATGTGGGACTGACTTCAGTCTTTCCAGGACTGATCGGGGGTTCTTCTTTGCATATCTTCTGGATAGTGGTTGTCTGGCGAGCTCTGGCTTTTTGTAGGGCAGTTCTTGCATGCTGTTGATTATTCATAATCTGAGAGGCTATATCATCAGCAGAGGGAATGGCGGTAGAGATGAGCCTGACACTAGGAAGATGGTTTATGATGCGTTCAAAGGGAATCTCAAAGGGTGAGAGATCAGTGGTGTCACTAGGAGCAGCATTGATGGCGGGTTGGACATGGGGAAGGTGGTAAGTTAATTTGGTGCCTTTCGGGTTGACAAAATTTTAAAAGGCATTGACGGATGATTTTGATTCTTCGTTCAGTTTGGCCATTGGTCTGGTGATGGTAAGCTGTAGCAATGTTGAGATCAATCTTGGTGTTGGCCATAAACTGCATCCAGAAGCAGGAGGTGAACCTGAGATCTCTATCAGAGACAATAGAGGTTGGGAAATCATAGACAGAGAAGATTTATTCAATGCTGAGAGTAGCAGTCTCGACTGCAGCGATGTTCTGGGAGACTGGAATAAGGTTGGTGAATCCAGACAAGCAATCCAACACAACTAGGATTACATCCTTCTTGTTTTCACTAGGGAAAGGTCCTGCAAAGTCGATTGCAATTGAAGAGAATAGTTCTCTGCGGACAGGGAGAGGGGTAACAACTCCGTCAGGGCGAGTTGTAGCTTCCTTGTTTATCTGACAAAGGTGGCATGTGCAAATATAGTCTTCCAAATCGTTCCTTATCGTCATCCAATAGAATTGTCTGGAGCCGTAGTTGAAACATTGCTGGGCCCATATATGCCATTTGCTCATAGGTGATTCTGATGATTTCGCTCCTAATGTTCTGTCCTTCATAAGCAGCTTCATAGGAGATATATGGCCAGTCTTGACTGTCATCCTCCCCTCTTTCAACCTGAAGTCTATCATAGAGAATCCAACTTGGATGGTGGGGGTTCTTGCTGACGATATTAAAGAGAGGATCAGTACCTGTAGCCTTTCGAAAGCTGTAATACCACTTTCGCTTAAGCTGCTGGATGAGCGGGAAGGCGCGAACATCAAGGGCTCATGATGGACCATCAGGGAAAGGGTCATTCTTGTCGACAGGGGGGTCAGGGATTGGGAGCCATCATTCTGGACCGCATGATTGGAGGAGGGTTCACCATGAGTGTTGACTATAGTCTGGTAGATTGAGTGTCCTCGATGATTGGTGAGAGCGGGAGGGATACCCCATTTATCTTCTGCTCTGTGCATTGGGCGGTCAGGGGTAATGAAGCAGGAGGTAGAGTAGCAGGGGCTAGGGGAAGGGATATGGCGAGGTCCTGAGGGGTAGTAGTGGCAGTCCTTTCCGTCCATGTCTGCTTTGCATTCATCCCATACACAAGCTGTCCAGTACATAGTTTGATGTTTGGTAGATATAAGTAATTCTTCCAACTCATCTCTGTGAGGAGTGGAAGTGGCGGGGGGTGGGCTGTTGGCATAGCCTTAGCTGGCGAGGACAGTTGATTCCAATTTGGTAATAGAGTGATAAATTCTGCCCAAGCAGTTGTTGATTGCATTAAGGCGTAGAGATCATTCTACTTCGTTCGAAGGGCTGTAAATCCTCTGCGCAAGTCCTGCAAGCTGTTCCTCAGTTGTCTGGATGAGTATCGTAGTTTCGGAGGGGTCATGGGGCTGGCCTTCTGTGCTGGCTTTGTTACTTTGTATTGCATCAAGTCCTTGTTGAAGGGTGCCTGTCATCTGATCCAGTCCTTGTTCAAAAGGACCTGGGTGGTGATCAATTTCATCTGCCTTAGGCTGGTCTGGGATGGGGACATCTTAAGTGTTCCACATTGAAATGTGTTGAGGTATAGTGAAAGGATTGAGTGAGGTAAGAAAGGTAAAAGATGGTGCGCTTTCAGGATCGAGGATGTGTGCGAGGTCAAGGTAGTGCTTAGCGTTGCTAGTCATAGCGGAATCGGTATCCATTATAGACCTTTTCTCAGTGGGGTCCATAAGGATCCTTTCAGGGCTTGAATGTCGTTCCTCATATATCCTGGAGAGAGCGTCAGCAATGACATTGTCTTTTCCTGGTCTGTGGATAATATTGAAGTTATAAGATTGGAGAAACATTCAGCATCTTGTCTGGTGGTAAGGAAGGTTGGTTTGAGTAAGGAAGAATGAGAGCGCTGTGTTGTCCATTACCACTGTGAATCTGGTGCCAAAGACCATTTGGGGGAATGATTGTACAGCATCGATAATAGCAAGGAGGTCTAGTTCATTCAAGAGATAGTGCAGCTGACTGGTGGTGAACCTTCGACTATGGAATGCTGCAGGGTGTGCTTTCACAGGAGTGGGTCTTTAACCGATCCATGCTCCTACTCCAACTTTAGAAGCATCGGTGAAGAGGTAGCTATGGTTGTGTGACTTATACTCTAGGGGACGGAGGGTGGTGATATTTTTAGCTAAGCCGTGAATTTGTTGAAATGCCTCTTCATGCAGGGATCTCCGTTCGAAATCCTTTTGGGCAATCACATCCGAAAGTGGGGCGCTAGCTGTAGTAAGGTATGGTAGGAAGAGCACATGGTAGATCACAGCACCAATAAAGGAGTGTAATTCATTCTTTGAATTGTAGGTGTGCCCGTCTTGTATTCCTTGTATTTTCTCAGGGCCTGCATGGATTCCTTGATCGTCTATAAGATGGCCTAAATGCTGGGGTTTATTGGCGAAAATCTGCACTTGGATAGGGAAGCTATGATATTTTGGTCCGGTAATCTCTGACAGCCCTGGCTGATATCTCGAATATGAGTTTCAATAGTGGCTGAGAAAATTGTGATATCTTCTCAGTGGGCCCATACTACCTTTCCAATCAGTCCATGAAGGATATATTCGATAACTTGCATAGCGGTAGATGGTGCATTGCAGTCTCCTTGCAGCATGACGTTGCATGGAAAGATTCCGAATAGGGTCTGCATTGTATTCAGAGTTTCGTCTTTAGGGGTTACTCCAATTTGGAAGTACCAGTTGGACTAGTCAATGGTAGATCTGTACTTCGCTCTGGCAACAGTTCTGAGAATCATAGATTGATTGGGGATAGTGCTATCGCTCTTGATAGTTATATCGTTTATGGGGATCAGGTTTGCTAGGAGTCTAATTTCGCTATTGGGTTTCAGCTTCTGGAATATATCGACAGGGTTGTTGGCTACGCATGGGTAGATGATTTTTTGTTTCATCCGGTCCTCGATAATATCTCTGTATGCTGGTAGGATTTTGTTAGGGACCATGAACATTTTCGGACTTGGTGCCGAAGCTGAATCAATTAGATTGAGGTGGTGGTAAATATCTCGAAGGGGTAGTAGTTCGGTGAGTTTCTTGGTGGCGAATACTTCTGGGCACTCAGAGATGAAGTCAGGGGCATCTGTATTTGCCATAGCAGAGAATCTGGCATTGTTTACTTGCTTGCAGGTGAGGGTCACGCTTTTATGTTGGCAGGTGATAATCGCATGTCCACAATCACTTACCTTATTATAGGGGGTTAGGTATGGCATTCCTAGCAAGATGTCATAGTTGTCTAATGAACAGACTAAGCTATCAGTAATGTCGACTTTTTCGTTCTCTACTTGGATCAGGGGATGGGGTTTGTAATTGATATTTGAGCGAGATCCTTTAACTGCCATTTTCAAACTGAAAGGGGTATCGAGGTCTTTGGTAGGGATTTGGAACATTGAGACAAATTTTCCAGAGATTAGGTTTTCTCCCATAGTTCCTGTATAGCATAGGGCCTTCGCTTTGTGGCCATTGACCGTTTTCTAGGCTTCAAGGGCTCTATCGGCAGTTCCTGATGGGCCTACATAGTTGGAAATGTGGGTAATGGTAGGGGTGTCCTGTTCTTCGCCATGAGTGTGGTAGGACCGGCGGGGTTTTCCTCTCCTCTCTGTTCCTCCTCTTCTTCCATTTCCTCTCTACTTATATCCTCAATTGGTATGCTAGTTTCCTTTCTTCTCATAGCAATTGTTTGATTAGTGTCCTAGATTTCCGCACTTGTAGCATCGATCCTCTCATCTTCTTCTATCCTTTTCTTGAGTGGATAGCTCAGTGTGTAGAGAGGTATTGTGTAAGAAGTATTGGGGTTGTCCTATGTTGTTGTTTCAAGGTTCCTTGATTCTAGGTTGTGTGACTACATTAGATATAGCATTGGTATCTTCATATCTGTTACCATAGAGTCCTGTGGAGTGGTTGAGAGAATCTCTGTTCCAAGTGATTTCAACTAGCTGGTCGAAGGAGGTATCTGAGGTAATATGGGGTTTGGCATCTCACTTGAGTTTGATGTCCATGGGGTCTGGAAGTCTTTGTTTGGCTGAGTAGTCTGAAATCGTTCCTAGGGGTAGACTGTCTCTGTGTGTTTTGAGGGAGATGACTGTATCGGTTATCTGCGCTGTTGTTCTATTAGTAGTTTGCTTTACTGCAAGTCATTGTTCATAGATTGTATCACTGGATGTAGAAGGTAGGAAGAATCCTTCAGATTTTCTCTTGAGTTCTTCAAATGTTTTCGTTCCTTGGCTGTTGTCATATTGGCTAAATTTCTTGAGAGCCTTGTCTCTGGGGTAAGCTCTATAGTACTGGAAGGCCTCAGGGTCTGAATATTGGATTCCATAGCTAGATATGTAGTGGCGAACTTTATTGAACCATGAATTGATACTCTATAGGCCTCGGTCTTTTCCTTCTCCTGTATACAAGAATGGTACTGGCTATTGGGAGAGGTGACGTCCTTCTGGTTAGAGTGACATGGTGGCCAGTCTAGAGCTAGGTGGTGGTAAATGACTGGAGGATGCATGTGCTTCTTGGTCAGGACTTGTTGGCTTTGTAGATGGTTGGCTAGGTGGCCCTTGTTCCGATGGGTCAGGATCTTGGTCTGGGCCTGGCTTGGGCGTTCCTTCCTGATGTAGCTGTTCTTGGTTAGGAGGTTCCTCAGGTTCCTTGGCTTCTGGGTTTCCTTGGTTTTCTTGGTCTTCTGGGTGCTCTGGGTGCTCTGGGTTGTGTCCTGGTGGTTTGTCTTCACTGCCGGATTCTTCTTCTGAAGATCCTAGGTCTTGGTCTTGGGGTGGGTCAGGTTCTGGCGCAGGTGGTGGAGCTAGTTTCTTTGCTGGGGGGGCTGGCTTTGATTTAGCTGATCATCCTGATAGCGTGGCAGGAGCTTTAGTAAAGCGTCCTTTGGTATCTCTTGAAAGCGAAATAGTTGCTATCTCAGGTGAGCAGTTCTCACCGGGAGTCTGCACTAGGGCTTTCATGAGACAAGGAAGAGTACCGGTACTGGAGGGTCAAGGAAGCCAAAGGGTGACCAGTCCTATGCCGAGATCACAGGGTGTAGTTAAGTCTATTTCAAAAAATGTAACCTGGGCTTAGGTACCGCCAGATTCTCAGAGGGAGATCTGGCGATAATAAAGGACTGGAGGGGAAGAGTCAAGTGGAATCTTGGAAAGAGATATAAGAAAGATGAGGGACTAATAGAGTGACCAGTCAACTTGTAGTATATTAAAGAAGAGCGTTCTAGTGAGGCTTGAGAGTTTGAATCCTTAGGGAATCACGAGTTCTTTTAAATACAAATAACGCATAACCAAATATTCTGTCCAAAGTAAATATAAAAATGCAAAGCTACATGAGTAGTGAAACTTCTAAGTCCTAACCAGAGTCATAGAAGCGACAGGATAAAACTAACAAAACATGTAATAGAATCAAACAAATAAAGGATCGCTCCTGATGTACTAATCCAGTAATACAAAGTAGGGAAGTATAGAGTATCCTAATTGGGTACAGGAAACAAAGGGTGCAAATAAGCGAGTAAAGGAAAGTACTACCCAATAGGAAACTATAACAATAAGGAAGGTACAAGACATAGATGAGTGTTACTAGGGAATCCCAAATGGGCAATATCTAACGTTAGTGTAGTGAATGATAGATATAATTGTAGATTCTGTTACACTAGATATCGTGAGATTCCCTGAGGGAGATCCAGTGATACGGAAGGACAGAAGGGGAAGTGTTGATGCAATCTCTGTAAGAGATATAAGGAAAATGAAGGACTAATAAAGTGACTGTTCAACTTGTAGTCCATTCAAGAAGAGCGTTCCTGTGAGGCTTGAGAGTTCATATCCGTAGGAGTTCTTGAACTCTTTAAATACAAATAAAGCATAACCAAATATCCTTTCCAAGAGGCAAATATCAAAATGCAAGGCTACATGAGTAGCGAAACTTCTAAGTCATAAATAAGGTCATAGAGACGACAAGATGTAACTAACAAAACAAATAATGGAATTTAAACAGACAAGGGATCGCTACTGATGTCCTAATCCATAAATCGATAGTAAGAGAGTGTAAAGAGTTTCCTAATTTTCTATACGGAGTGAATTGTGCAAATAAGTGAGCAAGTGAAGGTACTCCCTAATAGGCAACTATAACAATAAGGAATGTACAAAGAAAAAGTAGGCATTACAATAAAATCTCAAATAGGTTAGATCTAATGACAATATTGTAAATGATAGGGATACTAGTAGATTACCTTCTATTCCCCCTAACGAA
Organism: Tuber borchii; assembly: GCA_003070745.1. Classification (NCBI taxonomy): domain Eukaryota; kingdom Fungi; phylum Ascomycota; class Pezizomycetes; order Pezizales; family Tuberaceae; genus Tuber; species Tuber borchii. Next base: position 282,636 of record NESQ01000027.1, on the reverse strand, counting down.
AATAAAACAAAATACGGGTAAAAGATTATGTTTGGCTTCAATATCTCTTTCTCCAAGTGAGGGAAGAGAGTAACAGGTTTTAGTCTCAAAGTAGCCAGAGTCTTGGATAGGTTTCAAGAATCTCTCGGCAGCAAGTTCTGTTGATAGAGCGAGATATTCTGGTTCCTAGAGTGTCAAAGATGACCAACATTCATTATCAGTCCAAGAGAATGGAAGGGGATGATTTCATTATAGGTGTAAAACCAGTAGGTTCTAAGAGTGGTACTGACTCCTTCAAGGATATCAAGTGGTTCCCATGTTGCTTCGATTTTATCATAGCCTTTCCAGTGGATTAGGAATTGGCGTTTCTTATGATAGATTCGATCCTTCATAACCTTTTCAACTTCCCATTCTTGTTGTCCAGAGGTATCTATAGGCACTGGGTCCTCAGTGTCGGGTCAGGGAGGCCTGAAAAGGGTTTGAGGTCTGGTCTAAGCTAGATTCAAAGAAGGCTGCTGTAACTGGTACAGGTTACTAGTTGGTTTCGAGTATCGTTTGGTACTTTATATGGTTAATATTTGGTTTCGACTATCGTTTGATACTTTACATGTTTTATATTTAGTTTGGGGTATCGTTTGATACTCTATTTATTATATGTTTAGTTTTGAGTGTTGTTTGATACGATATATATTTTATGTTTGGTTTCGAGTATCGTTTGATACTCTATATATTTTGAGTATTGTATCAGGTTATCGGTTTGATACCTGATTGGTTTTATGTAACGTTTCAATGCTTTTGCTAACAGAAGCTTATTGTTATTTGGTTACCAGGCTCAGGTAGCATGACAATTGTATTTAAAGACCTGCTATTCTCCGGACTTTGTGAGAGCAGACTTTGACAGACAGAGTTTTCAATATACTTGATTGAACAGTTACTTCTTCAGTTCGCTTCCACAATCTTTAGTAGTTCAAGTTGGTCTACCAAATGCCTGCTATTAGGAACTACTTAGTAGTTGCGATAGAGTAAGAAGTTTGTTACAACAACCTTGTCTAAGCATCAGGCACTTAGTCTTACTAGATAGCGCACTTTGCTATAGTGCTAGTACCATTACCCTCTCAGAATACAGCACCACTCCGTTGGGCTGGTATACCTACAATGGATCCATGGATCGATACCTTGCATTCTGCGAGGGAGGTTGAGTTTGTAGTTATAGTGTTTGTCAGGCCCTTCAAGGACAGAGACAGGTGCAAGCTATCATCCCTTTAATATGTGGTTTTGTCCTATCTTATGTACATAGGGTGCGGATTTGAGGGTGACTTCAGTCTTTCCTGAGGTAATAGAAGGTCCTTCCTTTCCTCTGTTCAGGCTGCCTCCAGCCTGATGAGTTCCGGCCTTTAGGGTTCATTACAGGGCGAGGTGGTGTCGGTTTTGCCCTCAGAGGCCCCGCCATTACACGGGCCTTGGGGGCGTAATTTCTGCCTTCTCCTTGACCCACCCCTGTCCGGGGCTCAACCCCACTTATTCCCTGAACAGGTCCCCATTAGCACTACCAACAGTGTACCGGAGCCTGTCTGGGGCATGTTTGGAGCATGGCCCTAGCTCCACAGTTAGGGGCGGAAATGCGAAAATTGTAACAATCCACTCTCCTCTAGATGATACTTGCAGTAGGTAACCACTATTCTGAATAGCAATCTGACTTCCGATCTCGTCTCGTACTATGACTGCTAAGTCTCCGAGACCCCTATCCTGTACGATTGATCGCTATGTTCTTTCACGCGACACTCGTAGTCTCGGACCTCATAGTTCAAAGATATAAAAAGTTGTTATTGAAAGTATCGTGTAGAAAATAACTTAGATGGTAGCATGAAGAACCTACTACTAAGTTGACTTTTTTTTTTTTTTTTCTTTTCTTTTTTATATCAAGCATTCGTTTATTTATGGTAAAAGAACTGGCATGCACCGCTAGGTATGGCCTAAACACAATCTTAATTTCACAAGAACATTCCTCCCCGGACCAAGGAAAAAATCATCACTCCAAGTTCCTCTGGAATGGGACCAACTGCACATCTCGCACGTCAAACAGTTACTCGCCTACCAAAAGAAAGCAACCAAACTGCCACAGCCGGCTCAGCAACCCTCCCAGAATCAGAAGAAAGAAACCATCGAACTTGAAAGCAGGAAGCAACTGGAAAACCTCCCCCATAGACCCCAGCTAAGTAAAAGCCTCCATTGGGAGAGACAAAGTATACCACTAAAAGAAAACCACATATGATAAAGAAAACATATACCAAAGTGGGGCCGTTCTGAATAGCTAAATAGCAAGCGACAAACTGAAACAAATCCGGACCAGGCAATTACTGGAAGTGCAAGGCTTGACATCGGTCAAGCAGGCACTGCAATACCATGACAGAGCGTAACCGAGGCATGCGACCATGGAGGAAGAGGGCGAGGGTGAGCGGAGCGACCGGGCTGAGAGGACGCCAACCTAAGTGAGAGGACTTTTAGCTGTAACAGAGCAACTGGATGAGACCGAGTGGAGGAGAGGAGGGGTAGACCAAAGAACTGTAGGAACTATCAGTAAACGTATGCGTGTCTGACAAGGCGGCCTCTAAAGTAAACAAAGAGAATGAAACAATCGACTGTGGCCTATTGAAGAGTTTCTTTCTTCCACGGACTGTGTTCCCAGCCGGCTGTACCATGGGTTGAGAGGGTGTTGCTGACTGTGCAAAATACTAAGCGAGGCCGCGAGACAACTGCGAGGAAGCCAAACGAAGATGCGAAGCAAGAAGCGAAGAGAGAGATGGGACAGGCACTAGAAAATGGATGCTCCAGTCCGAAACCATGATAGGGGGGGGAGGCAGCTCACTAAAAGTGCGGGAGGTGGATGTTTTTCTGACAATGATTTCTCGTGGTGTTGAGATTTCAATTGCCGGAGGTGTAGAGAAGATGGTTCATGTACTACTAAGTTGTCTTTTTATTTTTATTTTGATATCATGTATTCGTTGTTAGGGTACAAGAACTCGCGTGCAGCGCTAGCTATGGCTTAAACAAAACCTTAATCCCAAAAACCAATAACAAAATAAAAACTCAAACAACATTTCCAAATTGTATCAAGTACTCGATACGACACCTTCCACGGTATAACACAGCTAGGGAAAAACCATAAACCAATCTTCCTAAGAAAAACCATACAGCAGGCAGGAAAAATCACTCAAATGTCCAGTGGAGGAGAGTAAGAAAAAGGTCAAGCGGCGGGAGGAGAGGAAAGAAAAACCATTGAAACAGGAGAGGGAGCCTGTGAAGGGAACATGTCTGGGGGAAAGTGGGTAGCAGTGGTTTTAATGAACTCAGCAAGGGAAAAAAGGAGAGAAGACGAAGACCACAGAGGGGCGTCAGGGCCAACCGAGAGGATGCCTTGGAGTAGGCGAGCTCTGGGTTCTGATTTGGTTTCGCAGCGGAGGATAGCGTGACTGAAGGATTCCGCTTCTTCCCCACATAGGGGACAGATAGGCGAGACCTCTGAACAGGACCAGGCGGGAGGGTGTGCTGCAAGATAGCTCTTCTGGGCTCTCATCTGATGGATGCGACCAGCAGTGAACTTCCTAAGGCCCATGAAGGGGTGGGGTCTTAGGCTGAGGGGGAACTGATAATAGGTTGGGGGAGGGGGGAAGGATTTCCAGTGTTCGATGATTAAGGAGCGACTGCATCTCTGGAGGGCCTTAAAGGTGGACCTCATGAGGGAGTTGGAAGGGAGGCGAGGTAAGTCTGGTAGAATAGAGCCGTTGATGAGGGGGACGTATGACAGGCCATCCAACAGCGGGAGCACGAGATGAGAGAGGGCGTCAACAGGCAATTGAGTGCGGACGGGGGGTTTAGAAAGGGGGGTCCTCCAGTTCAGGGGTATGACATTTGGGGGGAGGCGAGTGCATAGGTACCTGTAGGAGTCCTTGGCTCTGTATTTAATGAGGGAGGGGAACATAGGGGGTAGGCGAGCAGCAGCCGGATTGACAGTGTGGGGGGAGCAGATCAGGCGGAGAGCAGCTATTCGTCTTTTGTGAGCGAGGAGTACTTGGAGGGGAGGTAGGCAGGCTTCGGTAGCGAGGACGGAGAGGGTGGTGGAGCGAAAACAATTGCTGATCCATCTCTGAACCTGTCTCCAATGGTTTTCCATCTTGGAGAGCAGCCCTTTACTGGGGACGAAAAGGTCGGCACCTTAAGACAAGATAGGGAAAATTAACGAGTAGGCCAACCTGTGGCATAGGTGGGAGGAGACACCGGCCCCAGAAGAGGAGAGGCGCCTGTTCACAGCAAAAGCAGCCTGGGAAAGAGCAAGTCTGCGGGAAAAATAAGCAGTAGAGGAAACATTAGGCAGGAACCAGTAGCCCAGCCACTTGAGTTGAGTCGCCGGAAACAAAACCTGGACATCAAGGGCGATAGGGGGGGGAGGAGTGTACCGGGAGGGTCCCTCTGCACGGGGGTATGCCAGTGGATGAGTTCATTTTTGGGAACTGAAAAGCCAACCTTCATCCAGGAGGCTTTGGCTCTGATGACGGCAAAGGCTCTTTGGAGGTGCCTGACATTTGAGCGGTAGGAGTCGGAAGCAATAGTCAAACAAAAATCATCAACATAGGAAAGTACAAGACCCTTATGTAGGGGAACATGCAAGCAGGAAACATAAATAATAAATAACAATGGAGAAATAGGGGAACCTTGGGGGGTACCCACAGTAACAGAGGAAAAAATCTTAGGCGACCCTTGAAACAACAAACAACAACGGCTGTCAGTAAGAAAGGAAAACACCCAAGATGCTAAGTAATGGTTTATACCCCTCTTTGTAAGGAGGGAGCAGAAAATGGAGGCGTCAAAATTATCGAAGCCCCCTTTGATACCATGAAAAAGCGAGTACACTTTAAGGCCTGGGCGCTGAAGAGTGCGAACAGAATCAACAAGAGTAGTGCAGGCGTCAAAGGAGGATAATGCCGGTAAGGAACCACATTGGTTTGGGGATAACAGGCCTTGGAACCTGGCAACAGCAGAGAGTCGGGTAGCGACTATTCTTTCCAGAATCTTGGAAACCATTTCCAATAGGACGATGATCCGGAAGAAGGTGGGAGAATCATAGGAGGGTTTGCCAGGCTTGTCGAGAACGACCCTGTTGGTGTGTTTAAGTGACGCGGGGTAGTGGCCGAAGCGCAGTAATAGAGAGAGGAGCGAGACGAGAATTTTGGGGGTGGTCTTGTGGACTTGGTTCCAGATTGAGTATGGGATGGAGTCGGGACCCGGGGTCGAGGTGGGAGAACATTTACTCAGTGTAAGGGAGACCTCCTCGCCCGTGAGTTCCTGAGCATTGGTGAAGGGTCTGAGAATGTACGGGAGGGAGGGAGTTGAGCGAGGGGGAAAGAAATGATTAAGGAGGGTATCGTTGATATCTGTGGGGATGGAGGGGTCATTGCAGGATGGCAAGCGGGGTAGGGGGCGTCCGAGGGCGAATTTCTTGACAGTCGAGATGGACCTGGGAGTGGCACTAGCCAGAAGGGATCTCTAGTGGGAGCTTTTGGCATTCTTTATTGCTTTGAAATAGCCACGTTTGGAGAGCCTGGCGGAGGCGACTTCCTGGGGATCACCGGAGGATTTGGCCTTTCTTGATGCGGAATGGTATTCCCGACGGAGGAGTGAAAGCAAAGGGGACCACCAGGGTTTGGAGCGGGTGGATGGGCGTGAAAGCGGGGTGTGGAGGGAGAGTAATGAAGTAACAGAGAGAAGGGAGGAGTCAAACCAAGTCTCCAGAGAAGGCCTGGTGGGGAGAGAACGTGAGGCGCGAAGGGTAAGATCTTGTAAGTCGGGGGAGAGGGAGGCCCAGTCAGTCAATAGCCAATTGGGAGAAGGAGAGGGGGGCCGTTGTTTGGGGTGTGTAAAATAAAGAGAAATCGGAATATGATCAGAACCAGAGGAGGGAAGGGTAGCTTCCCATGACCTGAAAAAAGGAATCAAAGCAGGAGAAGCAAAGGAAAAATCAATAACGGAAGGACGTGCAGCCCCTCCAAGAGGGAAGCGCATGAAAACTCCTGGGACATTAAGCAGTAAAAAACCCAGCTCAGAGGCATGGGAAAAATAAGGAAAAGAAAGAGCCAACTCTTGAGAGGAGTGGCGTCTTAATGGGTCAGCGGAGGAGTGATGGACGTTGAAATCTCCCAGCACCAGCAAAGGGTTGTTGCCTGGGGGCAAGGCAAGAGTAGGAAAAACAGTCATCCCTCCAGGGGAGTTGGACTATAAGTTGTAAAGGTTCAAAATTCGAAAGGAAGTAAGGCCCACACCAAAGAGGTTCTTGGAAAAAATATCAAGGGCAAAATAGTCTGTCCTACCCAGTGGAACTGCGAGTACAGAAACCTCATTCTGGAAAGCAGCGGAAACATAAAAGCAAACTCTGGGTTTGGATAGAGCAGAAAATGGAGGACAAAAACTGGTAAAGCCTTCAAAGGAGGAAAGGCGGCCTCGCCCACAGGGGGGGTCTTGAAGAGCTCCAACAGCAGGAAAAACAGGTAAAGAACCAAAAGAATTAAATAAGGAAAGAAACACATTATAGCTCCCGAGGCAGTTATGTTGAACGAGGTGTAAGGAACGTGCAGGGGCCAGCCCTGGGGAGTCGGAGGAAGGGTTGTAAGACATTTACTGACCAGAGGCCGAATCATCGCGGGGTGCAGGGGAAGGACTGGGGGCCGCATCGGGGAGTGGCCGTCCTATCCTGGAGGAGGAGCGTATGCTAGCTGGGGGGGTGATAGCTTTGGGAGTAACTAGGTCGAAGGGAATGGTTTGACGGACGGGAGTGATTGGGCGAGCAGTCTGTGGGTGGGGAGAATGGGAAGGGGATGCAGCGGGAGTGTTCATAGCGTCATGGTCCATGGCCTCTTCACTTGAAGATAGAGGGGGAGGAGGGGGCGGACGCGAAGAACAGTCTCTGTCTCTTGCCGAGTGAGGTTCGGAGCAATTGGGGCATCTGGCAGGGGTGGCAACACAGCAACTGAGGACGGGTCGAAGGTGGGCTGCTTTGGGACAGGTGGGGTTAGTGCAACGATGGTCGGCCTTTGAGTGTGGACCGCCACACAGCTGGCAGACTGTTTGGTTTTTGCAGAGGGGCTTGACATGTCCAAACTTCCAACATTTGAAACATTGACTAGAGGGGAAAGAAGAGTAAGCTCTTTCAACGGGGAAGTTTTTACCAAAAATCAGCACTTGGTGTGAGCCAGTAAGAAGGTTGGTGGAGTCAGTAGGGATGTGGATGATAATAGAGAAGGCCTTTGTTTCTTCAAGGCGAGTAGAACGGTCAGGACGGAGGAAGCGTGCTCTGGTGATTTGAAAGCCCTTATCATCCTGGATACCTCTTCTTAGATAGGGGTAAGGTGGTCATCCTCGTCAGGATGGGCTTCGGCGGGGATTCCATGGATGGCGAACTGGAGGTCAGTACGAGCTAGCCTAAAGGGGAGTCATGGGTTGGAGGCGACAGTGAAGGCTTGGTTGAGCCTAGTCGGAAGGACCTCGAAAAAGGGGGAGTATGAAGCAGCAGGGACAGAAGTATCAGCAACCACAAGGGTAACAGCCCCTTTGACGTTGATAAAAACTTTGAAGGCTTTGGGGAGGTCAGATCCTGCCTCACAGAGAACGGAGGCAGCGATATCTGCAAAGCGGACGCGGATGGTGGGTTCGGCAGGGTCAGGAGACTGGTTTGTTCTCGGGGCGTAGAATCTTCGGGCGGCAGCTAGGAGGGGGGCAGGACCTTTGGGGGAGGCATCCTGGACGACGGTCGCGACCTTTTTAGCAGAAGTCCCTGGTGAGGATTTCTTCCCTTTTGCTTTGGCTTTGGCCTTGTTGGCTCTGACCGCAGCATTGAACTCAGATGTTCCACCGTGGATCACTTGGGCATGGGAGTGATGGGGGGCAGGAGTAGAGTCTTCCCTGGAGGGAGGGAAGTTCTGGGTTGGTGTGGGACCTGGGCGAGAGGAGTTGGGGGGTGGGGGATGAGTGCGATTGGACAAGTGAGTGGAGACAGGGGGGGGACGGCCGTCCGATGTTACAGGTCATAAAGAGCATTTCGGACTTCCCTCAAAGGCTCATCAGGGTGGGAATTTGCCACTTGAGACTGAAGGTCGTGGATCTGGGTGTGTAATTCCTCCAGACGAGAACCGAGAGAGGAGATTGCATGGATCGAAGAACAGAGGAGAGGAAGAAGGGCGCTTTCGCCAGAGGAGAGGTTTTCGCACTCCATAGGAGACAGCCAAGGCAGCAGACTTGGGGTGGAAGAGATGATTGCAGTGGTACGATGGAGGAGATTAGAGAGAAAATGAGCCTCCGAGGAGACCTCTCCTACCGAGTGGGTGGTAGAAGGAGGGCCAGACCTCGGGAGGAAAAGGGAGGGAAAGGGACTGTGAGAGTCCATAATAAAAGCTTAGGGACGCGAAGCCTAAGTTGAAAGGAAATTTTGGTGGGAAGGGAAATCGTCCGCTAAGGGACGTGGTATTGTAAAATTTATGGTCAGGAAAATAGAGGGCGCGAAGCGTGTACTACTAAGTTGCCTTTTTTTTTCTTTTTTCTTTTTATATCAGTTTTGAATTGTTTTCTACAACTACCGGGTATAACCAGACATGAGGCGCTAGCTATGGCCAAGAAAAACGCAAACGCGTCACCTCCCTAATGGGATCAAAACAAGCCCTCCAAGGACCTATGGTGTGGACCTAACCGCACATCTCGCACGCAAGAACGGAAAACTTAGAGTATGAAAGCAGGAGAGCCCAGAAAACCCTTCAGAAAGCCCACCACAGACAAACGAAAGGCCGACAACAGTCGAGTGGGCAAAAGAAAGTCACCGCACAGCCTACACTGAATAAGCGAATGATGAAAAAAAAAAAGTACCACTAAGTAGAAACCCACAAAAGAATAAGAAAATACATCCAACGCGGAGGTCGGCCCAAAGTGACAAAATGTTGCCGGTGGCCAGAACAATTACTCCGAGCCCAAGGCTTTAATATCGACCAAGGAGGCAGTGCAATACGATGATAGAGCGTAACCGAGGATGTGACCGTGGCAGCCGCGGGGAAGAGGAGGATGAGAGAAGTCACCTAGGAGAGAGGATACCAGCCTGGCCGTAACCGAGCCACGGAACAGAACCGAGAGGAGGAGAGAAGGGGTAAACCCAAGAACCGTAGGAACTATGAGTAAACGTGTGCGTGTCTGACAAGGCGGCCTCTACAATAAACAAAGAGAATGAAAGAATCGACTGTGGCCTGATGAGAAGCTTCTTTCTACCGCGAACCGTGGTCCCAGCCGTCTGTAACATGGGTGCGAGGGTATCGCCGACCGTGCAGATGCTAAGCGAGGATGCGAGACAACTGTGAGGAAGCCAGGCGAGGACGCGAAACAAAAGCGGAGAGGGGGGAGGGAAAGGCCCTAAGAAACAGGTGCCCAAGACTGAATCTATAATAGGGGAGGAGTGCAGCTCACTAAGAATATGGGTAGTGGATGTTGACGATAATTTCCTGTGGTGTTGAGATTTCAATCACCAGAGGTGTAGAGGAGATGGTTCATAGTACTACTAAGTTGCCTTTTGTTTATTTTGATTCATGTGCTTTGTTTATTTCAACTACTTGGGTACAAAGGCTACGTGCAGCAGTAAGCTATGGTAAAGAAAAACCCAAAAAGAAATTCCAACTCGGCCTACTGGAAAAAGCCATCATCGCAAGTTCCTCTGGTATGGAACCAACCGCACGATCCCGTCGCGAAGACAAAATACCCCCATCGGCCAAATAGACAACAAGAGTAAATCACCAAACATGAAAGGCAGAAGACAACAGGAAAATCGGACCAGAAAACTCCCCCTGACAGTAAAACAAAAGAAACCTCATTCATATCCCAGATTACTCGAACAGAAACCCAACCATAAATCACGTAGCCGAAACTGAGAAGAACAAAAGTGGGGCCGGGAATGGCCTAGCCGGAAAGTAAGACTGACATACAGCTAAAAAGAAGCCAAGTCCTAATCCCAACTCAATTACTCCGTAACCCAAGGCATTGACATCGTCCAAGGAGGCAGTGGAATGCCATGACCGAGTTTAACCGAGGGCTGTGGCCGAGCCGAACTACGGGGGAGGGGGGCAATGGCCCCATAGGGAAGGGGGGGTAGTAGGGTACCAGCCAATGAGCGGATGTTTAGCTGTAACCGAGCCACGGGACGAGACCGCGCGGGGGAGAGGAGGGGTAGACCCAGGACAGTAACGCAGGTGCGGAAGACCACCAAGGGGTCAAGATTCTTCGCGATGTGACCATGCCGACCGAAGCGTTCAGGAGAGAGTGCAATACCAGAAAGCAAGGCGACCAGTGCCACTACTTCACAGATTGCCCGAAGCTGACGACGATACATTGGTATGAAGAGGGGTTGCCGACCGTGTAGATGCTAAGTGAGGATGCCAGACAACTGCGAGGAAGCCAAGCGAGGAAGCAAAACAAATACTAAAAGGAGGATGGGACGGGCCTTAAGAAGCGGGTGCCCAAGTCCGAATCTATCGTAGGGGAGGGTGCAGCTCACTGAGAGTGCCGGTGGTGGATGTTGACGATGATTCCTCGTGGTATTGAGATTTCAATCGCAGGAGGTGTAGAGGAGATGGTTCGTGGTACTACTCCATTGCCTTTTTTTTTTTCTTATTTTTTCTTATTTTTTTATATCATGTATTCGTTGTTAAGGTACAAGAACTCGCATGCAGCGCTAGCTATGGCATAAACAAAACCTTAATTCCAAAAAACCAATAACAAAGTAAAAGCTCGAACAAACATCTCCAATCGTGTATTGAGTACTCAATATGACACCGCCGAAGGTATACTTAAAGAAAGAAAAACCCGTACACAACTTTCAGACAAAATCATGCAGAGGAAAGGAAAGCACACTCATATATGTCTTGGAGGAGAGGAAGAAAATAAACCCACAGCGGGAGGAGAGGAAGGAAAAACCATAGAGACAGGAGAAGGCGCCCGCGATGGGAACATATCAGATGGAAAGTTTATTGTGGTAGTTTTGATGAACTCAGCGAGAGAAAAGAGAAGGGAGGGCGAAGACCAAAGTAGGGCATCTGGGCTAACCAAGATGACACCTTGGAGGAGGCGGGATCTGGGCTCTGATTTGGTTTCGCAGCGAAGTATGGCATGGCTGAATAACTCCTCCTCTGCCCCGCACAGGGGGCAGATGAGGGAAACTTTTGACCGGGACCAGGCAGGAGGATGGGCGGCAAGGTAGCTCTTCTGGGCTCTCATCTGATGGATGCGACCAGTGGTGAACTTTCCCAGGCCCATGAAGGGATGGGGCTTGAGGCTTAGGGGAAATTTGTAGTAGGCTGGGGGAGGGAGGAAAGATTTCCAGTGTTTGGTCATCATGGTGGGACAGCGTTGTTGGAGGGCCTTAAAGGTAGCCCTCATAAGGGAGTCAGAGGCGAGGCGAGGCAAGTCTGGTAAGAGGGATCCATTGATGAGTGGGACATAAGAGAGACCATCAAGCAGCAGAAGGACGAGGTGCGAGAGGGCGTCGACTGGCAAATGAGTGTGGACGGGAGGTTTTCGGAGAGGGGTCTTCCAGTGCAGAGGCATGACATTCGGGGGGAGGTGAGTGGAGAGGTGTCTGTAGGAGTCCTTGGCTCTGTGTCTTATCAGTGAGGGGAACATCGGGGCCAACCTGGCCGCAGCAGGGTTGACAGTAGGAGGGGAGCAGACGAGGCGGAGTGCAGTCATCCGTCTCTTGTATGTGAGGAGTACCTGGAGAGGGGGTACACAGGACTCAGCCGCCAGGACCGAGAGGGCGGTAGAGCGGAAGTAATTAGTGATCCATCTTTGGACTTGTCTCCAATGGTTATCCATCTTGGAGAGCAAACTCTTGGTGGAGACGAAGAGGTCAGCACTATAGGATAGGATGGGAAAAATCAAAGAGTACGCCAGCCTGTGGCAAAGGTGGGGGGAGACACCAGACCCAGGGGAGGAGAGGTGCCTGATGGCGGCAAAGGCAGCCTGGGAGAGGCCGAGTCTGCGGGAGAAATAAGCTGTAGAGGAGATATTGGGAAGGAACCAGTAGCCCAACGACCTGAGTTGAGCGGCAGGGAAGAAAGCCTGGCCATCCAGGGTGATCGGGGGGGGGGCGAGGAACACCCGGAGGGTCCCTTTGGACTGAGGTGCGTCAGTGGATTAATTCTGTTTTGGGAACTGAAAAGCCGACCTTTATCCTGGAGGCTTTGGCCCTAATGACGCCAAAGGCTCTTTGGAGGTGCGGACATTTGAGCGATAAGAATCGGAAGCAATGGAAAGACAAAAGTCATCCACATAGGAAAGAACAAAACCCCTATAGTGGGGAAGATGCAAACAAGAAACATAAATAACAAACAACAATGGAGAAATAGGGGATCCCTGATGAGTGCCCACAGTGACAGAGGAAAAAATCCTAGGAGACCCTTGAAACAACAAACAGTAGCATCAGTGGGTAAAAAAGGAAAAAACGCAAGAAACTAGATAATGGTTGACACCCCTCCTTTTTAGGAGGGAGCAGAGAATGGAGGCGTCGACATTGTCGAATCCCCATTTGATGTCAAGAAAGGGCGAGGAGACTTTCAGGCCAGGGCGCTGGAGGGTGCGAACAGAGTCGACCATGGCAGTGCATGCATCGAAAGAGGATAAGGCGGGCAAAGAACCGCATTGATTGGGTAACTGCAGGCCTTGGAATCTAGCAACTGCGGAGAGACGAGAGGCAACAATTCTTTCCAGGACTTGTGAAAGTGTTTCCAGCAGGACAATGATCCGGAAGGAGGTGGGGGAATCATAGTAGGGTATTCCGGGCTTGTCAAGGACGACCCTGTTGGCCTGTTTAAGTGAAGCAGGGTGGTGGCCAAACCGCAGTAGAGGGGAAAGGAGGGAGACGAGAATTTTGGGAGCGGTCTTGTGGACCTGCTTCCAGATGGAGTATGGGATGGAGTCAGGGCCTGGGGCCGAGGTAGGAGAGCACTTTTCCAAGGCAAGGGATATCTCTTCAGCCGTGAGCTCCTGTATGTCGGTGAAGGGTCTGAGAAAGTGCGGGAGAGAGGGAGATGGACGAGGAGGGAAGAAATGATTGAGGAGAGCATTGTTGATGTCCGTGGGGGAGGAGGCGTCATCAAATGAAGGGAAGCGGGGGAGGGGCCGACCGAGGGCAAACCTTTTGACAGTCCAGATAGACCTGGGGGTGGAACTCGCCAGCAGCAATCTCCAGTGGGAACTCTTAGCGTTTTTAATTGCTTTGAAGTATCCACGCTTCGTGAGTTTGGCGGAGGCAGCATCCTGTGGTTCGCCGGAGGATCTTGCAGTCCTTGATGCAGAATGGTACTCTAGACGGAGGAGAGATAGGAGGGGGGACTACATCAGCAAAAATATACCATGCGTCAGGTGCGCTAGTGTTGCCCCCTGACGCAAGTGATCTTACTTTTGCGCCCTCAGCACCTGGTGCGCCCTGACACAGGTTGCAACACTCTTTTTCGCCTGCGGTGCGTTGCCACACTAAATCACCCCCCAACTTTCTGGACGCACTTCACAACACTATCGCACATCTGGATAGACCACTCAACTACTCTACTTCCTGAGTACCCCCTAGTCAATACCTGCCTTCTGACTAGTATTCCAGCCTTCTCTCATACAAAAATAGAGGCTACTCAGGCTCTTGGCAAAGACAGATAGGTTAGTATGAGTGCTAAGTGAGAAAGCCACCATACTCTTAATCTTAAAATTGCACTAAAGACACTAACACCAGGCAAAGGTTCTACTAGTATTCTATTTTCCGAACTTGATCATTCAGAGAGCGAAAATGCCAGTTCACTCCAGTGTGAAAGCGAGTGATAGCTAGGACACTCTCTGCCAGTGGTGTTGTGGTTTCTCGGCACTTAGCCTTTGACACGACGCGACTCTGCACTTTCATCACCACACTTTCACTACCCTCACTAATCTCAACCCCAGCCTACTCTAAAGTCTTCACAAAACAATCATTTTCCATAGCCCTAGTACAGAGTCCTCTGAAGGGGGGTCCTTATGCCAGGTTTTTTTAGTCCTGGCTATTTGGAAAGCGCTGACTTTAAAGCCAGATTTCCTGGGCGTTAGGGATGCGATCACGAAGCCCTTTTACGACGGCGTTCTACGCCATCCCATCTGCCCACCGCCAAAAGGACATCCCCATACGAGCATTTTCCATGGCGCTACAGAGTCTTCTGAAGGGGGATCATTATGCCGGGTTTTTTTAGTCCTGGGTGTTTACAGAGTGCTGACTTTAAAGCCAGATTCCGGGGGCGTTAGGCATGCGATCACGAAGCCCTTTTACGACGGCGTTCTACCCCATCCCATCCGCCCACCGCCAAAAGGACGTCTCCATACGAGCATTTTCCATGGCGCTACAGAGTTCTCTGAAGGGGGAGTCCTTATGGCGGGTTTTTTGAGCGCTGACTTTATAGCCAGATTCCGGGGGCGTTAGGCATGCGATCATGAAGCCCTTTTACGACGACGTTCTACACCATCCAGGCTGTCGACCGCCAAAAGGGCGTCCCCATACGAGCATTTCCCATGGTGCTACAGAGTCTTCTGAAGGGGGATCATTATGCCGGGTTTTTTTAGTCCTGGGTGTTTACAGAGTGCTGACTTTAAAGCCAGATTCTCAGAGCGTTAAGCATGCGATCATGAAGCCCTTTTACGACGGCGTTCTACGCCATCCCATCTGTCCACCGCCAAAAGGACATCCCCATACGAGCATTTTCCATGGCGCTACAGAGTCTTCTGAAGGGGGAGTCCATATGCCGGGTTTTTTTGGATGTTTGGAAAGCGCTGACTTTAAAGCCAGATCCCGGGGGCGTTAGGCATGCGATCACGAAGCCCTTTTACGAAGGCGTTCTACCCCATCCCGTCTGCCCACCGCCAAAAGGATGTCTCCATACGAGCATTTTCCATGGCGCTAGAGAGTTCTCTGAAGGGGGAGTCCTTATGGTGGGTTTTTTGAGCGCTGACTTTATAGCCAGATTCCTGGGGCGTTAGGCATGCGATCATGGAGCCCTTTTATGACAGCGTTCTACACCATCCAGGCTGTCCACCGTCAAAAGGGCGTCTCCATAGAAGGTGTTTCCATTGCGCTATCACCTTAAGGGGGGGGAGCATAATGCCGGGTTTTTCCACAGGGGGTGACGGGGCAGTTCTTATGTAAATAACTAGTAGTAGAATTAGAGATAAAATAGACTATTTAAAAGGGCTTTATGAACTTGATATATGCTGTGACCTAGGTCAGGAGTGGATAAGGGGACTCCCTTGACGCTTTTCTGAAGATGTGGTATTGCGCCAGGTGTGTTCAGGAAAATGTAGTGTTGCGCCAGGTGGGTTCAGAAAGTTGTGGTATTGCGCCAGGTGGGTTCAGAAAGTTGTGGTGTTGCGCCAGGTGCGCTCTGAATTAAGTGAGTACAAGGTTGCGTCCTGATTCGCGGTTGACATTATGTGCGCCAGGTCCGCCAGAGGCACAGGGCGCACAGGGCGCAGACACTTATTTTTGCTGATGTACCACGGCTTAGAGCGAGTGGAGGGGCGCGAATGGAGGGTATAATGAGAGAGTAGTGAAGTAACAGAGAGGAGGGAAGAATCAAACCAGGCTTCGAGAGCAGGTCTGGTGGGGAGGGGAGGAGGGGGCCGTAAATCGAGTTCTTTCATGGTGGGTGAGAGGGAGGTCCAGTTGGTTAGTAGCCAATTGGGAGAAGGAGCGGGGGGTCGTAGTTTTGGGTATGTGAGGTACAAAGAAATAGGAACATGATCGGAGCCAGTGGAAGGAAGAGTAGCCTCCCATGACCTAAAAAAGGGAACCAAAGCAGGAGAAGCAAATGAAAAAGCAATTACGGAGGGCCTTGTCAAA
This sequence comes from Tuber borchii, assembly GCA_003070745.1. Classification (NCBI taxonomy): domain Eukaryota; kingdom Fungi; phylum Ascomycota; class Pezizomycetes; order Pezizales; family Tuberaceae; genus Tuber; species Tuber borchii. The sequence continues at coordinate 266,735 of NESQ01000027.1, read as the reverse complement.
CCCCCAAGAGGAAAACGTGTAAATACACCGGGAACATTAAGCAGTAGGTAACCTAGCTCAGACGCACGGGTAAAGTAACGAAGAGAAAGAGCCAGTTCGGCTGAGGAGTGGTGCCTCATTGGGTCGGTGGAAGGGTGCTGGATATTGAAGTCCCCAATTACCAGCAAGGGGTCATTACCAGGGGGAAAGGCAAGGGTAGGAGAAATGGTCCTCTCTCCAGGGGACTTGGACCATAAATTGTATAGGTTCAAAATTCGAAAAGACGGAAAGCCCACGCCAAAAAGATCCTGGGAAAAAATATCTAAGGCAAAGTAGTCTGTCCTTCCCAGTGGGGTAGGGAGAACGGACACTTCTCTCTGGAGGGCATCGGAAACATAAAAACAAACTCTTGGTTTAGCAGGGGCAGAAAAGGGGGGGCAGCAACTAGTAAAGCCTTCAAAGGAGGGGAGGCGGCCACGCCAAAAGGGGGGATCCTGGAGAGCAACAACAGCAGGGGCAACGGGCAAAGAACCAAAAGAATTAAACAGGGATAGAAACACATTCGAGCTCCCTAGGCAGTTGTGTTGGATGAGGTGTAAGGAGCGCGCAGGGACCAGCCCTGGAGGGTCAATTGTGGAGTTGTAAGACATTTACCGGTGGGAGGCCGAATCATCGTTGGGGGCAGGGGAGGGACTGGGGGCCGCATCGGGGAGTGACCTTCCGATCCTGCAGGAGGAGCATACACTAGCTTGGGGGGAGATAGCTTTTGGGGTGACTAAGTCGAAAGGAATGGCCTGGCCAACTGGGTGGTGGGGCGGGCAGTCTGAGAGCGAGGGGATTGGGGAGGGGAAGTGGCGGAGGTGTCCATAGCATCTTGAGCTACTGCCTCGATGGCCGAAGGGCAGGGAGGAGAAGGAGGCGGGTGGGAGGAGCAGTCCCTGTCTCTAGCAGAGTTGGGTTCAGAGCAGTTGCGGCATCTGGCGGGAGTGGCAACACAGCAACCTAGAACAGGTCAGAGGTGGTCTTCTTTAGGATAGGGGGGGTTAGTGCATCGATGGTCGGCCATTCAGTGCGGTCCGCCGCACAGCTGACAGACGGTCTGGTTCTTGCAGAGGGGTTTGACATGTCCAAACTTCCAGCAGTTGAAACATTGACTAGAGGCAGAGGAAGTGTAAGCCCTTTCGATGGGGAAGTTCTTACCAAATATCAGCACGTGGGGCGACTCAGAGAGTAGGTTGGCGAAGTCAGTGGGGACATGAATGATTATGGAGAAGGCTTTTCTTCTCTCAAGGCGAGTAGAACGGTCAGAACGGAGGAAAGGAGCTCTGGTGATCTCAAAGCCTTTATCGTCTTGAATACCTCTCCTAACGATGGGAGTGGGATGGATATCCTCATCAGGATGGGCTTCAGCAGGGATGCCATGGAATGCCAACTGTAGGTCAGTAGGGGCTAAACGGAACGGAAGCCAGGGGTTGGAGGCGACAGGGAAGGCTTGATTGAGCCTATTCACCAAAACTTTGAAAAACAGGAAGTATGAAGCGGCAGGGACAGATATGTCAGTAACGACGAGGGTGACCGCCCCTTTATCATTGATGAAAACTTTGAAGGCTTTGGGGAGTTCGGAGCCAGCTTCCCTGAGGACGGAGGCAGCAATATCTGGGAAGAGGACAGGGATGGTGGGCTCGTCGGGGTAGGGACTATGAGTAGTTCTGGGGGCGTAAAGTCTTCTGGCAACAGCTGTGAGGGGGCGGGACCCTGGGGGGAGGCGTTCAGGACGACGACCACGACTTCATTAGCCGAGGTGCCAGGTCAAGATTTCTTTCCTTTTGCTTTGTCCTTGGCCTTGTTGGCTCTGACCGCCGGGTTGAACTCAGATGTTCCACCGTGGATCACCTGGGCATAGGAACGAGGGGGTGCAAGGGTGGATTCGTCCCCAGGGGGGGAAGATTTTGGGTAGGTGTGGGGCCTGGGTGGGCAAGGGGGGGGGGTGGGGGAGGTGGTTGATTCGTTGAGCGAGAGGGGACAGGGGGGGGAGCAGCAGCCGCCCGATGTGACAGGTCATAAAGAGCATTTCGGAGTTCTCTCAGGGGCTCATCAGCGTGGGTATTGGCCACTTGGGACTGAAGGTCGTGGATCTGGGTGTGCAGTTCTTCCAGCCGAGAACTGCATGAGAAAATTCTGTGGATCAAAGAGCAGAGGAGGGGAAGGAGAGCGCTTTCCCCTGAGGAGAGGTTTTTGCACTCCCACGGAGGCAGGAAAGGAAGCTGACCTGGAGTGGAAGAGATGAGGGAAGTGGTACGGTGGAGGAGATTGGAGAGGAAGCGTGCTTCCGAGGTGACCTCTGCCACAGAAGGGGTGGTAGAAGGAGGACCAGACCTCGGGAGCAAGAGAGAAGGAAGGGGACCATGGGGGTCCATAGTGAATGCTTGGGACGTGAGGTCTAAGTTGGAGGGAAATGTTGGTGGTAAGGGAAATCGTCCTCTAAGGGACGTGGTGTTTTAAAACTTATAGTCAGGAAAATAGAGGGCACGAAGCGTGTACTACTAAGTGGCCTTAGGGGCTCCTTATATACTCATTCTTCCCACAACTCTAACCCTCGTGACTCGTACTCTTGCGTCACGTGCTCCTATGACTCATAGTGAGTCATAGTGTGAAATCCATCAGCTGACTCCTATGAGTCACTACGCAATAAATCAACAACCAATCAAAACACAATAAAACCATCATGTGTGCCAATCGCGTCACATGCGTAAAACCCATGACTCACAACTATGAGTCATGTGCGAAAGTCATAATCATATGACCACAATCGTGCGTCATATAAACCCTATAAACTAATCATAACAAAGGAATGATACACTATTGCGTAGTAATGTGAAATACTTAAACCCTTATGACTCACGAGTATGTGTCATGTGAAATCCTTCGCAGTCTGCCTTGCTTAGTCACCCTTTGTGACACCGATTTAGACAAAAAACCTCCAACTACATTCTATCCCTCCATCCCTCTCTCTAAAACCCTCTGACCCTGCCAGACTAACCTGACTACTTTGAAGCATGGTAGAAAGCGAAAGCCCAGTACTATGGGTAGAAACTACTAGAGAAACAAAAGGCCTTCAAACATCGAACCAAAAACCTCCACAGACCTCAACCCCAGAAAAAGTCCCAAAACCACAGTGAGAAACCTATGAACCAAACAAAGAAAACTACAAGCCCGTCTAGAAATCCAAACCCCATTGACAAAAGGGCGGATGTACCAACCCACATGAGCACATACGAGGAACGTATTGTTCGGAGCATATGGCCCGGCAGCGAGAGTCGAGTCAAGGACCAGAGGGAGATCCATACAACTAAGCCAGCGCGGCAGGGCCGTGTGGTGTAAGGAGCGAGACCCGGTGGTCACCAGAATCTGGACTGAAAGGATTGTATATCCCCACCACCTAAGTGGCAGAACAGAGATGGTAGGCTGAAATTCCCCAGGAATAAGACAGTTTCCCCAGCACACATGTGGCAATGCCAGTTCCCAAGTCAAGACCATCATAAGGGCATAGAGCCAGTGAGGTGAGTAGTAGGGTACCAGCCAAAGATCGTAGAACCGCTGTAACCGAGCAACAGGACAAAACTGGAGAAGGGGGAAGGAGGGGTAGACCCAACCCTGAGAAGTATGAAGTAAAGGACCACCAAGGGATCATGATTTTTCGATGATGCGACTGTACCCACCGAAGCGCTCTGGAGATGGTGCAATACCCCAGAGCAGAGCCACCAGGGCCACTACTTGACCCATAACCCGAAGCTGCGCTATGCTTAACACGAGGGGGAGGGGTTGCCAACCGTGCAAGTATTAACCGAGGGCAGCAAAACAAGTGCGGAGAAAGAGGAGCAAGAGCATGCAACCCCATAGACAAAGGCACCCAAATACCTAAGCCATCAGAAGAGAATCAGAGGGAGGTGGATGGTTGACGATGATTTCTCTGGTGTTGAGATTTCAATCGCCGGGTGTGTAGAGGAGATGGTTCGTGTCGTTCTTCCCCTTCTTGATGGACTCTCTTATATCCTCCTCATCAACGGATCCCTCCTCCCGGACCTACCTGGCCTCCCTTCCGACTCCCTCATAAGCTCCACCTTTAAGACCCTCCAGAAGCACAGTCACACTATGATCATCGAACACTGGAAATCCTTCCTCCCCCCCACAGCTTACTACCAATTTCCCCTCAGCCTAAAGCCCCATCCCTTCATGGGCCTTGGGAAGTTCACCCCTGGTCGCATTCATCAGATGAGAGTTCAAAAGAGCTACCTAGCCACCCACCCTTCTGCCTGATCCCGATCAGAAGTTTCTCTTGTTTCTCTCCCGTGCAGGGAAGAGGAGGAATCTTTTAGCTACGTCATACTTCGTTGCGAAACCAAAGCAGAACCCAGATCCCATCTCCTCCAAGCCGTCCTCTTGGTTGGCCCAGATGCCCCCCTATGGTCTTCGCCCTCCCTCCTCCTCTCACTCGCTGAGTACATTAAATCTACCACTATAAATTTTCCCCCTGACATGTTCCCGTCGAGGGTAACTTCTCCCATTTCTATGGTCTTTCCTTCTTCTCCTCCCACTTCGGATTTATTTTCTTCTTCTGCTCCTAGGCATATTTGAGTGTTTTTTCCTTGCTGCCGTATGATTTTTGTTAGAAATTGTTTATAGTTTATTCTTTCCTAGTTATACCGTGGATGGTGTCGTATCGAGTACTTGATACAGTTTGCAGATGTTTGTTTTAGTTTTTACTTTGTTACTTGTTGTTGGAATTAAGGTTTTGTTTACGCTATAGCTAGCACTGCATACGAGTTCTTGTACCTTAACAACGAATACATGATATACAAAAAACAAAAAAAAGGCATCTATTCTATTGCAAATTTGATATATGCATATACTCTTATAGACTTTATCTTACTTTACTCATTGCAAAATCTCTTACCCTTTCCCCTTATCATACTTATTCTTTCCTCTTCTCCATACCTTTTGTAATTTATTTCTTAAACTTTCCTTTTCCCTTCTCTATCCTATCCTACTTCTTATTCTTGATAGATTTTATACAACTCACATTTTCAATAACAATCTGATAACTATATTAATAAGAATCCAAGTCATCCACCAACTTAGATTTTATGATATCTGTATTCTCCTCTATACCCATATATCCTGTTTTCTTTTGCCAAAATAGTATTTCTAGCTGGTAAGACCCTTTTTCCTTTTTTTTTCTAACTACCAAAGTTTCTACAGAAGCTTACTAAAGCCTATTACTGAATTAGATTAGACTTAATATGCTTTCTAGTATATAGGTCTATACCAAGATTACTAATTAGCTATTGTGAGACTGCTTAATAGTGCGTTAATATATGCTCAAATCATCCTCTTTGGAGATACTTGTTATATACTAATTAGCAATAGTTAAAAGCTACTATCTTTGGTTTTAATAGTTAGAAATATTCGGAAATTAAATATTATATTCACGGGATATATCTTCTTAACTGAATTGAAGTCGAATTTGTTAGTAGCTTATTGGTGCAATAGTTGCATTTAGTAATATCATTTTGATGAATTGCTTTTGAGAACTTGAATTCAATATTACAATTATCTGGAGGGTAATATTCCTTGCTTGGAAAATACAAAATAACTAGAAAATTAATATTCAGTGGTCTCAACTTCTCTCTTTACCCCGATGGAATTAGAATTTCTGAGAAGTCTTAGATAATATGTGATTGTTCAATTTAACAAACATACATATTCTAGATCTTATAGTGGACAGGTAATCTTATTTTAAGAGTTGATACGACTGTGCTGATATAATTGCTTTGCATCACATGAATGTCTTGGCATGTTGGGTCATATGATCGCTCTTTTTGGACAACATTCTTTTATATAATAGATGGAAAGGCTTGAACAAAATATATTTAGTAATTATCTTGGAGAATCAGACATAATCAATACTCTGGGGCTTACTTGTTCAGTTCTTATTTATCTAACATTCATGGTTGCGGAAACGAGCACTTTCATAACCACATATTAATTTTAGCATAAGTGTATATTCAGGCAAGCGACTATTTATGCATAATCACCAAAGAGACTAATCAAAACATCAAACAAAGGAAATAATCGTAAATGCCTACCATGATGTCCATTGACGGTAGGCATCTACAGGTAATTGCAAATAGCCACAGATGACGGCTGGTGACTGTAGTTACCTATAGGTGACAGCCGTTGCCTACATTTAACCGCTTGTGACTGCAGGTGCCTACAGATGACGGCCGGTGACCACACATACCTACAGGGGATGGCAGTTGACTACAGGTGCCTACAGGTGACGGCCGTTGACTACAGGTACTTACAGGTGACGGCCGGTGACTACAGGTACCTACAGATGACGGCCGGTGACTATAGGTACCTACAGGTGATGGCTGATGACTAGGGGTACCTACAGGTGATCGTCGGTGACTACAGGGACCTTTCAGTTACCCCTGCTCCCTAATTATCTTTGCATCACGCTTTCTAGAAATGGTACCACTGCATGACGGCCGGCACCTATAGTCAACCCCTAAGACAGCAGGTTTTACGAAAGACGGACGCCTGTGCCCGGCACGCTAAAACAGCCTGCCCGGGACGGACAGGACTACCGTCCCACAGGGCCCTACCGTCTGCCAGGGACGCTTGGGAACACTGGGCGGGTCCCTCAGGGTGAGACATCTTAATGCAGGGCAGGGGGGCTAGACGTCGGGGGACGGCCGGGGATGGTGCAGGAGGGTAGGGGACGGTGGGGGACGGCGAGAGTGATGTCTCATGATGTAACTATGATTCTTTCGGAGGTGTGCCTTTTCTACTCCGGTCAATACCACAGAGAATGATGGGTTTATCGATACTGTGAGCGAATAGTGATAAATAGGACATGAATGCGATGTTCGGAATAAGGCAAACCCCAAGGACACCAGTATGGTTTCTCTAATATTAACTTCTTGTACATCTTAGCTCTGCTATTCCTATCTAACACGATTTCAATGCCTTGATAATGTCGGAAGAAGGTAATCAGTGAATCTCAGTCATGCAATATGAATCGATACTATTTGGGGTTTTAAAATCCAAGTAATTGAAAACGAAGCATCTCTACCACTAACAGGAGAGGATTCTGATGACTGCCGAAGCCCAGGTGCGAGCGCACTGAGCACTGCCCCGTACCCACAGTGGACGATTGACTCTCCAACACTCGGTAGTAATACAGCAGATGGAAGTAGTTCCGGTAGAGTCAGGAGGATCTATGAGAGGAGTAGGTAGTACTCAAGAGTTGGGTGCACCATCCCGAAAATGGAGGCGAGTGTAGGGGCTGGTCAGACTACAGATGAACACGGGGGGCCGCTGGGACCACACGAGTGATGTCTCATGATTCAAACCTGCTTAGTACTAAAGGTCTAAGCGCTAGGACTATAGTCCCCTATAGTCCGTCCGGTCCTTACCCTCCTAGGCAAGGTAATAGCAATACAGGCCAGCAACGGCGATATCTCTATTCTGGACTTGATCGCACAACCAGTCAATAACTGGGGAGCTAATTTTTCTGGTTATTAGTGATGTCCACTTGCTGGAGAGAGCTTTCTCGCTAACCTGATATGTGTCTTCCCCATACCTGGATCGCCGTAACAGAATAAAGCAGCCTGATTCGGTAACCCCCGGCTACCGCCCCACTCCTGAAATTCATTCCTCTCCAGAAGCCAACCTCCCCAACCACCAACAATCATCGCAACGGGACCTGGGCTAAATGGGTCGGGTCACCCAGATGGCAAGCCCGAGTAGCCCGAAAAAGCCAGAAAAGCAGGTAGAATTGTCACTTTTGTTTAACAATCACAAGATATCACTCATATCTTCCAAACACTGTTGTGAACTCTAGGACTTGCATCATCCCCAAGCTAGGATTTTGTTTAGGAATTTTCGGCCTCACATTTTTAATTAACCCTTTTCATCCAAGTCATGCAACTTGACTCTGGTTCTTCACAAGTCGTCTTGGTTAAGGAATACCCTCCTCTAGATCATATTCTCAGAAACTTCAAGTATATAATTCGATCTCCCTTATGCTTTATGATCCGACAAATCATGTGTCATGTGCTTAAACTAATAAGCAAGGAGGAATATCTGGATCTGAGGAAAATTGTAGGCTTTGGACTGCGAGTCAACTTCGGTTGCAGTTCTTTTCGACATCTCTACTTCAATTGTCTCCTTTCATCTCCGTAAGAGTGAAAGCCAAGATTTAGGGAAGTTTTCGAAAGGGAAATAATGGTCGTAACGGAATGATTTGTTTATTTTTGTCTTAACACTTGCAGTACTTGATAATCTATTAAAATTTAACCTTCTCTTTCTTGCGGAAAAGAATATTATTTACTATCTCGATTACAGGGCATCACCATATATCACTCATACTTTGTCTACTATCCACAGCCATCACTACTCGCCCTGGCCATTGTCACCCCCAACCGTCATTACCCATCCCTGGCCATCCCCCCATTTTTATCGACACGTGCCCGGCCGTCTTTCCAAATACCTGCTCTCTGTGTCCCACCTCCGGAGTCCTTGCCTACACCCTACCGTCTTCTGATACCCCCTATCGTCCTTGGCCCATTCCTGGCCGTCCTCCTATCTCCCCTGCCGTCCGCCTAAACAGCCGCTATTACATGTGTCTCACAACTCAGAAAGGCCTAGCATGTAGGGCCCGGCTGCCCAGCCTAGCCCGGCATTCCCCCGACTAATTTGCCCTACACCGGACCACAGCTAGCTGTCCCGCCCCCCCCGCCCGGTCCCGTCCTCTTGGCATTATCCCCGCCGTCCCCCGTGGGGCTCCCGGACTGTTTGAAACATTGATTTTAACCGATTCACTTCCCCGTCTGATCTACTTCCCAGCCCAATACGACATGAGGGTTTGGCTCCGATGCTATTTAAGCACCGTATTGTCTAGTGAAACTCGTTTTCATACTAGGAGGGTTTTGAAAAAGGAACATGTTCGGGTAACGGACACTAATTTTAGCCTAAGGAGGAGTATGAGGCCACATTTGCTGATGAAATTTGTATTCGCGCTAAGAGGTTAGAATAAGATGTGAGCCAAGATTTCTCGCAAAGTAACTTTTCCCGGTTGTTACTCCCTCGAAAAGGAGGACAGATATCTCGAAAACAACAGCCAGCGTAAACATTCGTGAAAAGCTAACTCTAAAAGCTATCCCCGACTAAAAACAGCTAGCGCACCCCGCCACACTTTCTTCCGATCTGTGACTTTGAAGTAGTAAGTATGACGTCAGAGTAGCTGGCCATGGAGCCATATAAAGGGGAATGGTGTAGTTGTAGAGCACCGTTACCTACTCCACTTCACACTTCAGAAAAAACACCAACCAGAATCATGGCACTCAATCTAGCCCGTCGCTTGAGCTTTCAGAGAAACTTGCTCCCCCTCTCGTATCGTGCTGCACGCCATCATTCTCGCTATTTTAGCAACACAGCAAAGGCAAGTAAACCTCAGGCAGACTTTCAAGTATATGTGCTAAATTGCTGGTTTTATAGACCTGGCTAGCCAGTGAGCCCATAGGGGAAGTAACCGTGAAGCCCAGGGCTGTTAAGCTCCCCACTGAAGGAGAAAGGCTGGCCGATGTCGAGAGTGTAAGAATCAAATCACGTTCCCTTAAGCACATGCTGACTTGAAGTAAAAAGGAACTGTCAACTCTCAAAGGAGCTATTATGGATGAATTAAAGAAAAATCGCGAATCGTTTGAGGGAATTGTGGTTTTTCGTTACTTGACGTGTTTGTTAGGATTCGCGGGGGTAAGTTCTCTACTGGACATTATTTTTCAGAGGCCTCTCGCTCACATATTCGCATCTACAGCTAGTATATTGGTGGTTTGACGGAGACGGAGACGATAATGTGAAAGCTGACATCGAGCGCGCTGTGCGTACCTCTCAATCACAAACACAAGACGTGTTGGAGAATGCTCAATCAAAAACTGAAAGAGCGTTGGATAATGCTCAATCGAAAACTGAAAGAGCGTTGGATAACTTGCGTTCTCAAATGTGCATCAGTATGGGGCGCCAGGAGGAAATGCTTAGGAAGATTTATCTTCGTGCTTGAAGCTAAAGTGGACCGACATTTTAGGAATGCAAGCGAAAGCTTTTTATACTTTATACAGGAAATAGAATAGGTTCGCTACATGCACCAGTTACGGGCGTAACTGATTAGACAGTCTTTATCCGCAATATCCGAAGTGACATCCCCTCGTTCCAGAAGAAGCTTCATGATGTCCCCATGCCATTTTCTAGCCGCCCACGCAATTGCCGTTTACCCCCTACATCAGTCCCGTTGAGGTCACATTTCTAATTAGCCCACTGCTATCTCCACGATCCCAAGATATGCAGTGCAGTGGAGCCCGGTAAACCTTGCAGGGTTACTCCCAACAATCCGCTAGCTCTTAATATCACCGCGATGGGAGAATAGTATCCCAGACCTAACATCCTTATCAAATCCATTGAGAAGCTTTAGTACTAGTGTGTTCATACTTTCCGTAGTTTCTATTCTAGCATATGTTCCCCAGTAATAAGAGGCATATTTAAACAACGGTGTTAGTGATTCCTGCCAATCGTCCGTAGGTGGAAAGTCCCTTCTGCACCAAAAGTTGAGGTATGTTAAGCAAACCTCTGAAATCATCGGGTGAGGCAGTGAAACAAGTGGGCATTATTGGATAGATGCTCTTCGAGGGTACAGTAGACAAGGCGGACAGTGTGTGAGGACGCTTCAACTGTTGTGAGCCTAGGGAGCATCTTAGCAGTGTTTCTATCGTTGGAATATTCTTAGAATTTAGGTTTGTAGACCCTATTTCCAGTCCCAGGGGATCCTCGTTGGTATTTAATGGTCGCTCTGAATATGATAGCCACATTAGCACCTCCAGCCCAACTTCGACCTCCATGCGTTCTACACCTATATTAACCCCTAGGTTGCCAAGTACCCACTCCGAGGATTGTTCCCTAGATCATCGCATCAAAAAGTTTCCTCCCCAAATAAATCCTAACCTTCAAGGCCGCGTCGATGTTAAGGAAAAAGAGAAGAATCTAGATTCTGTTATTAGGGAATACCAAACCAGGCCTAGATTAGTTAAAGAAGGTGTTCTACTCGCATTTGGGAAGATTTTCTTAGGATGACTCATAACCTCAGCCCTTAAACTCAGGTCCATCGCACCTGATGTGGAACTCCATCCAATCTCAATCCCAGATATCCCAATATCCCCAATGGTTGGAATGACAGCTAGGATGATTGCGCTCGTAGAATGTTTCTTAACCTTGTCTTGAATGTGAGGTCTCCCAGAAAACTTGCGAAACTAAAACCCAAGCGGTCGGTAAAGCCGGTACAATGTCCGGGAGTGACTCAAGAAGTTCCTGCCGATTTTCCGGAAGTCATTCATCTAAACCGTCTGTACCGATGAATACCTCCGGGAGCTATATGATCGCCGTCTTGAGTATTCTCACCAAGTCTAGAAGTTGCACAGCCAACCCGCCAAACCCCCCTCTATACTCCCGAAATGCCTGCCGTAGAGCTTCCGAGATTCTTTCTCTTCATCTCCTGCTTAAGGATTGTGCTCAACATGTGGGTTGTGGATCGCTCCTCTGGGGGGTAATCGTAGGATAGGCTAGAAGCGGCAGGATCCCGAATTGCGAACTCAATTGCACAACCGGATGGTAACTAAAGAGCTAATAGTTTTGGCCCTTAGGGATGTCGAGCTGTTAGAGGGGGCTTCTCACTGACCTGATATGAGCCTTCCCTAACATAGGTTGCTCAGGTACAGTGCTGATGTCTTCTGGGCTGGGCTTTCTGTTGTAGATTGGAACGGAAGTTTATCGGAGTCCCGATAACTCGGAAAGAAAAAATGGAAAGAGGAAAGAAAGAAATGACAAAAATATTGACTTTACAGGAAAATCTTCTAGTCTACTCCGGCTCTCAATGTCGACCGAACTCTTTTATACGGTAACAAATGTGAAGGATGCAAACAAGGAAGCAACGACTCAAGCATACCGGTAGTTGAAGGTTCACGTTTCGAACGAGTGCCTAGAGGTCCGTTTGCAACCTTCGGTTAATGTTTTCGACCCGCTTCATCATGCCCTATTTCTAGGCCACGTAATCTCTTGAGCTATCCTAGTACTCGCAATTCTATTGCATAAACCTTTCCTCTATTTAGTTCTTCTTCGCGTCCATTTTTCTATTTTCTCTTCTTAAATTCCCTGCCCCACGTAAATTGTGAACCTTAGTTGTAAGAAGCTCACCATCTACTCGAGTAGGTCACCCCGGACCAGCTAGTCTGGTCGAAAGTCGAGTCTAGTCTAATGGTGGAACAGGACGGTCAGGATTATCGGACAAGACTCGGCCAGGATTGGTCTAACCAGGCTCTCCAAGTAATAGGATATGCACGGCTAAGTTATTTGATCGATTATAAAGGTTAGTTTGTTTTCTTGGATACCAAGTTGTCCTGTACTGTACGAAATTCGTGAAATCTGGCCGTCCGGAATAACTTAGCGGAGATAGTGCCTCACTTAGATTAGACGCAGCGAAAATTAATCCTTGAGTATCAATTTTGTTTTTTGGGCGCGCTAAGTGAGTGACATTATATGACTCTGCCATATTTCATAAAGACTATGCTAGGGCCAAAAACAGTAGCAACTCGCTATCCCAGATTGCACTAAACCTGATCCCACATTATCCTAGATGAAATTACCGAATTCTAAATTGTTTTGCACCAAAACCTAACTCGTGCGAGATGCCCACTCTTTGGACTAAAATTAGTGTCTTCTACCCAATCATATTCCATTTTGGGAATGGTCTAGCGTTGAAGGGTAAGTATGACGGCAGAGTAACCGGTCTGCGAGCGTCACCTAACCTGTTACTTTCACTCTCAGAGAAGAACACTGACTATTATCATGGCACTCAACCTAGTTTGTCGTCGCTTGCGTTTTCATGGAAACTTTCTCCAACCCTTCAGCCGTGGTGCTCATCAATCTCGCTCTTTCAGCAATACTGCACAGGCAAGTAAACCCCTAATAGTGGTTCAAGAAAGATGCTAAATTTTCGGTTTTATAGAGGCGGCTAGCCAGTGAGGCCATTGGGCAAGGCACCATGGGGCCCAGGGGCATTAAGTTCCTTACTGAAGGGGAGAGGCTAGCTGCACTTGAGACAGTAAGGGCCAACTCGCATTAACGTCAGCACATGCTAACTGGGATTAAAAAGGAACATGCATTTTACAAAGGATCTATTGTTGATGGAATTAAGACAAATAGTAAGGACCTTACGGATCTTAACGGGCTATGGTTCTTCACAGCTCTGTTTGGATTTGGAGCGGTAAGTTGTTCAATATACTCTCGCTTTTGGAGCTGTCCTGATTACAGTCACCTCTACAGCTAGTATATAAAACAATGATTTGCGACGGCAATAGCGAGGATAGAATAAAGAGGCACATTGACAATGCTGTTGCTGCCTCTCAATTAGAAACTGCGAAAGACATTGATCATGCTGTTGCTGTCTCTCAATTAAAGACTGCGAGAGCGTTAATTAAGGAAAACTCTGCAATCACCAACTGAGGGCTGGGAAACAAATTGGTTTTGTTAGTTAGGTATTATTGCAGAGTATAGTGGACAAGACGGGCCCAATATAAGAACACTTTAAGTGTTACAAGTCCTAGAGAACATCCTAGCAGTGTTTCTATTGTAGGAATATTGTTAGTATTTGAATCGGTAGACCCTATCTCTACTCCCATGGCGTGACATAACTCGTCGGCATTTAAGGGGCCCTCCGAATGTGATAACTACATTAATACCTGCATGCCCGCCCAGTCTTGACCTGCTTCCCTTCTGTGCTTGTATTCGCTGCAGTGTTGCTGAGTACGCACTCCGAAGGCCATTTCCTTCGATCACCTCATCAATCTTTTTCCTTCTCTGGTGAATTGTAACCTCCTCCAGGACGGCGTCGATGTTAAGGGAACCGAGAAGAAATCTATATTACGTTGTTAATATGTGTCCAACGAGGCCAGGATTGGTTAAAGTGGTTTTTTAATTGACATTTGTGAAATTTTCCTTGGGATTAACTTACTCATAATCTCGGCCTTCAAACCGTCGTCCATTGCGCTAGGTGTGGCATCCCTATCTAATCTGAACTCCAGATATCTTTCAATATCTCCAATGGTAGGAATAACGGGTACCATGATCATCCAGGTGAAATACCTCTGGACCTCGTCCGGAATGTGAGGTCTTCCGGAAAGAAACACCCGCGTGGTGGGCGAGGCTCGCACGATATCCCGCAGCGATTTGAGAAGTTCTCGGCGATTGTTCGGAAGACATTCATCTAAGCCGTCTATAAAGATGTAGACTTCCAGTAGCGATGCGATCGTCGTTTTTGAGCATTCGTACCAAGTCTAAAGGCGGTTTGCCTTCCGCGGATACCCATCCCCTCTTCGGAATAGCGATTATTTCTTCTTTAATTTTTCTCTGCTTTTCCCCGCTGTCACTAGCCCCTCCCCTCCCCGTCCATAGTTTTATCTCTCATGTTAGAAGTGATTTTTACATTATCTATGCCGGCGGTGCAGGAGCCGACGAGAATTTCGCGAGTTCAAGTTAGATATATAAACCCGAGCTCAGCTGCCAATGGGAATGGAAACTAATGAATTGAGGTCCTTTGATGGCCTGTGGCCCATAATTTATACTTTCCTATTCCTATTTTTCTATTAATTTTCTTTCTCTATCACTCGCCGGTGGTTACAAGATCGCTTATTTCCCCACACTTGACTGGACCATTTGCCAAAAAATAGTACTATAACTTATCGAAATGAGGTATCTGGGGATTTGACAGGGCAATTAACGGGATATCCCCTGCCCCCTTCCTAATTACTACCCTACACTTATAGTAACAACAACGAGCTCGATGCCAATGGAAGGACTAAAGAAGGAGAAATATCAGAATGACAAAAATAGCAAAAACTGAATCAATGGGTATTAATATCTCGGTATTAATTGGGCAAGATTCCTGCTAGACCTCCACATCGCCCGGAGCCTGGTGTCATCCGGCTGAAGACTACGAACTATTACAAATGGAATAAAGAGTTTCAAAATTCATCCATGTTTCTAGGAGCTTACTCTATATACTGCACTAGGCAGTACCTGAAGTAGAGTTCTAATGTTCTATGTCATGCGCTGCTGGTATCACAAATTTAATCTAGCTTGACTTGGTCCTAGCGGTAATTCAGAGGCTAGCCCGCCTAGACAGCTCACCGGTACCCCAAGAATACCCTTAGCCGGGCGAGAAACCAGTCATTCTATAGCACCCCAACCACATGTTACAAAATATATAAAATTCTACAAGTACAAAGCCTATAGAAACCAATTCTAATTTTAAAGGGTGGGTATTAAAAATAAACTAAAAAAATGAACAGAAACGAACAAAGAATTACTATGCTCTGAAGTAAGATTTTCTCCCCTTTCTCCCCCGAAATGTCAAGGTTATAGACAATCAACAAATTGACAAGAGGTAAGGAGACAATAATAATAATAATTAACATCCAACTGGTGCTCCATAATGGAAACCGCTATAACGCAAAAAGGCCACTAAGTGGTACGGTAGCAAGCTAATTCTGGTAAAAGTATTAGACGAAACGAGGTATGGGCGGCATGGGCAGCATGAAGAAGGGGGGAGAGAAAGAGATAGAGCAAAGTCATCAAGCGCCGAGAAAAACCGACATAGTGTAAGTGTTTATGATATATGATTCCTAAAGGGAAAGTAGGAAATAATATGAGACATTAGGGTTGGCATGCGGGTGTCCAGGATGCGAAGGAGTACTACGCGTGAGGGAACTAAATGGACGAATTGAAAGTGAGGTTTAGTAGCGCGAGACTGCAAATGAGAAGGCTGGGAGGAGCTTTCGTCATAAATATCAAGATCTCCGGATCCTTTTGGAGGGGGGCTGAGATGACTCCGAGTGATCGGCTAAGGGAGATTTTATTGGGTATTTGCTGCTGGTTGACTGAAGAACAGAAGCTTGATCTCCAAGCCGCCGCTCTACAACTCCGACAGAAGCCTGCGCAACTGCTGTGCGGCCACTGGAGTCTGTCACCACGGAGTCTTGGTTAACGCTACACCGTGCTTGGAGCATTTCCGCCACTCTAATGTGCCCGCGTTCCGTAGCCCAAGAAAGAGCCGTTCGACCGTCTTTATCCTTGGTACCAGGAATGACATCATTCCGTTCTAAAAGAATCTTCATAACGATCGTACGCCCGCTCCCGGCTGCCCACGAGAGGGGTGTCCGGCCCCCTCTATCTGGACTGTTGGGTGTGATATCCCTCTGTTCCAAAAGCATCTTTACAACACCCCCACACCCATTTCTTGCAGCCCACGAGAGAGGTGTCCGGCCGGCTTTATCTCCCCAGTCAAAAAGAGAACTCTGCCCTAAAAGCATTTTCACAACGCCCTCATGTCCATTTCCAGCTGCCCACGAGAGGGGCGTTCGGCCGTCATGATCATTCATGCCAAAAGCGGTATCGTTCCGTTCCAAAAGTGCCTTCACAATGCCCTCATGTCCATTTCTGGCGGCCCATGAGAAGGGTGTTCGGCCGCCTAAATCTCCTCGGTTCACATAGACTCCCTCCAATTCCAAAAGCATATCCACGATGTCCCCACGCCCGAACTCAGCTGCCCACGATAGAGCTGTTCGATAGTCTTTATCAATAATGTCAGGAGCGATACCTTCCTGTCGCAAAAGGATTTTCACGACGCCGTCATACCCACCCCTAGCTGCCCACGAGAGAGCTGTCCGACCGCCTCTATCCCAAGTATTGGGAGTGACATTCTCCCGGTCCACGAGCATCTTGACAACGCCCTCACGCCCATTTGCGGCTGCCCAAAGGAGGGGCGTTCGGCCCTGTTCATCCTCAGTACAGGGGGTGACGTCCTCCCGTTCCAAAAGCATCTTCACGGTGTCCACATGTCCCAGTTCAGCTGCCCACGAGAGAGGTATTCGACCGCCTTTGTCTGCAGTGTTGGGAGTGACGTCCCTCTGCTCTAAAAGTATCTCCACCATGTCCACACACCCAAGCTCTGCTGCCCACGAGAGAGGTGTTCGACCTTGATTATCCGCAAGGTTTGGGGTGACATCCCCCCGGCCCAACAGCATCTTCGCAACGCCCTGACGCCCATTTCCAGCTGCCCATGAGACAGGTGTTTGGCCGTCCTTGTCCGCAGTGGTGGGAGTGACATTTCCTAGTTCCAGAAGCATATTCACGACGCCTCCGTGTCCATTTCTGGCTGCCCACAAGAGAGGTGTTCGACCTACTTTATTCGGAGTGTCAGGGACGATACCCTCCTGCTCCAAAAGCATCTTCAGAACCTTCTCGTGCCCATTTGTGGCTGCCCAAAGGAGAGGTGTTCGGCCGTCTTTATCCTGAGTACCGGGGATCACATTCTCCTGCTCCAAAAGCATCTTCACGGTGTCCACATGCCCTAGTTCAGCTGCCTAGGAGAGAGGTGTTCGGCCGCCTTTATCTGGGGTGTCGGGGGTGACGCCCTCTCGCTCCAATAGCATCTTCGTAACGCCCCGACGCCCATTTCCGGCTGCCCACGAGAGAGGTGTTCGGCCACCTTTATCCGGGGTGTTAGGAGTGACATTCCGCTGTTCTAAAAGCATCTCCACCATGTCCACACGTCCGAACTCGGCTGCCCACGAGAGAGGTGTTCGACCTTCATTATCCTCAATGTTAGGGCTGGAATCCTCCTGATCTAAAAGCATCTTCACAACACCCCGACGCGTATTTCGGGCTGCCAGCAGGAGAGGCTCCAGATCGACTTTGCCCGCAGGGATGGGAGTGGCATCCTCTGATGATAAAATCACAGCCGTAGCGCCCCCGTGCCCATTTCTAGTTTCCCTCCAGAGAGGCGTTCGGCCTTTCTCGTCCAGAGTGTCAGGGGTGACATCCTCAAACCCCATTTTCATTTTCACCGTATCCCTATGCCTAATTCCAGCTGCCCATGAGAGGGGTGTCCTGCCACCTTTATCCGGAGTGTCGGGGGCGACATCTTCTCGTTCTAAAAGCATCTTCACAACGCTCTCACGCATACTTCCGGCTGCCCACGAGAGAGGCGTTTGACCGTCTTTGTCTGCAGTGTCGGGAGCTACATCCTCCCGTTCCAAAAGGATCTTCACAACGCCATCACGCCCATTGCCAGCTGCCCACGAGAGAGATGTTGGACCGTGATCATTCGCAGTGTCGGGGGTGACACTCCCCCGTTCCAAAAACATTCTCACCAAGTCCTCATCTCCCTCTATAGCGGCTGACAAGAAGGGTGTTCCTCCGTACTTATTCACAGTATCAGGAGTGACATCCTCTCGCTCCAAAAGCATCTTCACAATGCCCTTACGCCTATTCGCAGCTGCCCAAGCGAGAGGTGTTCGGCCATCTTTATCTGCAGTGTTGGGTGTGACAACCTCCCGTCCTAAAGGCACACTCACGATATCCTCATGCCCACTTTCAGCTGCCCAGGAGAGAGGCGTTCGGCCGTCCCTGTCCGCAGTGTTAAGAGCGATATCTCCATGCTCTAAAAGCACCTTTATCATAACCCCATCCCCTTTTCTAACAGCGCACAAAATCGCTGTATTTCCCCCAGCATCGATGGCATTAAGGTTCCATCCCTTCATCCTTAATAATGCAGCCGCTATCTCGACTATCCCAAGATATGCGATTATATGAAGCCCTGTAAACCCTGTAGGGTTATTCCGACAAAGCATCCAGGAGGAATTACCGAAGTTGTTGGATAGCAGGATGGAAGAGGATATATGATTATCGAACTCATTGAGAAGTCTTAGTGCGAGTGTGTTTACATCCTCCGTGATTTCCCTTCTGGCATGCTTTCCCCAGTAGAAAGAGGCATATTCAAGCAAGGGTGTTGCTATCGGAGCCCGAGCAAGGCTAAGCGAAAGGTCCCTAATGCACTGAAAGTTGAGGAATGTTAGACAAACCTGAGCTATTGTCGAGTGAGGCCTGTGAAACAAGTCGGTATTATTGGATAGGTATTCTTTAAGAGTGTAGTGGACAAGACGCATAGTGTATGTCGACGCTTCAACTGTTACGAGCCCTAACGAGCATCCCACCACTGTTTCTATCGCAGGTACGTTGCGCAAATCCAGGTTCGTAGACCCGATCTCTACCCCTAGCGCATGGCATAAATCGCTAGCATTTAAGGATCGCTCCGAATGTGATAGCCACATTAGCACTTTCATATCAAGTCTCGATTTGCTTCCTCCCTGCGCCTTTATTCGTGCCAGGGTTGCCGAGTACGCGTCTTGAAGGCCATTCCCTTGGATCATCTCGTCCAGTTTTTTCTTCCGCTGGTAGATAGTAACCTCCTCCAGGACAGCGCCGACATTAAGAGAAACAAGAAGAAATCTAGGTTGTGCTGTTAGCGAATATTTGGCGCGACCTAAATTTGTTAAGGTGGTTGTTTCTACTCACATTTGCGAAATTTTTGTCGGAATTACTCTCATAATTTCATCCCTCAAATTATCGTCCATTGCGCTTGGAGTGGTATCTCTTCCTAATCTCATCTCCAGATATCTCCTAATATCGTCAATGGTAGGAATGATGGGTATCATCATCGCCTCGGGGAAATATCTCCTAATCTCGTCTCGAATGTGAGGTCTTCCACTAAGGAACACCCGTGTGGTCGGTGAAGCTCGTACAATATCTTGCAGTGACTCAAGAAGCTCCCGTCGATTTTTCGCAAGACATTCATCTAAACCATCGATGCAGATGAACACCTCTGGTAGCGATGCGATGGCCCTCTTCAGTATTTTCACTAGGTCTAAGAGTTGCGCAGCCCGTCCGCCAAATCCCCTTTTCTCCCTCCGGAAAGCCTGCCGCACTGGTTCCGTGATTCCATCTCTCTCTAAAAGTTGCTTGAGGATTGCGCCCAATATGTTCGTCACGGACTGCTGCTCTTGGGCTAGGTAATCGCAGTACAGGCCAGCAACGGCGAGATCTCTATTGTCAATTTGATCACACAACCAGTCGATAACTAAGGAGCTAATATTTATAGCAGTCAGCTATGTCGATTATTAGAGAGACCCTTCTAACTAACCTGGTATGAGTCTTCCCAACGCCTGGATGGCCGTAGCAGAATAAAACAGCCTGCTTCGGCACCCCTTGGCTACCACTTCATTCCCGAAACTCGTTCTTTTCCAGAAGCCAACTTCCCACACCACTCACCCGGTCAGCTTGCACACTTTGATGTCTATATCGAGGCTCTAGTGGTGAGAGCCACAGCTTGATCTGGCGATCTTCGTCGTCTGCTTGGTTCACAGTTATAGTCGTCTGGTTGTAGCTATCTTTTATGTTCCCACAGCCGACATTACGGAAACCAAACGATTGATTATTTGTTATCCGCTCCATGATGGTTTTGTGGATGCTTCGCTGTACGGTGGATGCGGCTCTGCGATAATTCAGGGGGGCAAATAGGTTTATAAGTTTGGTAGAGCTCTGTAAGGAGGGGCGATTCGGCTTATTCCTTCGGTTACGCTATCCAATCGTTTCTATGCCAAGGAACGCAACGCTGGGAAGAAGGCAACCAGACAGTGGCCAAACTCACAAAAGGCGTAATAGGTTGGTGGTATTCCGGGGCCCGCGGAAGGCTGACCACTTGCAAGACAGGGGTGACAGTTGTTATTAGGCGACCATAAAATTTAAATGTGCATTTAATTTCGCATACTCCCTGTCAAACGGCATCACACTATGAAGAAAGGTTTTCATTCAGCCCTCCTGGTTTCTCCAAATTCATGACTTCAATATCATAAGTTAGTTAGTGGCTATAGACCTACCCTGGTTGCTAAGGCTTGGTCAAAAACTCATTGGGTTCTGGCCGGTACCGTACTCGAGTACCAGTGTTTTGTTTAAGAGGCGAAGGGAGCAACACGACAGACCTAGGAGCCTAAACCTACGTTAGAAGCCAACGGAGTACCGGTGATCCCCGTCCCCCCATCACTCTCGCCTATTCATGCTGCTTACGGTGAAATCTCACATCAGAATGGCCTTGGCTACCGGTGGGCGAAGTCTCCATCCACTTTCTGCGATAATTATTACACTTGTACTCGGGGTTCCAGGAAAACTGCTCAGTGCGCGCGATTCCTAGAACAAGAACACCCACAAACTATCACATTCTTCTTAAATGTGTTAAACTTCTGGGCCATTATATCCTCGCCCCGTTCGGTTCGTTTTTTTCCATCCCCTCATTCCACCCTGAACTCCAGGCGGTTCTGGCCTTATCTATCGGAACCCCACCTACACCAAGAAAAAAATAAATCTTATTACCGTAACCCCTAGTGCTCCTAGGGCCCATGTAAAGTGACTCAACTAGCCAAAACTCTGCATTGCTTGAATACCGTAAAAACTTTTGCGATTCGCCGTCTCAGGATTCCTGTAAAACCGAGTCATTAGCACCAGATAGGCTCAGTTTGGCAAGTCGAGAAGATCAAACAAGGCCAAAGCACTCAGGCTATACCAGATCAGGAATGTACTAGGCCTTCTCAAGAAGCTTTGTCTGTTGATCCGGAGATTTGCCACCTAGCCGAGACGGCGAATCGCAATAGTTTTTACGGTACAGTACAATTAGAACTTGAAATGCAGAAAAATGTTCTATGATAGTATTATGCCTGGATTCTCATTCTCGGCTCCCAGAGGGGAAAACACCGCAAACTCAGCCTTCAGTGCCTTACTTGCAGAGGCGACTACTGCATCTAGGCACATACCGTAAAAGCTCATAGAAGACACAGGTGCTAGGACGTTGGAATTACGCGACTCAGCCCCCAGTTGAGACAAAACAAAAGGAATATACCAGGCGCCTTACTAGGAGAGGCAACTCCAACGTCCTAGCACCTGTGTCTTTATATGAGTTTTTACGGTATTTCTTCGATAATTTTTACAGTTACGCACTCTACAGCGCGCCCACCTCCCCCACGCCCTCAGATCTAGATAAAAATACCGGTAGGACAACGTACAGTACCCTTGGGGCTCTTGGCCGTGGCATCGATTTGCGTCGCTACTAGCGGAAGCCAGATCGGCAAAACAAGGCTTAAAATTTATTGGATTGACCATAGCTCCCTCACCTCCCCGAGTTGGATTTTAATTAATTTACATCACATCTCAGTTAACCTTCTTTATGTTAGGCGCTCTACCGCTGGTTTTTACTCCTACTGCCCTCTCCAACTCACAAACCTAGTGGATAACCATCTATAATACCGTAGACCACTATTGCTAGTTGGCGAAACTAACCGAACACTGACAGTATCAACAAGGTTAAGGATTGTAGTGGCGGGGGGGAATCGTTTAGGAAGATGAGACAAGTCAGGAGATGGAAGGGAGTAAGGTTTGAGAAAGCGTTTTGAAGGAGTTCCTTGGGAGGAGGGGAAGGTTGAATGAAGATGGAAAGGACAATGGAGCGATGGGAAGAGTTTTTTTTTGTAGAGTCATACTCGTGTATAAATATGACCCTCCTAGCGAGGAAGAAACGATAAGAATCTCAAGGTACCCTTGACTGATCATAGCCCAAATATTTTAGTAACAAGCACTACATTAGACCTCTTCGAAATTCCGTACTTAGAACTTATAGGAATGGGGCATCTAGGGATTAGATATGTCAACTAAGTTAGTCCGACTTTTTTCCTTTTCTCTTAACTCATGCGCCCAGCAATATCGTACCAGCATAAGCAACCTAGCCGCAGTAGAAGAATAAAAGAAGGTGAAAGAAAAGAAAGAAAAAGAAAGAAGAGAAAAAAAAGGAAATTTTTGAATCAACGTATATCTCCGACTTAATTAAAGATCTAAAAGAAAGTCTCCTACAGATCCCCAACCTTGTCAGGGCCTGGGTGTTATTGGGCCGAAGATATCAGACCAGATGCAAAAAGAGAAAATCGTTCCCGAATTCACCATGGTCTTCAGGAGCCAGGCTATAAAAGATTATGCATTGTGCAATGCGCACTGTTGAATTCGAATGTTGCATCTCATGCACTACTTTTTGGCGCAGTATAAGAATAAGACAATGGTAGACAATTGGAACCCAACTTGGGCTCTTCGCTCGCACACTCTATATTTTTCTCTTAAGCGTTTTTTTCTTCTGGGGAGAGGGAAATTGGGCCAACTATATACACATCAGATGTGGCCACCTATGGTGTACCACAAAACACACTAACAGCTGATATGACAGTCACCAGTTGAACATGATATCCCCAATCGGATATGACAGTCACCCATACACTTTCTATCTACTATACCGTAAAGCCAACGACATTCTTCCAACACTCCCCCTGAAACTTGCCACTCTCAATGTTCTGAGGTTAGGCCTAGTTTCTCCACCAATTCAGCCTGTTTGACTTTGCTGTAGACTTTCGTAAGCCCATCCGCAATCATTTCAGTGGTCGGTATATAGGTGATAGTAATGGTGCCATCGCGAACCTGATCCTTGATCCAATGAAATTTAACCCCTACTGTCTTACTTGGAGTCTGATGTTGGCCTATGCTCGCATTTTTTATATTCGCTTGATTGTCACTATAAACTGGTAGTGCCTCACGCTCCATAAACTGCGGAGATGCCTGCTGAGGAGTGACTGGTAATGACTGATGCAATTCGTAATCAAGTTTGTGAATCCAAACTACTTCATCCAGGCTGGTTGCGGTAGCAATATATTCGGCGTCCGCTGTGCTCTTAGCCGTAATCGATTGTTTCTTTGATTGCCATGCAATGATCGAGCCATATCGATCTCGAATTACCATTCCAGTAGTTGACCTCATGGAGTTGGGATCTCCGGCGAAATCTGAATCCGTGTAAAGGGCAATAGTTCTATAGGGGATATTCCCTCCTTCTCTTATTCCTAAATTCAGCCGATACCCTATAGTTCTTGCCAGGTATCTCATAACACGTCTAGCCATCATCATATGCCTCTCAGCTGGATCGGAGGCATATCTCCCCAACACTCCTACTGCAAACGAAATATCTGGGCGGGTAGCAATGGCGGCATAGTTGAGGCTCCCAACAATCTCCTGATACTCCTTCTGATCCGCCTTGTCCTCACTACTACAATCATCTAGGAGACTCACTTCTCTCCCAACAGTCCAGGCCTTTTCACCCATCACAGTTCTCTTTCCGTTTCGTTTTAACAAGGACATTCCAGGGTCCAGTGGGGCACTTACACCTTTCGCCCCATCTATCTGGAACCTTCGTAGAACTTGCAAGATATATCCTGACTGGTCTAGGGTTATGACCTTCGTCCTCACATTACGGGTAACACGCATACCGAGAAAGTGGCCGATTGGGCCCATATCTCGTACTGTAAATGTGTTCTGGAGCATTTCTCTCGTTGCCTGTACAGTGCTTCTTCCCCCAACCAGCAAAATATCATCCACCCATACAAGGAGAATAAGCTCCCCCTGATAGTAGACACCTGCTTCCCAGTCACTCTTCCTAAACCCATTGGCAACGAGTTCACTATCCAGCTTGCCATACCAATTGAGTGCTGATTGGCGGAGGCCGTAAAGACTCTTCAAAAGGCGAACACATACCGGCTTTGGGCTGCCCGTATATACAACACCACTAGTATCCTTTCCCACTCCTCTGGCTACCACTTGAAACCCTAAAGGCAACTGTAGATATAACTCCTCTTTAATGTCACTTTCCAGAAAGGCCGCAACGACATCCAGCTGGTGAATCTCGTATTCATGGGCAGCTGCGAATGACAATACCAGCCGAACAGTACTAAGCGAAACCAAGGGTGCATAGGTATGTAAAAAGTCAATCCCAGGTTTCTGTTTGAACCCATGGGCAACCAATCGTGCCTTATATCGTTCATGAACCCCATTGGAACCTAATTTCCGCTGTAAAACCAATCGTGATGTAATAGCCTTTCTCCCTATAGGTATCTTATCCACTACGATCCAAGTCTTAAGCCTTTCTAGATTAGCAATTTCTTCTTCAACGGCCTTTTTCCACATATTCTTTTCGGGTAATCTAAGTGCCTCCTCAATAGACTGTGGACCGGCCTCCACCATCCCAAGAAAATCAGCTTCTACTACAGCCTCTTCATTGTGTTCCTCCTGTTCATTCTCTAAATCCCATGCTCTTCCTAGGGTTGAAGGTAAAGCTTTCAATTCCCGAGTAAGCTGAGTAGGACCGGACCTCACTCTGGGCCTACCTGAACTAGTCCTGGGGGCACGTTCAAAGTTTCTATGAACAGGTCCCTCAACTCGTTGTGCCGGTGGCCTAACATGAATCACCCAAGTTCTTCTCCTTCTCCTTCGGCTGGCAGTATGTCCTCATCATCAGATTCTAACCTGCTCTGAAACAGTTCTCCCAATCCATACTGCTCGACGTGCTTTGCACTTCCATTTACACCATCCCCAATTGCAGTCTCCACTACTGTTTTCCAATATCCACAACCTCCGTAGAATATTACATCGCGGCTAGTAACCAACCGGCGGCTCTCAGGATCGTAAATCTTGTAATGCTTTGATGTCAAGCAATACCCGACAAAGATCCCATTTTTTGCCTTGTAATCTAACTTCTTCCGGTGTTCCTTTGGTATCCTATACATGACTTTACATTCCCAGATGCGCAGATGACTGATGTCTGGTATTCTGCCAAACCAGAGCTCGTATGGGGCCTTTCCATTCAGAGGGCTGCTAGGAGAACGGTTGCGGAGATATATTGCCGTCTCACAAGCAAGAACCCAAAACGTCTTGGGCGCTCCTACACTAGACATCATACTCAAGACCTTATTCATGAGTGTCCGGTTTTGACGTTCCGCAAGTCCATTTTCCTGGGGGGTGTATGGGGTAGTACACTCACTTTGGATTCCGTTTATACGTAGGAAGTCAAGAAATCTTCTGGCCTGGTATTCTCCTCCACCATCACTTCTAAGTGACTGGATCTTCTCACCAGTAGTCTTCTCAGCCTCAGCCTTAAATTCTAGAAAGTAGTTGTACGTGTCTGACTTTTGGTGCATAAAATAACCACAAGTATATCATGTATACTCATCCGTGAAGAGAACAAAATAGCGGCGCTTTCCAAGAGAGACAGTTTCCACTGGCCCACATACATCACTATGGATGCGTTCCAGAACCTTGGTCGCAGTATGTTGTGGATGGGAAAATGGTGTGCGGGCTAAACTCCCCCGCACACAGTCTCCACATTTTTCCTTCCGTTCGCTCTTCCTATCAGCTTCCACTGTGAGCTCCATGCCAACAACTACCTCTTTCATAGACCTAACTGATTCATAGCTAATATGACCCAAACGCCGGTGCCAGAGCTCCTCGTTCCCTTCCTTCTCCTTGTCTCTGAATCCCGCTTCAAAGAAGACACGTTCACTGTGGTTGGATCGTTCTTTCTGACTATGGATCAATTGGGTATCAAGAAGGAAAAGGCGATTTCTCATTCGAGCAGTTCCAATAAGAACTGAGTTCTGATACAGAAAACATCCTATTCCTGGTTGAATCTTTACCTCTAGTCCACGCTCCATTAATTGCCCAAGTGATAGTAGATTTCGGCAGCCTGGAACATGAAGAACATTCTCTATAGTCACCTCTTGCTTCCTCCCCCCTGGTAGGAGTACGGTAACCTTGACTGTACCAATTCCCTCACAAACAAGATTTCTTCTGTCAGCGACATTGACAGTTCTTTCCCCAATAGCGTATGGTCGATAGTATGTAAAGTAGGATCGCACTCCGGAAACATGGTTTGAGCAGCCACTGTCTATCCACCACTCCTGATCTAACTCTAGCTGACCAAGAGCAAGCATAGTATCTATTTCCCTATTTCCACCAAAGCCCCAAATTGCCGAAGCAGATTGGTCTCCATTTCCGGTTCCATTTCGGGTAGTCCCCCTTCCACCACTGTTTCGGTGTCTTCCTCGTTGTCCTCCCCTGCCCGAGTATGAACTTCCTCCTCCTGCTTTAGACCAGCATTCCTTCTTCTTATGACCCTTTTTTCCACAATTGTAGCATACCACAGTTATATCCCGTGCAGCTCTTTCACTGGAGTAATTTGCTCTACCAGTATTATTGTTTCTGAGATTATCATTCCGAGAACTTGGTCCATTTCCTATATGTGAATACATGACTTCTCCTCCGGATAGCCCCACTGCATTCTTCCTTTCTGACCTTAGGCGACTGTCGTGCTTTACCATTTCGTCCATTAGTTGCTGTGGCCTACTGGCGTTACTGTGAATATGGCGAAAGGTCCTCCATGCCTCATCGTCCATAGGTAAGGCCCGGAGAATAATATATGTAGCCTCCAGATCACTAATAACTTGGCCTTCACTGTCACATAGGGCAAGATCACAAAGCAGGGATTTGAACTTATCATTGAATGCGATAATAGTCGGGAAGTCAGCAACCTTCAAGGATCGGATATCGTCATTTATTCGGTGGAAGTGTTCAGCTCCGGAGGCCTTCTG
Source organism: Tuber borchii (assembly GCA_003070745.1). Taxonomy (NCBI): domain Eukaryota; kingdom Fungi; phylum Ascomycota; class Pezizomycetes; order Pezizales; family Tuberaceae; genus Tuber; species Tuber borchii. The sequence goes on along the minus strand of NESQ01000027.1, from coordinate 239,250 downwards.
ATCCTTTCTCAATACTGTCCACATTTTTTTGGATGTCTCTATATTCCAGTATTTCCGTCGAAAGTGAGGTTCCATATGGCTTGCTAGCAATGCCTTTGCCATAACATCCCTCGACTTCCATTTCAGTTGCTCTTTTGTGAGAGGGGCAGCCGGAGTAGTACTAGTAGTACTTGCGTCTGGTGCAAGGGAAGCTGATTCGGAGGCTGCCCCTGAAGGGTACCTCTCTGTTCCGTCCACGATGAAGGTTAATCCTTTCCCGGCGATTAGTATCATCATATCCCGGGCCCACCGCTCATAGTTAGTGTCGTTCAACATCTCGACATTCAACTTCAGGTTCATGCCTGACGACTCTAAGCTTGACTCGCTCATGGCAGTAGCTTGGTCGGAGATTGTGGGTACACTTGTGGTGGTTTGAAACTGATCTTTCTAGGGCGTCAAGTCGCCCGGGCTCATAACCTTTTGGCGCAGTATAAGAATAAGACAATGGTAGACAATTGGAACCCAACTTGGGCTCTTCGCTCGCACACTCTATATTTTTCTCTTAAGCGTTTTTTTCTTCTGGGGAGAGGGAAATTGGGCCAACTATATACACATCAGATGTGGCCACCTATGGTGTACCACAAAACACACTAACAGCTGATATGACAGTCACCAGTTGAACATGATATCCCCAATCGGATATGACAGTCACCCATACACTTTCTATCTACTATACCGTAAAGCCAACGACATTCTTCCAACACTACTGGCACAATAAATATAATTTGACTTGATTTGAGGCAAGTGGTAATTCATATTCGCTAGTATTGAGAGTTTCTCCAGGGATACCTTCAACTAAGTGAGAAATAAATTATTCTATAGAGTTACAACTGCAGTGTAAGTCATACTAGACTCTACAAAGCTCACTAAAAGTCGACTCGAATCGAAAAGGAGAAATATTAAAACGGAGGAGAAAAAAAGTAACAAACGAGCAGAAAAGCCACCACACCCAGGAACACGATTTGCAATAATGATGGACACTAAACTAAGACTCCATAAACAGAAATCGGCATAGCACGAAACGGACACCTCCTTTACTTATACGAGGCCCATTCCGATAGGAAACAAAAATATGTGGCGGAGTGGAGACTGGGATGTACCCTATGAAGAAGTGGGTAGAAAAAGAAGGTAGAAAATCAAGGCGCCAGACGCCGAGCAAAGCCGACATTGTATGAACGCTGTGCCATTGGGTTCTGAAGGGTCAAGGGGGGAGACTATATCATACACAAAGATTGTATGTAGGTAGCCTGCATGTGAAGGAGCAATACAGATGATAAAAATAGGGAGCTGGAGGGTGCGAATCGAGGGTGAAAATCAGTGGTTCGGCTGTGCAGCATCGCATGCCGGAGGGCCCACCGGATAACGAGCATTAGTAGTGAATGTCAAGACTTCCGGGTCCTTTTGGAGGTGTTCTGAAAGGACTCGGAACGCTTTGATGAGAGAAGGTTGGGTTGGCTATTGCTAACGGTCGCCTGGGGAACAAAGCTGTGATTCCCGAACCGCCGTTTCAGAGCTCGGGAGTGTTGCTTTTCGGAAGTCTGTGGAACTGGCGTTCGGCCTATAGGGTCCGTCATCACGATTCCCTGGCTAGCTCTGCACCTTTCAGGGAGCTCCCCCACCAGACTGGTGTGTCCATGTCCCGCAGCTGGCAAGGGGGGTGTGACACCCCCTTTATCTGTAGTGGCCGGAGTGAGGCCCCCCAGCTTGCGGAGCGCGTCAGAGATCCTAAAATGACCGTTCCTTGTTGCCACCATGTCGGGTGTTCGGCCGTGGCGATCCGGATTGTTAGGAATAACATCCCCATGTCCTAAAAGCATTTTCACCATTCCTTCATGCCTATTTCTCGCGGCCTACTAGAGAGGCGTTCGACCGTTACCATCCTCCATGTTAAGAGCACCTTCCCCCCGTTCTAGAAGAACCTTCACAACACCCCTATGCCCGTTTCCAGCAGCCAGCAAGAGGGGGGTTCAGCAATATATATCCGTGCTATAGAAAGTGACATCCCCCAATTCTAAAAGGACCTTCACGACGCCCTCATAGCCACCTGCAGCTGCCCAGGAGAGGGGGGTTCGCCCGCTATTATCGTAGTGTTGAGAGTGACATCCCTCCGTGCCAAAAGGATCTCCACAATTTGTCCATGCCCAGTTCCAGCCGCCCAGATAAGTGGTGTTCGGCCGCCCTTATCCCTAGTATCAGGAGTAATATCCTCCCGTTCCAAAAGTACCTTCACAACGTCCACATACCCTTTTCCAGCTGCCCATGAGAGAGGCGTTCGATCGTCTTTATCTGCAGTGTTGGGAGTGACATCCTCACGCTCCAAAAGGATCTTCACAATGTCCTTACGCCCATTTCTAGCTGCCCGCAAGAATACTGTTCGGCTATTCCTACCCCTGGCATCAGGAGTAATATCCTCCCGTTCCAAAAGCGTCTTCACAACGTGCTCATGCCCGTTTTCAGCTGCCGACAGGAGAGGTGTTCGACCTCCTTGATCCGTAGTGTTGGGAGTGACACCTTCAAGTTTCTGTTCCAAAAGGATCGTCACAATGTCGCCATGCCCGTTCCTGGCTGCCCACGAGAGGGGTGTTTGACCGCCTTTATCTGGAGTATCGGGAGAAGCATCCTCTTGTGCTAAAAGTATCTTCACAATGTCCCCATGCCCTTTCCTAGCAGCCCACGATATTGCCGTATTACCCCCGGAATCAACTGAGTCGAAATCCCATTTCTTCCTCTCTAATAAACCAACTGCTATCTCCACGGTTCCAAGACAGGCCGCGAGATGGAGCCCCGAAAACCCCCGAGAGTCACCCCACCCAGGCTCCCAGAACCAGTCATCACAACGGGATATAAATATCCAAGAGGATACATGCTTATCGAATCCATCGAGAAGCTTCAGTGCGAGCGTTTTCACACTTTCCGTTGTTTCCCTCCTAGCATGTGTCCCCCAGCAACAGGAGGCATATTCAAGCAACGGGGTTGGCGACTTCCGCCAGTCCCGGAAAACGCTGGGCGGAAGGTCCCTGACGCTCTGAAAGTTGAGGTATGTTAAGCATACCTCGGCAATCATCGAGTGAGGCCGGCGAAACAAATCGGTATTGTCGGATAGATACTCTTGAAGAGTATAGTGGACAAGGCGAACGGTGTATGTGGACGCTTCAACGATTACAAGCCCTAGGGAGCTTCCCAGCAGTGTTTCTATGGTTGGAATATTCTCAGAATTCAGGTCAGTAGACCCTATTTCTACCCCTAGGGCATCGCATAACTCGGTGGCATTCAAGGGTCGCTCCGAATGCGACAGCCACATCAGCACCTCCATTCCGAGTCTCGACCTGCTGCCCTTCTGCGCCTTTATTCGCCCCAGGGTTGCTGAGTACGCGTTCTGAAGACCATTCCCCTGGATCATCTCATCCAGCTTTTTCTTTCTCTGGTAGATGGTAACCTCTTCCAGGACCGCATCGATATTAAGGGAAACGAGGAGAAATCTATATTCTATCATTAGGGGAAATCCGGTAAGGCCTATATTTGCTAAAGTGGTTATTTCTACTCACATTTGTGAAATCTTTCTTGGAATAACTCTCATAATCCGAGCCCTCAAATTGTTGTCCATCGCGCTTGGCGTGGGATCTCTCTCTAGTCTCATTTCCAAATATCTTTCAATATCCCCAATGGGAGTATTAACGGCCATCATGTTAGCCTCCGGGAAATACCTCCTAACCTCGTCTTAAATGTGGGGTCTTCCGCTTAGGAACACCCGCGTGGTTGGCGAAACTCGTATAATGTCTCGCAGTGACTCAAGGAGCCCTCGCCGATTGTTCGGAAGACATTCGTCTAAGCCGTCGATACAGATGAACACTTGCGGTAGCGATGAAATAGTCGTATTGAGTATTTCTACCAAGTCCGAAAGTTGCACGGCTCGTCCGCCAAAGGCCCTTTTCTCCTTACGAAAAACCTACTGGAGGGGCTCTGGCATCCCATCTCTTTCTAAAAGCTGCTTGAGTATTGCACCCAACATGTTGGTCGTGGACTGCTCGTTCTGAGCAAGGTAATCCCAGTACAGACCAGCAACAGCAATATCTCTATTACGAGCTTGGTCGCACAACCAGTCAATAACCAAGGAGCTAATATCGCTGGTCGTCAGTGAAACCCACTCGTCCGCAAGAGCTTTCCCACTCACCTGATATGAGTTTTCCCCACACCTGGATGGCCGTAGCAGAATAAAACACTCTGCTTCGGCTACCACTCCATTCCCGATACTTGTTCCTCTCCAGAAGCCAACCCCCCACACCATTCACCCGGTTAGCTTGCACACTTTGATGTCTGTACCAAGGCTCTAATGGTGAGAGCCACTGCTTAATCTGGTTATCTTCGTCGTCTGTTCTGTTCACCATTATTGTGTTGTTGTAGCTATTCGTTACATTCCCACAGTCGATATTCCCGGAACCGAATGATTTCATATCTGTTACTCGCCCCATGATGCGTTTTGTGTATGCTTCGTTTCACTGTAGGTGCGCTTCCGTGATAACTCAGGGGCTAAACGAGGTTATGAGCTTTCTAAGGATCAAGAAAAGAGGGGTAATCGAGCTTGCTTCTTCGGTAGTAACTTTATTATCCAATCATTCCTATGCCAAGGCAACACAGGTAGAAATAAGGCAACCAGGGAGTGGCCAAACTAACCAGAGTCATCGCAAATTATAAGACAATCCTGTATCTCGAGCCCCACTGCGAGACCGTGTTGTGCCTATCTCAGTACCCGTATAAGGGTTCGGCATCGCCCACAGCAAAGTAGCTTACCAGCAAAAAGCTTTAAAAATTGGTGAGTCTGAAGCGGTGTGCCCGATCGCTATACCCTTGACCCTTATGCAGTTCTACACTCATGGTAGACAGGCAAGAAGTACCTGGACACTTGAAGGCACAACAGGAATATATCAGGAATATTTCCGAGGTAAGACATATCTTGGGGGCCAGTGTACCGTACTGGAGCACACAGTTCACAGGGGAAATTTAGGGAAAAGAATAATACCCCAAAGCTGTCTTTACTCCCCCCACTCTCGCGGTATTTCTTGCATACCACGAGCACAGTATAGTGCATGTACTATCCCAACCAGTATTCCGACAAGCATAAAGCAGCTTTAGCAACAGCTCTGCCTACTTAACGTAACCCGCGATGATCCAAAACACGTGGCAATACAACAGCTGGGAGCTAACTTACGCGTCGACCTCCTGTGGTGTTGCAACAGTGGAAAATTTTGTTTCACTCCTCTAAGCCCGTGAGAAAGTGGCTGATAGGCAACCATTTGTTAATTACTACAAATTCGCAGGTGTGCAAACTCCAGGTCATAGCTACTTGTGCTTGAAATAAGTTATCGTATTAAATGAGCAAAACTGTGTAAAGTTGTATGCACTCGTACGATAACTCAATTTCCCCGGGGGCACGATGAACAGCAATATTATTGTACTGCACTTGTGCACATCATCACCCAAGAATACTATCATATGACACAACAAGAGAGCACTTTAGTATTCCCTGTCTTAAATACTGATAGGGGTGGCATAAAAAATTCTGCCGTTGTGGCGCTCCAGGAGATACCGCTATTCACTTCGCCACTGTGCTCTCAGCACCAAGCTGTTTGTGTAACCGTGTGTTTTAGCTAGCAGTCCTTGTCCCTGGAATTCGTAAAGTCCTCGTGTTGGGTACGGGGATACTACCAGCAAGTTTTACCACTTTAATTCTAGAGGCAAGGCAGAATACATTGTAATATGTGATTTCAAGACCATTTCCCACCAGAAGAGCCACACCTGCAAAGCATCCTTCTCTTTTTTTGTGTAATACTGTACTGTACTTTGAACATTCCATGCGTTTCTCTCCACATCCCCCCAATTTCTTTCTGCACCATTCACTCCAAGCACTTCTTAGCTTACCGGTATCTTAACCCCACCCCACCATTCTCGAAAAATAATCCCTTACATACCCCCACGACCTAAGCCCGTTAGCCTAACTTAACGAACGCACTCTACAGTACCCGAGTACCGTCAGAACTCGAATTGAAGAGACATATACCCGGATGTTAGAATCTCTCTTCTCGGCTCTATGAAGGGAAAACATTGCAAGTTTAACCTTTAGTTAAGGTAGAACAAAAGGACTACGCACACCGCCACCAGGAGAGGTGACTACAAGGATTTTGTGCTTTAGTAAGAGGCTTGACGGCATTACATTCGATTATAGTACAAGGGTCAGGCATAGTCATTGCCCATACCGGTAGCCCTTTACACCCCTGCTAATTTTAAATGCTTTTAGTTGGCGAGCCACTTTGGTCTGTTCGAATACTTTGTGCCGGAACCTTCTACAACAACATCCACCGCCCTCCACCACCTCCACTACCCTCCTGACAATAGGGTCAACTAGGGCAATTACTTGCCATCTAGAGCTTTCCTCGCTTCTCCCCTCTAAGCTGTGGGTGACCGTCCTCGGGAAGCACGCAACTGACTGGGCCCAAAATGAAATGTGCCGGATACCGGGCAGAGACCTCACAAAATTCATCGGCACTCATATCGGGCGGGAGATGGGGTCGGGCCAAAACATCCGCTAGTGGCCATGCGAATTCGCACCAGCAGCTGTTATCAACGCGATAAGGCGTCTGATAGCCTGCCACCCCAGCCGTCCGCAGAGTGGAATGCCGTAAGCGCCAACCAATTCCAGCCATGAAGGACCATCGCCTTTTTACCTAACGTTATACAATAACCCCTGCCACTTTTCTTCAGCCTCCAGTAACCAGACCATGAGGCGGAATCACTAAAACGACCTCCGGTCACCCAAGTAGCCCGCACTCCACGACGCCCCGAACACCTACCAGCCGGAGCCTGGAGGAGAAAGAATAACCCAACATCTCGGCAAGAAGGCCAATCTCGAGGGCCAGCCACACATCACTCCTTCTCGGCTTCCAGAAATGCGCACGAGGGAGTGGTGAGAGTGCCCCTGAACAGGAAGACACCAAACCCGACGAGCCTAGTGCGACCGACCGCACAGCACTTCTGAAGGCAAAGGAGAGAAGTGAAGCAATTCCTATGGCGGGAGGACCAGATCTAGTGGGCGCAGTCCCGGGGCCAAACAGCCCTCTATTGGCCGCTAAGGGCGGGTAGACAACTATGAAGAAGTAACTTCTAGCATCGGAAGGCGTCCCCCGCCACGCTAGATTACGCAGGCCACACACTACTCATAGTTGCTACCGGAATAGGCCAACGAGAGTAGTTGAGCTACTATTGCCGCGGAAGGACGTCAATCCCGATTCTGGATATTGCCACGGCTGAGTACCCCCCTTATTGGCCGCTAAGAGGGGCACAAGGGTGTGGTGAGAATGATTCTGGAGAGGGAAAATGTCAACCCCAACGGGCAAAACGCGGTCAAACATCGATCTCCTGCACATTGAAGGACGGACACGAGGGGGCGATACTCCCCCCCCGTTTCGGAAAGATGTAGTCGCCATGGAGGTTCGACACCCGGGGGTGCTCCGGTTCCCATCACCCTTTCAAACAACGGGGATGTTTTATTTCTCAACGTCCCCATGTTGACTTGTCCCGACACCTACTTACTAGCCCTCAAGGGTGCATGGCACCACCTTAGGACCCTTTACTGTTTTTATTTTCCTACTCCGGATTTCTCCGAACAATATATCTTTGAACCATTAGCCGTTATGATTTATGTGTCGCCGCGATTCCAATGGCCGCGTTGGTGGGGTTTGACGTGATGGAGCGGGCATGCTGCGGTTTACTAGCTATATCTAGCCTAGTTTGTAGAATTAAGCGCAGTTCCTACGAAAGGTTCTATCCTGACCCTGGTATCTAAATTTGGTTCGAATTTATTATTTTGTACTCATGGATTCCCCTTTTAGAGTACAGCACACGGCACGCGCCCTGCTATATGTACCCGTAAGGTTATAGATAAATTTGATACTAGCCAATATTGTGATAGTCGCGGTAGGCGCGACAGAGTTATCCATATTCATATACCATCACTCGTAAATCTTAGCCTGGCCACCATCGGCCTAAAAAGTGGTGTGCTGCATGGCCGATCTACTAAAGCCGCTGCCCTATGTCACAGCCCAACATTAAACCTTTTTTATTCATGCGCAGCACTCGAATCGAGTCCCTACAAAATTTTCTAACCCCTGTTGCTCAGGTGAGCGAGAGGTTGTCGCAATCTTCCAATCCCTTTTTGCTCAAAACTAGGCCCTATCGAGGATACCTCTTCTTGACGTGGCGACTAGAACCCTGTGCGGAGATATTGAATTTGGCAAGAAAATGCGGTATATTTTATTGTGCTGGATCATCTGCGATGGAAATCGAGTTTGAATCCAATCCCAATCCGAGTGATAAAAATGATTCCCGCCTTGATCTTACTATTAGAATTGCCTCAGGGGTGAACCTTGGATTCGGTGAGGTGGGTTTGGAATTATAATAAGAGAGACCTCTCAGAGAGGGTGGGGTTTTGTTGATCATTGATGCATAACTAAATTGAGCTTATATGCCTTGCGTCTATCCAGTTAGTTTGCCTTTCACAGTTGCCCCTCTCCCCCTTCTCCGATTTCCCCTTCGCCCCTTCGCCCTCCCCGGAATAATGGTTAGCTCCTTTATCACTATTTCCTCCCTAATATTTCTCTTCTATTCTCTTAGTGCTATCAACCCCTCATTACAACCGCCCCCCATTACCATCTTTTCATTGTCGATTATGATATGATAATTTACATAGGGAGTATGGGCTGGCAAAACTTCCTCGGATCTAAGTTAGATATTATATACACGTGGGTTCGGCAATGAATGAGTGGGAATGGAAGTTAATGCAACGATTCTTGACGCGGCTTGTGGTAAAGAATCTATCATTTCTCCTTTTGACTCGTTTTGAAGTAAAGTTTGGGTTTATTCCTTTCTCACATTCAGAATTATAACCGTTTTATTTCCTGGCGTTTCAAAAGCATCTTGACAATGTCCTTACGCCCCTGCATACTAGCTGCCCACGAAACAGGTTTTTGACGGCCTTCATCCTTAGTGTCGGGAGTGAGGTCACACATCTCAAAGGCATTTTGACGGTTTCCTCGCTCCCAGTTTTAATAGCCCACGAGAGAGAGGTGTTTGGCTACCTTCATCCGTAGTATTGGGAGTGACATCCTGGCGTTCCAAGAGCATCTCAACGATGGCTTCGAATCCATTTCCAGCAGCGAACGAGACAGGGTTCCGGATGGTCCTCGGAAGACTGGACGGGACCGCTAGTCTAGTCAAAAGTCAAGTCTAGTCCTATGGTGGAAATTAGACTGACTGGACGGTCAGGATTATCGGACCTGACTGGGGCAGGACTGGTCCGACCAGACCCGCCGAGTAATAGGATATGCACGGCCCTTTGACAGAATTAGCATCCCGTTTTGTATTTTACTATTTTTGACACGATATATGACGTTCGGGTAGGGCTTTTCTTAGGTGAACTCGTTGTTTCTATCAATTATACAGTAAAATCTCAGTGGCGATAGTGCTTCGCTTAGATTAGGGGCAGCGAAAATAGATTCAGGAGTATCAAAATTTCATGGGACTTCAAAGTGAGTGATATCCCATGACTATGCAATATTTTATAAAGATTAGTCTGGGACCAGTCAAAACCAGACGAGACTACCTGAGTTAGTCAGGTTTTGTCATTGACATCATCTGGATTGAGCAGTCTGGTCCTCCAGGATTTGACCGGTCGGACGATTCGGAACCCTGGCACGAGAGAGGTGTTCAATCCCATTATCCTCAGTGTCGAGAGGGACACCCCCCACTCCAACAGTATCACCATAATGTCCTCATTTCCAAATTTAGCAGCCCACAAGAGAGGTGTTTGACCCCCACATTTATCGAGAGTGTCAGGGGTAAAATCTACATAGTACCAGACAAGCATCGCTCCAGAGACTGTCATCTAATCTGACGGGTAGGTGGAGCATAGACTTCTTAGTAATCATCACATGCAAATAGTATAGAAACTTTAGGCTCGGCACCTCTGACCTCTCTATTTTCTTGACTGGGCATGACTCTTCTCACTTCCTTTCTTACAACGGGTTCTTTCTTCTTCCTTTCAATTATCACAACTCTCTAATTTATTCTTCCCTATTTATATTTTTAATTCTACTTCCTTTACCTACAACTCTCTCACCTACAACTCTCCACTTTATTCTCTAATTACCCTGTATGATTCACTCTGACTCTTGCTCCTTTTTGTAACTTGAATGTTATTATATTTTAATTGCTTTTATTTTATACTCTATATTATATTTCATCTTCCTTATTCCTAAACCTTAACTAACAACTTAGTTAGATTCATAAATACCGAGTAAATGAAGTGTAGTGCTACAATTGTAGAAGAAGTATACAATTTAGCTTCTCGATTGCTCTTTGGGTATTAGCATGTTAACTTTTATCTTCATATATTTATATGATTAATACTTTATAACATAGTATACTATAACAGGAATGATAGAGGGTCCAAGGTGTATTTGACAGTATTAGGAAAAGAAGTTAATACTATTTAATATCAATTGCAGCCAAAACTAATAAAAATGGAATAGTGAAAATCAGGTAAGAATTTCTCTTAATTGAACTCCCCATTAATCAAATTTAATAATTCATTTATGTTAACTGATTAATTAACATTAGGCTAGGCAGTAGACAACTATATGTTAACCTGAACATCAGATTGTGGCAGCTCTTGAAATAGCTAGAAATATTGAAAATACAATACAATATGCTAAAGGACAAAAATAATATGCTTCAATAATTATAATAATATCTCATCTTGTTGACTAAAAGGTCCGTAGATAACACACTAAATAATGAGTATATAAAGCATACTCTTCTCATTATATACTTCACCCCAATCTTGTTTTATCCCATTCACCCACTGACTAATTTCACATAGCATATTTCTTCAAATATAGCTGGTCATAAATTGCTATATTAATATAAAACAGTCACTTTCCTAGGGCTTCTAAAATTAAACATATATTTTTGCACTGCATATAGAATATTATTTAATAAAACGAAAAAAACAAAGAGGATAGTTGTGTATGGAGTTAGAGAGTAAGCCTGCCAAGCTGTAAGGGTTTCTACTAGAATCTCTACTACTCACTCTACTGATATTGGATAGAGCCTATTCGGGATTTCTTAGTAACTCATATTCCGGACTTCTAATATTCTTATTATCATATTTTCCTATAGGTAGTACTTTTCTTTGCTCGTATAACCTGCTTCTTGGTATCACAAGATTTCCGGAGGGAGATCTAGTGATACTAAAGGACAGGAGGAGAAGCATCGATGGAATCTCTATAAGAGATATAAGAAAGATAAGAGACTAATAGAGTGACTGTTCACCTGGTCATATGTTAAAGAAGAGCGTTCCTGTTAGGCTTGAGAGTTCGAATCCATAAGGGATCTTGAGCTCTTTAAATACAAATAAAATATAATCAAATATCCTGTCCAAGAAGTGAATATCCAAACGCAAAGCTACATGAGTAGTGAAACTTCTATGCACTAAACAAGGTCATAGAAGCGATAGGATGTAACTAACAAAACAAGTAATAGAATCAAAAAAGCAAGGGATCGCTACTGATGTACTAATCTAGTAATACATAGTAGGAAAGCATAGAGTATCCTAATTTGGTACAAGAAGTAAAGGTTGCAAATAACTAAGTAAAGGAAACTACTACCTAATAGGAAACTCTAATAATAAGGAAAGCACAAGGTAGGAATGTGCGTTACTAGGGAATCACAAATAGGCAATATCTAATTAAAGTGGAGTGAGTTGTAGAGAAACTTAGTAGATTCCGTTACATTCCCCATAACAGAAATAAAATAAAATAAGGTACATGATTCGATTAGGCCTTTATCTCGGTTTCATCAAGGGAGGGAAGTGAGTAACAGGTTTCAGTCTCCGACAGGCCCGAGTCATAGATAGGGGCAGAGAATCCATCAGGATCAAGCTCTGTTGAGAGAGGAAGATATTCGGGTTCCTGTACTGTAACGGAATCTACTATTATCTCTGCTACTCACTATACTGACGTTGGATATTGCCTATTTAGGATTCCCTAGTAACGCATATTCCATCCTTGTACCTTCCTTATTGTTATAGTTTCCTATTGGGTAGTACCTTCCTTTACTCGCTTATTTGCACCCTTTGATTATGTACCCAATTAGGATACCCGATGCGTTCCTACTATGTATTACTGGATTAGTACATCAGTAGCGATCCTTTGATTGATTCCATTACTTGTTTTGTTAGTTATATCCTGTCGCTTCTATGACCTTGTTTAGGACTTAGAAGTTTCGCTACTCATGTAGCTTTGCATTTTGATATTTGCTCTTTGGACAGGATATTTGGTTGTACCTTATTTGTATTTAAAGAGCTCGAGATCCCCTAAGGATTCGAACTCTCAAGCCTCACAGGAACGCTCTTCTTTAATATACTACAAGTTGAACGGTCACTCTATTAGTCACTCATCTTTCTTATATCTCTTACAGAGATACTACTTGATGATTCCACTCCTGTCCTTCAGTATCGCCGCATCTCCCTCTGGGAATCTCGCGATACCTAGGAGCAGGTTACATTTTTTGAACGAGACTTAAGTACATCCTTTGATCCCGGCATAGGACTGATCATCCTTCGCCTCCCTTGACCCTGCAGTACCGGTACACCTCCTTGTCTCTTGAAAGACCTAGAGCACACTCCTGGCAAGAACTGCTCACCCCAGATAGCAACCATTTGGCTTCCAAGAGACCCCAAAAGACGCTTCACCAAAGCTCCTGCAGCGCCATCAGGATCCTCAGCTAAGCCATAACCTGCCACTCCAGCAAAGAAAACAGCTCCACCACCTACGCCAGAACCTGACCCGCCGCAAAGCCAGGACCAAGAATCGTCAGAAGAAGAATCAAGCAGCGAAGACGACACCCCAGAACACAACCCAGAAGACAGTAAAAACCAAGAAGACCAAGAGGACCAGGAACCTGACGAAACCCCTGACCAAGAGCAACTACATCAGGAAGGAACACCCAAGCCTGACCCAGACCAAGATCCTGACCCAGCAAGACAAGCGCCGCCTAGCCAGCCATCTACAAGACCATCAATCCCTGACCAAGAGCTGCCTTCACCCCCTAGTCCTTCACCACCACCAAGCCCCAGACCCGCCGCTATGTCTCTCCAACCAGAAGGCAGTAGCCGCCCCAAATGGCCAGCACTATTCTTCTATACAGAAGAAGGAAAAGACCGAGACCCTTTGAGAATCAATTCATGGTTCAACAAAGTCCGCCGCTACATATCCAGCTATGGAATCCAAGATACAGACCTTGAAGCCTTGCAGTACTATGGAGCCTACTGCAGAGATAAGTCCCTCGAGAAATTCACCCAGTATGACAATAGCCAAGGAATGAAAACTGTGGAAGGACTCAAGAGAAAATTCGAAGCATACTTCCTACCTTCTACATCCACTGATACAATCTATGAACAATAGCTTGCAGTCAAGCAGACTACTAATGGAAAAACAATACAGATAACGGACACTGTCATCTCTCTTGAAACCCTCAGAGACAGTCTACCTCCAGGAACGATTTCAGACTACTCAGCAAAACAAAGACTCCTAGACACCATGGACATCAAACTCAAGTGAGATGTCAAACCCCATATCACCTCAGATACCTCTTCCGACCAGCTAGTTGAAATCGCTGAGAAAAGAGACTCTATCGCTCACTCTACAGGACTCTATGGTAACAGAAATCAGCACACCAATGCTATATCCAATGCAGTCTCCCAACCAAAGCTAAAGAACCCAGAAACAACACCCAAGGATCTCCCCAAATCTTCTCAAACAACACCTCCCAGCACACTAAGCTATCCCCTCAGGAAAAGGATAGAAGAAGGCCAGAAGACCGAGCTACTATTGCGGAAAACTAGTACACTACTCAAACGATTGCTATGAGAAGAAAGGAAATCAGCACAACAATCGAGGATAAAACCAGAGAGGAAATAGAAGAAGAGGAGGAATAGAGAGAAGAGGAAAACCCCGCCGGTCCTACCACACTCAAGAGGAAGAACAGGACACCGTTACAGTCACAAATACTTCCAACCATGTAGGCCCATCTGGAACCGCCAACAGAGCCTTGAAGCCTACATTACAGTCAATGGCCACAAAGCGAAGGCCTTATTCGATACAGGAACTATGGGAGATAACCTAATCTCTGGAAAATTGTCTCACCTTCCAAATCCCTACCAAAGACCTCGATACCCCTATCAGTTTAAAAATGGCAGTTAAAGGATCTCGCTCAACCATCAATTATAAGGCCCAACCTTGATCCAAGTAGAAGACGAAAAAGGCGACATCACCGATGCCTTAGTCTGCTCACTAGACAACTATGACATCTTTTTAGGAATGCCATACTTAACCGCCCATAATGCAGTAATCGATTGCGGAAATGCTATTATCACCTTCCCTGCAAAGGAGTCACCCTCACCTGCAAGAAAGCGAACTATGCCAGATTCTCTGCTATGGCAAATACCGATACCCCTGACTTCATTTCGAATTCCGTGAAGTGTTCCATCCAAGAAGATCACTGAACTACCGCCCCTTCGAGATATTAACCACCACATCAATCTAATTGATTCCACTTCGGCACCTAGTCCGAAAATGTTCACTGTCCCTGACAAAATCTAACAGCATACAGAGAAATTATCGAGGACTGAAAGAATAAAAAAATAATCTACCCATGCGAAGCCAACAACCCTGTCAACATGTTCCCAAAACTCAAACCCAATGGCGAAATCAGACTCCTAGCAGACCTGATCCCCAGGAACGATATCACTATCAAGAACGATAGCACATTCCAAATCAATCTATGATTCTCAGAACTGTTGCAGAGCGAAATACAGATCTACCATTGACCTGTCCAACTGGTATTTCCAAATTCGAGTAGCCCCTAAAGATGAAACCCTCAACACAATCAAGACACCCTTCGGAACCTTTGCATGCAAAGTAATGCTGCAAGGAGATTGCAATGCACCATCTACAGCTATGCGAGTTATGAATATGTCCTTGATGGACTGATTGGAAAAACAGTTTGGCATACCTAGACATATCACAATTTTTTCAGACACTTTTGAAGCTCATATCCGTGATATTCGCCAGGTTTGTAAGAGACTACAGGACCATATCATCTGAACTTCCCCTCCAAGTGCAGATTTTTCACCGATAAACTACCCCTTTTAGGACATGTTATAGATGATCAAGGAATCCATGCAGATCCGGAAAAAATACGAGGAATCCAAGACTGGCACACCCCCAAATCGTAAAATGAATTGCAAACCTTTATTGGTGTGGTCATTTACTATGCTCAATTCCTACCACACCTGCTACCTCTAGCGCCCCTCTCTCGGATCTAATTGCCCAAAAAGAATTCGAATGGAGACCCCTGCATGAAGAGGCGTTTCAACAGATTAAACACTTAGCCAAAAACATCACCACCCTCCGTCCTATTGACTACAAGTCACACCACCCAATCTACCTCTTCACTGATGCTTCTAAAGTTGGAGCAGGTGCATGGATTGGCCAAGAATCTACTCCCAAAAAGGCACACCCTGCAGCATTCCATAGTCGAAATTCGCCACTAGTCAGCTGCACTATCCTGTGCATGAATGTAGAACTCCTTGCAATTGTCGATGCTATTCAATCATTCCACCCCATGCTCTTTGGTACCAGATTCATAGTGGTAACGGACAACAAAGCGCTATCATACTTCCTAGCTGAAACAAACCTCCCTTACCGCCAGACAAGGTGGAGAATGTTCCTCCAATCTTATGACTTCGATATTATCCACAGACCAGGAAAAGACAATGTCCTCGCAGACGCCCTCTCTAGGATATATGAGGAGCGCCAGGCAAGTCCTGCAATGATCCTTGTAGATCCCACTGAGAAAAAGTCTATAAAAGAAGCCTATTCCACCATGACTAGTAGCACCAAGCACTACCTTAATCTCGCACACACCCTCGATCCTGAAAGCGAACCATCTTTTATCTCTCCTACACCACTCAACCCTTTCGCTATACCTCAACACATCTCAATGTGGAACACTGAAGATGCCCCAATCCCAGACTCGACAGAGGCAGCAAAAATCGATCACCACCCAGGTCCTTTTGAACAAGGACTGGATCAAATGGAATCCACCCTGCAACAAGAAATCGAGGCGATGCAAAGTAACAAAGCCAGCACCAAAGGCCACCCCATGACCCCTCCGAAACCACGATACTCATCCAAGCAGCTCAGGCACAGCTTGCGGGACTTGCACAGAGGATTCACAGCCCTTCGAAGCATAAGGAACGATCTCTACACCTCAACGCTATCACAAACTGCTTTGGAAGAATTCATGACTCCATTACCAAATTGGAATGAATTGCTCTCGCCAGCTCAGGATACTCTGCCAGCCCACCCTCCTCCACTTCCACTCCTCCCAGAGATGAGTTGGAACGATTTCTTACGTCTACCAGACATCGATCTATGCACTGGACAGCCTGTGTATGGGACGAATGCGAAGCACACATGGATGGAAAGGATCGCCACTACTATCCCTCAGGACTCCGTCACATCCCTTCTCCTAGCCCCTCTACTCTACCTCCTGTTTCATCACCCCTCACCACCCTCAGCGCAGAACAGAAGACAAATGGGCTCTCCCCCCGCTCTCACGAATGACAGAGGACATCCAGTATACCTGACTATAATCGCTACCCATGATGGACCCTCCTCGAATCATGCAGCACAGGATGATATCCTCCAAATCCCTGAGGCCCCTGTTGACTACAATGACCCTTTTCCTGATGAACCATCCAGAGCCCTTGATGTTCGCGCCTTCCAGCTCACCCAGCACCTTACAGGCAAGTGGTATTACAGCTTTCGAAAGGCTACCGCTACCATCCTCTTTTAATATTGTCAGCAAGAATACCAATCATGTAAGTTGGATTCTCTACGATGGACTTCTTGTTACAAGAGGGGAGGATGACAGTCGAGACTGTCCATATGTCCCCTATGAAGCTGCTTATGAAGAACAGAATATTAGGAACGAAATTATCAGAATCACCCATGAACAAATGGCACACATGGGAGCCCAGAAATGTTTCAAATACGCCTCCAGACACTTCTACTGGATGACCATGAGGAACGATTTCAAAGACTATATTCGCAGATGCCACCTTTGCCAGATGAACAAACAATCTACAACCCTCCCTGACGGAGTTGTCACCCCTCTCCCTGTCCCTAGAGAACCATTCTCTTCGATTGCAATTGACTTTGCCAGACCCTTCCCTAGCGACAACACAAAGGATCTAATCATAGTTGTTTGGATTGTTTTTCCGGATTTACCTACCTCATCCCAGTATCCCAAAACATCACTACAGTCGAAACTGCAACCTCCTTATTGAACGAATTTTCTCTACCCATGGTTTCCCTACCTCTATCGTCTCTGATAGAGACCCCAAGTTCACCTCTCGTTTCTGGATGCAGTTTATGGCCAACATCAAGATTGACCTCAACATGGCTACCGCTTACCATCACCAGACAAATGGCCAAACTGAATGGAGAATCAGAACCATCCGCCAATGCCTTCAAAATTTTGTTAACCCTAAAGGCACCAAATGGACTCGCCACCTTCTCCATGTCCAAACCGCTATCAATGCTGCTCCTAGCGACAGCACTGACCTCTCACCCTTTGAGATTACCTTTGGACGCATCATAAATGTCCTTCCTATCGTTAAAGTCATGCCTACTGCCGTTGCCTCTGCTGATGATATTGCATCTCAGATTATGAAGCACCAGCAGCTTGCAAGAACCGCTCTCCAAAAAGCGAGAGCTCGCCAGAGTACCACTAGCCAAAAGAGATGCAAAGAAGGACCCCCAATTACCCCTGGAAAGACTAAAGTCACTCTCAGATCCGAACTCTATGTACACAAGATAGGACGGAACCACAAACTTGTTGGACCATGGCTTGGACCTTTCTCAATCCTCGAAGGCTCTGACAAACATGATAACTACAAACTTAACCTCCCTCCCATCATGCAAGGAATCCACCCATGGATTCATCGCAGCCATCTTCGAATCTACCTCAGACTAAACCTTAAAGCCTTTCCAGGCATCACAGACCCCGCCTCTAAGTAACCAGTTACTATCGATGCATCTGGACAACAAGAATGGGAAGTTGGAAAGGTTATGAAGGATCGAATCTATCGAAAGAAACACTAATTCCTAATCCACTGGACAGGCTATGACGAAATCGAAGCAATATTGGAACCCCTTGACGCCCTTGAAGGAGCCAGTACCTCTCTCAGAACCTGCTGGTTTGATACCTATAACGAAACCATTCCCTTCCACCTCCCTTGGACTCATAACGAATGTTGGTCAGCTTGGACAGTCCAAGAACCCGAAAATCTCCCTCTATCACCAGAGCTTGACCCTGACGGATTCTGGGCACCCATCCAGGACTCTGACTACTCTGAGACTGAAACCTGTTACTCTCTCCCCTCCCTTGAAGAAACCGAAATGGAAGCCTAACGGAATCATGTACATTTCTTTTGTTTATTTTTCTGTTAGGGGGAATATAACGGAATCTACTATTATCTCTGCTACTCACTATACTGACGTTGGATATTGCCTATTTAGGATTCCCTAGTAATGCATATTCCATCCTTGTACCTTCCTTATTGTTATAGTTTCCTATTGGGTAGTACCTTCCTTTACTCGCTTATTTGCACCCTTTGATTTTGTACACAATTAGGATACCCTACGCTTTTCTACTATGTATTACTAGATTAGTACATCAGTTGCGATCCTTTGATTATTTGATTTCATTACTTGTTATGTTAGTTATAGCCTGTCTCTTCTATGACCTTGTTTAGGACTTAGAAGTTTCGCTACTCATGTAGCTTTGCATTTTGATATTTGCTCTTTGGACAGGATATTTGGTTGTACCTTATTTGTATTTACAGAGCTCGAGATCCCCTAAGGATTCGAACTCTCAAGTCTCACAGGAACGCTCTTCTTTAATATACTACACGTTGAACGGTCACTCTATTAGTCCCTGATCTTTCTTATATCTCTTACAGAGATTCCACTCGACGCTTCCACTCCTGTCCTTCAGTATCGCCGGATCTCCCTCTGGGAATCTCGCAATACCTAGAAGCAGGTTAAATGGACTGTCCAAGCTGACCAACATTCGTTGTTAGTCTAAGGGAGGTGGAAGGGGATGGTTTCGTTATAGGTGTCAAACCAGTAGGTTCTAAGTGCATTACTTACTCCTTCAAGCATGTCAAGAGATTCCCATATTGCTTCGATTTCATCAAAGCATTTCCAGTGGATTAGGAATTGCTGTTTTTTGCGATAAATTCAATCTTTCATAAGCTCTTCAACTTTCCATTCATGTTGTCCAGATGCATTGATAGTAACAAGTTGATTGGAGGCGGGGTCAGGGAGGCCTGAGATGCCATTGAGGTCTGGTCTGAGGTAGATTCGAAGGTGGCTGCGATGGATCCATGGGTGCATATCTTGCATGATAGGAGGGAGGTTTAGATTGTAGTTTTCGTGTTTGTCAGGGCCTTTAAGGACTGAGAAGGGTCCAAGCCATAATCCAACAAGTTAGAGGTTTCGTCCTATCTTGTATACATAGGGTTCGGACCTGAGGGTAACTTCAGTCTTTCCAGGGGTAATTGGTGGTCCTTCTTTGTCTCTCTTCTGACTAGTGGTAGTCTGGCGAGCTCTGGCCTTTTGTAGAGCAGTTCTTGCAAGCTGTTGGTTCTTCATAATCTGAGAAGTTGTATAATCAGCAGAGGGAACAGCGGTAGGCATAACCTGTACACAAGGGAGAAGGTTGATAATATGTCCAAAGGTGATCTAAAAGTGTGAGAGGTTACTACTATTACTGGAAGGAGTATTGATAGCAGTTTGGGCATGGGGCAGGTAGCGAGTCTATTTGGTGTCTTTAGGGTTAATAAAGTTTTGAAGGTATCGGCGGATGGTTCTGATTCTTTGATTAGTTTGACCATCGGTCAGGTGATGGTAAGCAATAGCCATGTTAAGAAGAATCTTGATGGCCATAAATTGCATTCAGAAGCGAGAAGTCAACTTGGGATCTCTGTAAGAGACTATAGAGGTAGAGAAACTATGAATAGAGAAGATCCGATAGATGAGAAGGCTAGCAGTCTCGACTGCAGTGATGTTCTGGGAGACTGGGATGAGGTAGGTGAATCCAGCGAAGCGATCCACTACAACTAAGATTAGATCCTTGTTATTGTCGCTAGGGAAAGGTCCTCCAAAGTCAATTGTAATTGATGAGAAAGGTTCTCTGAGGACAGGGAGAGGGGTAACAACTCCGTCAGGCAGAGTTGTAGGTTGCTTGTTCATCTGGCAATGGTGGCATCTGTGAATATAGTCTTGGAAATCATTCCTCATAGACATCTAATAGAAGTATCTGGAGGTGTATTGAAACCATTTCTGTGCTTCCATATATGCCATTTGTTCATGGGTCATTCTGATGATTTCACTCCTGAAGTTCTATCCTTTATAAGCAGCTTTATAGCAGACATATAGACAGTCTCGACTGTCATCATCTCCTGTTTGGACAAGAAGTCCATCATAGAGCATCCAATATCTATGGTTAGGGCTCTTGCTGAGGTAATTAAAGAGAGGATCGGTAGCAGTGGCCTTTCGAAAGCTGTAATACGATATGCCATTGAGATGCTGGATGAGCTGGAAGGCTGTTACAATCTACTCCGCTTCGGACGATGCTTGCAGCAAGTAACCACTATTCCGAATAGCAATTCCATTTCTGTTTACGTCACGTACTATGATAGCTGAGTCTCTTAGACTCCTATCTTGTACGATTGATTGCTATATTCTTTACGAGACACTTGTAGGGTCAAGCCTGGTAGTTCGAAAGGTATAAAGAGTTAATATTGAAAGTATATTGTAGAAAGTAACTTAGATGTTTGCGTGAAAAACCTACTACCAAGTGGCCATTTTTGTTCTTTTTATTTTTTTTATTTTTTTTTATATCATGTATTCGTTGATAGATACGAGAACTCGCATGCAGTACTAGCAATGGCATAAACAAAACCTTAATTCCAAAAGACAAAAAACAAAGTAAAAAGTCAAACTACATCTCCAAACTGTATCGAGTACTCGATATGACACCATCCACGGTATAACATTATAAGGAAAAACCATAAACTAACTTTCACACAAAAAACCTTATAGCAGAAAGGAAAAAACACTCAAACGTGCCTTGGAGGAGAGGAAGAAAAAGGTCCCGCAGCGGGAGAAGAGGAAGGAAACATGATAGAAATAAGGGAGGTAGCCCGTGATGGGAACACATCAGGGGGAAAACACCTAGCAGCGATTCTGATAAACTCAGCAAGGGAAATAAGGAGGGAGGATGAAGACCCCAGAGGGGCATCAGGGCCAACCGAGAGGACACCTTGAAGGAGGGGGGAGCTGGATTCTGATTTGGTTTAACAGCGGAGCATGGCATGGCTGAAAGATTCTTTCTCTTGCCTGCATAGAAGACAGATGAGAGAAACTTTGGATTGGGACCAGGTGGAGGGGTGGGTAGTAAGGTAGCTGTTCTGGACTATCATCTGATGGATGCGGCCAGCGATGAACTTCCCTAAACCCATGAAGGGGTGGTGTTTTAGGCTGAGGAGACATTGATAGTAGGCGGGAGGAGGGAGAAATAATTTCTACTAATTGATCATTATGGCACGACTGCGTCTTTGGAGGGCCTTAATGGTAGATTTCATTAGAGAGTTGGAGGGAAGGTGGGGTAGGTACGGCAAGAGACATCAGCAAAAGTTCACATTTGACCCCCATACCTCATGAGGGATAGGGGGTATGGGGGGTCAAATTGTAAAACACAAGTTGTTGTATCTCTAGTCCATGCCACATAACTCTGGAATAAATCCGGGATTATGGGACATTTGTTTTTGCGTTGGTAATTTCATTGTCATGCAACGTTTTCTGGATGCACTTCATCCTCTTTGAGCCATTGCACGGTCTATTCGCTCTTGACTCTTCTACTTTAGTTTATCCGGCATTACCTCTCGCGCCAGGAATTGTTCCGTTATGGATTTCTGCCACACGACTCAATCATGCTTCCCAACAGCCCAAACACGCCGTTGTCTGGTGCAATTCCAGCTGTGACCTTTCCTCTATAGTTTATCTGGCATTACCTCTCGCACCACCTATTATTCCCTGGTTGATCTAAACATCCTGGTCTGAATTTCCTATTGACAAACTCTTCATGACTCCGAACCTCCACAATGCACCATTCCCCGTAGTTCTTCTTCTTTTCTAATTCTCACTTATTTCTCCCTTTCCTCCTTGCCATTGCCCCATGACCTAATCCAGCCCCAAGGGTTTCTCCGTGTATACAATATCTAAGCGGGGGCTATTCGTTGTATTCCTGACGAGGACCGTCTATTATTTGATGATCCGTGGCCTTGCACTGGCTTATTCCTTCACTGTTCTCACCTTTGTACCTTCTTCATAGCTCTTTAGGACTTTCCCTCGACCCCAAGCCACTTTCCCCTGATGTCATGTTTCACAACTAGGGTTGAAGCCGAACTCTAAGTGGTATATTCAAAATACAAATAATAATAATAATAGGCTCTTTTATTTGTTTATTTTATTTAAATGTACATTTGTCCCAAATATGATGTTACGCATCCCAATTCAACTCCTCTTCGGGAGCCTCAACTGCCTTCCCCGCTTCGGGATCTGAATGATCGTCCTCCAACTCGCTTGCCTCTTCACCAGAAATCTGCATATCCAAATATCCTGTGGCTTCTCTGTCCTCCAGTGGGGCACGAGACTCCTGATCCAGTATCAATCTGCCCTCCTACAGCATTTTCTTAATCCTTTTTTTTGTACCCTCAACGAGTTTATGTTACAATCCTGGTGGCAGTCTTTGCCAGTTAGCACGCGGTCGAAGATAGACATCTAAATTTTCTAGTGATTACGATAGGCTTTACAACAGCGGATTTGAAGCTTTAAACGAGTCAATACTAACTTTGTGCCCTAAGAGACAAAAAATCTGGAGGTTGAACAAATGATCCGGAACTCCAGGCCTTCAGAGAATTATACAGACATGCCTTGGTAAGGCATATTAGGACGTCTATAGTACGATTAAGAAATGATTTATTGGTCCTCCCTCGTATTGTCGAACCCTGGTACCACTTATGAAATAAGAGTTTTGCTATCTCTGGCGCAGAAAAGTGCCAACCACTGTCCTGTCAGGGTAAGCCTTATCTCGTCTCACCTTGGAGGATCTGAGTTTACTAACTTGTTGATTACTTGGGTGGCATATAAACCGATCATGTTCAGGGAAATAGGAAACTCGCGCCTTATTTCAGCTGGTGGTTTTTGTGAGAAGTCATACAGGTCCTCAATCATGTTCTTGCTCTCTGAAACTAGATGTGACCTGGTACTAGACTGCCTCGATTTCAACTAAATGTATCTAATTAGCCGTGATCAGTCTCGAATAGGACGTTCTTTATCAATTAAAGGACTTACAAAAGTCATTGCCGGTCTTTCCATTACTCTATTTCCACAACCTAACTTTGTAGCTGCTTTTACACAATAACCTTTCAGAAGCGTATCGTTTTCGGTAGGCTTTACAAAGGGAATAACATACCATGTATGATAACGGACCATATTTGCAGTGTTCTCAAAGATTATGCTCACCTCACCATGCAATGTATTGCTTTTTGCCAATAGTGTAATAGTGTTCCCGATATTAGACTCTGGAAAGTCTGGATCAGCTATACTACGTCATGAATGGGACGGCAAAATTTCTTCCTCTTCAGGGGTATTAAGAATATAGGGTAAGAATTGTGATCAATCGTCTCTGAGATGGCCGGAATGTAATTGTGCAGCCTGCTCTTGTGATGCAAGCCCCTGCGAAGGGCTATTTAGAACTCCCTGTGAAGGGCCATTTAGAACCGGCGTTGGGGTGTCCTCCGGACCCTTTCTTATACGTATGTTAATTGGAACAATTTAGATTTACTTATATATCTTAACCGGCTCCTGACCCTCTATGGAAGTGGCTGCGGGAGTGGTTCAGTAGGACGTCGTTCGTCCCATCGGCGATGTCCAGGAGGAATGTCATCATCGTCAATATCTGTAGGTTGCTCTTTCTCAAAATGAACTCGTCGTTGTGTTTCTGGTGCTGGTGTTGTAATATCCGCAAAGAGTACGGGAGGTCTCGATGATGATGCCTATGCTCAGGGGGCTAGTCCTACTACTCTGGTTAAGAATGGGATATTTAAGTCTAGGAAGAGCTCACATTGGCCTCCAGGAGGCGTGACTGACCTCTGCCCGTATTTCCATTCATGATTGCGCGTTTATATGAAAGAACTAGAGGAGAAAAAGGAATTAGATATAGAGATAAAAGTCCTGACAGGAATCGAACTCACGGCGTCGTAGTGGGAACAAACAGAGTCGTATTGCGGACGAACAAGCTTTATTTTATCATTACTACACGGACTCCTAGCTATGACCCAAGGTCTGTGAAAATTATTGGCATGGGCTCGCACTATACTACAGCCATTTGGCCTCCGAATCTCTCAAAGACTACGTGCCTGAATGGCTCTGAGCCAAACAGAGACTCTCTATTAGGGATTGCTAGAACAGGATTTCCTATGTGGAGCTTGGATGAACATAACCTATCATTACAAAAGATTGGATTATACATACTAGGATAGGATAAAGGATAAAAGGGATGTTTAGCGTGCCAGAAAAGCTTTCTATTGCACTCAACTAATTCTAAAAATAAAAAGAGTACTAAAAACATTAAAATCTAAGACTACCAGGTAAAATATAAGAAAGCTGGATCATAGCGCAAACAGGATTAAGACAATGATTAATAGATCAAAGCAAAGCAGAAGTAAAGAAGCAAAGCCAGTAAAACCAAAGAAGAATTAGCCAAAGACTCAAAGAAGACGGAGCCCGGCACAAAATGAGTCCCAGAAAACCCAACAAATGGATAGAAACGAGAGCAAAACAATGTAAGAAAAAACCCGTGAAATGAAAAAGAGCCCACCCGAAAGACCCAAGAAGACACTACCTGGCACAAACAAGCCCCAACTCCTCCCCTAGGCGTCAAACCTATGGATAGAAATGAATGCAAAACCTAAGAAAGCTAGTCAAACAAAAGTAAAAACTACCTAAAAGCCCAAAGAAGAGGCTGCCCAGCCCAAACAAACCCTAGGTATTGCCTCCATTGGCCCCATTGCCCCCATCACCCCCATTGCCCCCTTTACCCCCACCGTTACATATTATTGCCTTCCTCCTTATCATCATGTACTGACACCTCACACCCCGGTGGTGGGATCCCTGGGGGAAGAGCCACCATTGGGACATCTTGTCCTGCATATCAGCTCATATACGCCAGCCCCTACCTCACTCGAGCACGCGAAATGCATTGCCCGGAGTGGGTCTGGAACCTAACAACCCTACAATCATTGCTGAGAATTGTCTTCTGCCAGCCGTTTTGGGACCTAGAAAAGACCCTTCTACGCCTTGCATGGCGCTCCGCATCGTCCTCATCATCAGAGTCAGATTCTGGTTCAGTGTAGAACTCGGCGATATGGAATTAGCCGTGGAAGCGATAGTGCCAGCTGTGTGCAACACGAGTTGTATTGGGATGAACAGGGTCCCGACCATCAGGAGGGGCAACAGCTGCTCGGTGGAGGAAGCAGGCGACAGTAAGGGTGGAGGACTGGGAGAGACGAAGCCTGGCATTGACCTGATCATCATTGCTCAATTCGATCTGGTTGGTGCCATCGGGAGAGATATCGAGGCCTTGAATGTCACGGAGAATTCCAATGAACTGCCGGGAGTGCTCACCGTCCTCTACGTACCGACAGGCAGCTTCGCTGAGCCCCTGTAAAGTGTAGTGCCTGAGAACCGCCAGCCAACTCTTGTTTGGCATAGCGTTATTACCACAGTATATCCATGGGAGCTGGCGAGCCTACCGATGCTCAGTACCTGTGGTTGAAATGAGTATTATTCGAAACAGTTTCCCCTCGTGAATGGTCGGTTGGGGATGAGCAACCGCCCTTTCGTCTCTCGATCTAGATCCAGATGCACCGCCAGCGCCCCCATCTCCCCCCTCTTCCTCGGCATTGGAATTAAGACTGGCATTCGTACGAGACTCAGCTGCCTTCTTCAGGACGTCCATGATGAGAGCATCCAGAGCAACGTGGAAGGCCCGATGTTGGCCATTCCGGTGGGACTTGAATTTGGCTCAGAAGCCTCTGAGAGCAATGTGTAAAACAGTTTATGTCCTTACTTCGTTCCACAAAGTGTCACCGGCCTGCCTGCGAGAGGTGATATTCCTCTAGTTGCACTACTGGAGAATGTATGTGCGAATGGCGCGGTATCTCCTTCCCTCCACTGTTGGTCCCTCACCAGTGAGGTTGAGCTCAGTCTGGAAGATGGCAGTGGTTACACGACCACAATCATGAATCGGAGGCATGCTATTAACCAATTGCGATCAGTAATTATTCCATCTTGGGAATGGTGCAAATGAGACAAACAGAAGACTAACTATAGGGGGGGATAGCAAGCGAAAATGGGGAGTCGCAAGTGTATCTAGAGAATAGTGGTCAGCTATTGTTTCACATTAAGGCTTTAGAAGAGCTCGTACGAGCCGTGCCCAAGTTCATTCAAGAACTTACGCAGCACTTCATCGTGCCCCAGAAGGAAGTGGGAAAGACCAGGCCTCATGTTTGTATCTCTAGGAGGCTGAGTAAGGATGGAAAGGGATGCATTGTAGCACAAACTTACTTTTAGGAGGTAGAAGTGATTGAAAGTTTTGCTTCAATTAACAGTAAGTTACGGGTATTCTATGGATATCAATCAGGATAGCCTACCAAAGGCCTGAGAACGGCTCATTTCGGACATTAGCAACCAGAGACGAGACTTACAGCTTTTGTTGGTGTGAAATGTGAGTGAGACTATATGATAGGAGAAAACAGTTCTCGTTTATATTTAACGTATCGTTGTGAAGGGAAAAGTTGCTTTTGGAGGACTAAGAAGGATGATGGGAAGCTGTAGATTGATTAAAAGGTAATAAAGGAGTGGCGAAGGAAAATTCCGGGGTAGCGAGGGGTTTATATAAGGAAGAGTATACTATTCAAGCTGTTTGTAGTAGTATCAAGAGTTCTAACAACTCAGACTAGTTTGAAAGAGACTGTTAAACGTCCTAACTTTAACGTAGAGCCTCCTTCTATGCCTCTACAAAAATGTACAGATGTACAGTTACCGTGAGGCAAACATGTAACAAGGTAAGCTTGTACCCTTGAAAAGAGGGTTAAACAAACATGAACAAGCTTTTCAAGAGTGCTTTAAGGTACAACGATGTAATAGGTAGGCTTGTGAGTACCCCTGCTTTCTTGATATCGATTCGGATTAGGAATATTAGCGTATGGTAGATGAGCTCTTGCCATTAGGTTTGGCCCTCTCAAAGTCTGCAATAAGCCAAATAAAGTACATCTGAGGTTTAGGGTATAATTCGCGTTGCTTATCATTTCTTCAAAAGTAATCGTAGATATAGGTGTTAAGTAAAGTCTGCAGAGATTTGTAGAAGTCTCTCGTGGCCCTGGGCCATCATTCATGTTCATGCCCGCAGGACCTCTAATGCCCTACTTGGATTTAGTCTGAAAGCTAATGTGAAATGGGAGTTTTGAGCCCCAGAATGTCATTCAAGTACGAGTACTAGTACAATCCTGCTTAGGGGAAGGTGAGACTGACCCGAACAGTTAGCCTTTGAATTACAAACAGGCTACACAACACAACTTGAAAGTTTTTCAAGTTCTCATATTTTTTCTATCCCTGGAAATATCTCGAATTTACTAAACAGACGGTGTGACAACGAATTTCGTCCTATTTGCACCTTTTCGCGTACAAAAAGATCTATCTATAGCACAGTTCCGGTTAAGAACTAGTTATTCAATTACCACACGGGTTCAAGCACAGTGGGATCAGTCTAGAAAACAAAGTTTGATTTTCGCCTCTCCTTTGTGCTGTGTATCAAATCACATTTCTTGTAGAATAGTACCAGAGTCTCAATGCCTATATTGTAGAAGAAAATACAAGTCAAGTATATGGTATCAGAAGTATATGGAAACAGCGCATTTTGATTTTGTACAGCCTATTTGTGACGAAGTATGGCATGCACGAATACCCCAGCCTGCCGACTCTGTGCTAACCTCCAATCTACTTGGGGAAGAATTTAATACGGCTAAAACGAATATTGAAGCAAATGAGTTCGATCTCTATGAAAACGCTGCCCCTGCGGACCTGGAACGTCGTAAATATTCGGACACTAAGGAAAGCATACCATTGGTTGGACTACCGATACTGACGACTCACTTCACTGCGGGAAGGTCACTACGGGACGTTGTACCTCCCGAAAGATCTGAACATGCTATGTGGTTACCATTCAGAAGCAAGCAGGACTCTGAGCTTGCTTGGTGGTTTATTGAAGCAAAGGTACTAACAGATCACATGGATAGATATTTGAAGAAGGACTTGGGGCCTGAGGGTAGTAATATCAATTCTGCTTATTGCCTCCTTCATGCCGTTGATCAGTTGAAATGAGGTATGGAAATAAAGAGCTGGAAAGAGGGTTTTATATTGTTTGGCGAAGATATTTGTAAATGGATCCTACTACGTCCTATTCTAACTGAAAGTAGGAAATTTCGGACGAGGAAGGACAAGACGAACCTTCTGTAATACAGAAATTCATTTTCCGCAATCCTATTGATTGTGCTAAATATTTACTTGGTCAAAGATGTTTTGCTCAAGATTTAGTTAACGCCACTGGGAAGGAATGGAATAGCGAAGAACCACCTGAGAGAGTTTATTCCGAGATGCATACTGCTGATTGGTGGCGGGAGACACAGGTTGGTTCAAATACAAGGTTCCACAGCATTCCATACCGTTTACTAGGACACAAAATTAACAGCCAGCAAAGGATGAATTACCAGATGGAGCAACACTCGTACCAATCATATGTCCCTCAGACGTTACTTGTTTGACCAATTTGTCAGGAGATAAGAAAGCCTAGCCAATCTACATAACAATTTGAAATATCCTTACGAGTACACGGAATATATCCTCAAAACATGCCACTGTTCTTTTGGCGCTTTTGCCCGTCCCTCCAAAGATGCTGTGTGTTGCAGCAAGAGATGCACGGCAAAGGCTGGTCAACAATGAGATTTGTTGTGATTTGAGGGAAGCGATCTTTGCGCCAATTGTTGCACTAGGGAACTCCTGACTTGAGGTTGAATACGCCAATCGAAAGCTCCAATCATGTTTGTAACGCCTCTCGGCTTGGATTGCGGATCACTTGGAAAATGTAACATTGCACGGTATTCAACTAAATCAGTTGGCTGTCTGCAACGTTCGACCGGAACACATAGGCTCCCATTGGAGACATTCTGCAGCCAGACGAGATTATTGGAAATCCCAACATCTCTTCAACAAATACTGTCAAAACAACCAGCAGGCCAAGCAACAACTAACAGATTGTGGTTTCAAATTGCTTCCTATTGTCTTTTGAAAACTTCCAAACATTCAGCAATCCGACCTGCCCAAACCAGATATTCTCCATGTTATGTACTTGGGAATATTCGAAACACACCTTATGAAATGGGTTATCGGATTTGTAAAAAAATACAAATAGCTACAAGCATTCCATGCTATTTGGAAGAGTTCAGATGTTTATCCTGGCTATTCCGCGCCAAATAAAAAGGACCTCGGATCTCTCAGTGGACCGGAAAAGAGATGAAGAATCTGGTTAAAGTGATACTACCATGTTTTGCAGCCTCCCTACGTCGTCCGAGTACCGCAGAAAGTCCCATATTCATTAAAGCTCGAACCTGTGTCTGGTGCATTGTCGACTTTACTGTAATGTCACAATATCCAAGCCATACCGATGAGATGATACAATAGCTTGAACAGTTTCTTAAGGCCTTTCATGATCACAAAGTGATTTTTAAGGAGTACCGAAAGGATAAGTTCACTGCCAGGAAAGTGTGAGAGGTCACAGCCAGAATTTGAGGTGAGCATAGTGAAGTACTTAATCAACACTGGCTTTTGGGGGCTAGATTTGCCAAAATACGTTGCATTGCGGACGAGCAACGTCGCGATTTAGATGGAATTGTTGCAGATATATACGATGAGGATGTAGACTTTAACTTTGTTAAGATATATCTGTTGAGTCACTTCGGGAACCATATACGGCGCTTTTGGAACATTCAATTGTATTCCACCCAGTTTGGTGAAACAAGTGACAAAACAATGATCAAGGAGGACTATCAGCGGTGAAATAAAAATGAGGCAAGCCAACAAATACTATGATCATATTCTAGTGTTGACAGCTTTAAAATTCATGAAATGAATATCCAAGCGGATCTATCACGTTCGATTCAAGATGAAGTATGCGACCAATAGCACAAACGGCAAGTCTGTTCATTAACTAAACAACCAATGGGTTTCACACCAGCCGTGGAAACCATTTCCCAGCCGTACCAGAGTTTGTGAAATTTTCTGGATCTTTTAACCGATTATTATCGACAGAAGTCATCTGTGAGCCAACATTTGGATGTGGATTCGGTTAAACAGTTTCCAGTTGCGATATGTGGGCTTTTACGTGTCCCAGTAGAGACCTTTCACGACGAGAGAGAGGTCACTTGGCACCTTCTTCGGTGTACTGGAACCCAGCATTGGAGGTCAACAGGGCAGAGCAGGAATGATTGGGTATAGGTGGATTGGGGTAATAGAAGTATTTATGGAGCACTAAAAGGCCGTTATCAGGCCCGCTTGAATTCGATAATGCAAGTTTAAGACCCAAGAATGGGTTTAGTAGATAGACTGGTATTAGTAGATAGACTATATCTTGAAAACTCGGGGAAGCTCAGCGATATAACGGGACTTGTTACCGTAGCTTTGGGGACGGCGAAAGGCCCAAATGGACCCACATCAGCAAAAATATACCATGCGTCAGGTATACTGGTGTTGCGCCCTGATGCCAGCGACCTCACTTTTGCATCCTGAGACTCTGGTGCGCCCTAATGACTACTCCAACACTCTGTCTCTCCTGAGGTGCGTTGCCACACTAGATTACCCCCCAACCTTCTGGATGCACTTCACTACACCATCGCACATTTGGATAGACCACTCAACCAATCTCCTTTCTGAGTCCCACTTGTCAATACCTGCCCTCTGACTGGTATTCCAGCCTTCTCTCATATAAAGATAGGGGCTACTCTTGGCAAAGATAGATAGGTTAGTGAGGGCGCTAAGTGAGAAAGCCACCGTACTCTTAATCTTAAATTTGCACTAAAGACACTAACACCGGGCAAGGGTACTACTAGTATTCTATTTTCAGAACTTGATCTTTCAGAGAGCGAAAATGCCAGTTCGCTCCAGTGTGAAAGCGAGTGATAGCTAGGACACTCTCACCCAGTGGTGTTGTAGTTTCTCAGCACTTAGCCCCTGACGCGATGCGACTCCGCACTTTCATCGCCACACTTTCACCACCCCCTCACTAATCTCAACCCCAGCCTACTCTAAAGTCTTCACAAAACAACCAGTTTCCATAGCCATAGTACAGAGTCTTCTGAAATGGGAGTCCTTTTGCCAGGTTTTTTTCGATGTCTGGAACGTGCTGACTTTAAAGCCAGATTCCGGGAATGTTAGGCATGGGATCACGGAGCCCTTTAACGACGGCGTTCTACGCCATCCCATCTGTCAACCGCCAAAAGGACGTCCCCATACGAGTATTTTCCATGGCGCTACTGAGTCTTCTGAAGGGGGAGTCCTTATGCCAGGTTGTTTTAGATGTCTGGAAAGCGCTGACTTTAAAGCCAGATTCCAGGAGCTTTAGGCATAGGATCACGAAACCCTTTGACCACGTCGTTCTACAGCATCCCATCTATTCACCACCAAAAGGGCGTCCCCATACAAGTATTTTCCATGGCGCTACAGAGTTGGCCGAAGGGGGGGTCATTCTGCCGGGTTTTTTTGGATGTCTGGAAAGCGCTGACTTTAAAGCCATATTCCGGGAGCATTAGACATGCGATCACGAAGCCCTTTTACGACGTTGTTCTACATCATCCTATCTGTCCACTGCCAAAAGGACGTCCCCATACAAGCATTCTCCATGACGCTACAGAGTCTTCTAAAGATGGGGTCATTATGCCGGGTTTTTTTAATCCTGGGTATTTAGAGAGCACTGACTTTGATGCCAGATTCCTGGAGGGTTAGGAATGGGATCACGGAACCCTTTTACGACGTCGTTCTACTTCATCCTATCTGTCCACCACCAAAAGGACGTCCCCATACTAGCATTCTCCTTGGCGCTACAGAGTCTTCTGAAGTTGGGGTCATTATGCCGGGTTTTTATAGTCCTGGATGTTTAGAGAGTGCTGACTTTAAAGCCACATTCCCGGAGCGTTAAGCATGCGATCACGGAGCTCTTTTACGACGTCGTTCCACCCCATCCCATCTGTCCACCGCCAAAAGGATATCTCCATCCGAGCATTCTCCATGGCGGGACAGTGTCTTCTAAAGGGGGGGTTATTATGCCGGCTTTTTTAGTCCTGGGTGTTTAGAGAGCCCTGACTTTAAAGCCAGATTCTGGAAGCGTTAGGTATGCGATCACGGAACCCTTTTACGACGTCTTTCTACGCCAACCCATCTGTCCACTGCCAAAAGGACGTCCCCATACGAGCATTCTCCATGGCGCTACAGTGTCTCCTGAAGGGGCGGTCATTATGTCAGGTTTTTTTAGTCCAGGGTCTTTGGAGAGCGCTCACTTTAAAGCCAGATTCTGGGAGTATTAGGCATTCGATCGCGAAGCCCTGTTAGGCCGGCGTTCTGCACCATTTAGGCTGTCCACCACCAAAAGGGCGTCTCCATAGGAGAACCTTCCATCGTGCAATCACCTTCTGAAGGGGAGGGATCATAATGCCGGGTTTTTCCACAGGTGGCGACGGGGCAGTTCTTATGTAAATACCTAGTAGTAGAATTAGAGATAAAATAGACTATTTAAAAGGGCTTTATGCACTTGATATATGCTGTGACCTAGGTTATGAGTGGATAAGGGAATACCCTTGACTCTTTCCTGAAGATGTGGTATTGAGCCAGGTGTGTTCAGGAAGAAGTAGTATTGCGCCAGGTGTGTTCAGGAAGAAGTAGTATTGCACCAGGTGGACCGAGTGTATTCAGGAAAATGGAGTCTTGCACTAGGCGCGTTCAGAAAGTTGTGGTGTTGCGCCAGGTGCGCCCTGAGTTAAGCGAGTACAAGGTTGCGTCCTGATTCGCGGTTGACATTATGTGCGCCAGGTGTGCCAGATGCACAGGGCTTACAGGGCACAGAGACTTATTTTTGCTGATGCACCAAGATAGTCTTAGTATCAAACTGATCACGGGCATACCGCATTTAGTACCTGAGTCTAGTAGTACAGATAACAACCGCTAGTATCTAAATAGTAGAATTGATTTTGCAATATTTAATAGAATTTCTTGAAAACTTTACAGTAGAAAGAAAGAAACAAAAAATGGTATGAAGGGGACGCGTAGCGGTGCATTTTGAGACACCTAAGGATATCGATGGTGAACTAACCGAGGCGACAAATAGGAGTTCTACAGAAAGGCAAAGAGAATCATGAATGTCTGGAGAAGGACGAGAGGAGGCACAAAACATACATCAGCAAAAATATACCATGCGTCTGGTGCGCTAGTATTGGGCCCTGAAGCAAGTGATCTTACTTTTGCGCCCTCAGCACCTGGTGTGCCCTGACATGGGTTGCAATGCTCTTTTTCGCCTGGAGTGCGTTGCTATACTAAATCACCCCCCAACCTTCTGGACACACTTCACTACACCATCGCACATCTGGATAGACCACTCAACTACTCTACTTCCTGAGTACCCCCTAGTCAATACCCGCCTTCTGACTAGTATTCCAGCCTTCTCTCATACAAAAATAGGGGCTACTCTTGGCAAAGACAGATAGGTCAGTATGAGCGCTAAGTGAGAAAGCCACCATACTCTTAATCTTAAATTTGCACTAAAGACACTAACACCGGGTAAAGGTACTACTAGTATTCTATTTTCAGAACATGATGATTCAGAGAGCGAAAATGCCAGTTCACTCCTGTGTAAAAGCGAGTGATAGCTAGGACACTCTCTGCCAGTAGTGTTGTGGTTTCTCGGCACTTAGCCCTTGACACGACGCGACTCTGCACTTTCATCACCACACTTTCACCACCCCCTCACTAATCTCAAACTCAGCCTATTCTTAAGTCTTCACAAAACAACCATTTTCCATAGCCCTAGTACAGAGTCCTCTGAAGGGGGGTCCTTATGCCATGTTTTTTTAGTTCTGGCTATTTGGAAAGTGCTGACTTTAAAGGCAGATTCCCTGGGCATTAGGGATGCGATCACGAAGCCCTTTTCCGACAGCGTTCTACGGCATCCAATCTACCCACAGCCAAAAGGGCATCTCTATACGAGCATTTTCCATGGCGCTACAGAGTCTTCTGAAGGGGGAGTCCATATGCCAGGTTTTTTTGGATGTTTGGAAAGCAGTGAGCTTAAAGCCAGATTCCGGGAGCGTTAGGCATGCGATCATGAAGCCCTTTTACGATGGCGTTCTACGACATCCATTCTACCCATAGACAAAAGGGCATCTCTATACAACCATTTCCCATGGCGCTACTGAGTTCACTAAAGTGGGAGTCCATATCGCGGGTTTTTTTAGCGCTGACTTTATAGCCGGATTCCGGGGGCTTTAGGCATGCGATCATGAAGCCCTTTTACGACGGCGTTCTACGCCATCCCCTCTATCCACCGCGAAAAGGGCATCCCCATATGAGCATTTCCCATGGCGCTACAGAGTTCTCTGAAGAGGGAGTCCATATAGTGGGTTTTTTTAGCGCTGACTTTATAGCTGGATTTCGGGGGCGTTAGGCATGCGATCACGAAGCCCTTTGACGACGGCGTTCTACGCAATCCCTTCTGTCCACCGCCAAAAGGACATCCCCATATGAGCATTTTCCATGGCGCTACAGAGTCTTCTGAAGGGGGAGTCCATATGCCAGGTTATTTTGGATGTTTGGAAAGCGCTGACTTTAAAGCCAGATTCCGGGGGCGTTAGGCATGCGGTCACGAAGCCCTTTTACGACGGCGTTCTACGCCATCCCATCTGTTCACCGCCAAAAGGACGTCTCCATACGAGCATTTTCCAGGGCGCTACAGAGTCCTCTGAAGGGGGATCATTATGCCGGGTTTTTTTGGTCCTGGGTGTTTACCGAGTGCTGACTTTAAAGCCAGAGTCTCAGAGCATTGAGCATGCGATCACAAAGCCCTTTTACGACGGCGTTTTACGCTATCCCATCTATCCACCGCCAAAAGGACGTCTCCATACGAGCATCTTCCATGGCGCTACAGAGTTCTCTGAAGGGGGAGTCCTTATGGCAGGCTTTTTGAGTACTGACTTTATAGCCAGATTCCTGGGGCGTTAGGCATGCGATCGTGGAGCCCTTTTATGACGGCGTTCTACACTATCCAGGCTGTCCACCGTCAAAAGGGCGTCTCCATAGAAGGAGTTTCCATCGCGCTATCACCTTAAGGGGAGGGATCATAATGCTGGGTTTTTTCACAGGTGTTGACGGGGCAGTTGTTATGTAAATAACTACTAGTAGAATTAGAGATAAAAAGACTATTTAAAAGGGCTTTATGAACTTGATATATGCTGTGACCTAGGTCAGGAGTGGATAAGGGGACTCTCTTGACTCTTTTCTGAAGATGTGGTATTACGCCAGGTGTGTTCAGGAAAATCTAGTGTTGCGTTAGGTGGGTTCAGAAAGTTGTGGTGTTGCGCCAGGTGGGTTCAGAAAGTTGTGGTGTTGCACCAGGTGCACTCTGAGTTAAGCGAGTACAAGATTGCGTCCTGATTCGCGGTTGACGTTATGTGCGCCAGGTGCGCTAGACGCACAGGGCACACAGGGCGCAGAGACTTATTTTTGCTGATGTACGGGCTGCAGTAAAACAAAACACATTTGGCACCACTACTTTGGAAACAGCAGGGTGTGTGAGGCCGGTACAGTGGTAGAGAGTAGTTGTTATGACCTAAAGAACGTCCCCCAGGGGACCAAATCCATAACGGAGAAATCAAGGGGAAGAGAGTGAGAGCAAAGTG
Source organism: Tuber borchii (assembly GCA_003070745.1). NCBI lineage: Eukaryota > Fungi > Ascomycota > Pezizomycetes > Pezizales > Tuberaceae > Tuber > Tuber borchii. The sequence goes on along the minus strand of NESQ01000027.1, from coordinate 202,910 downwards.
CGATATGTGACACTGAGAGAGACAAGGTTGTTCCGGACGCGCACCAGGGGTAGAGAGTGCATGTTATGATGTGAAGAACGTCCCCAGAGGGATGAAATCTATAATGGAGAAATTCAGGGGAAGTGAGAGCGCTAAGGGCGTGATGGGACGCTGAGACATGCAAGGGTATTCCGAACGCGTACAGGTACAAAGCGGACGCACAACAGCCAAAATGGCCTGGATGGAAATGTAAAAAGAAACAGGGGTCAGTTAAGCGAGACCTACTCACTAGTGGAGTAAGCTAGGGGCCACCTGTAAAAGAGGAAGATAAATGGCGCTGAAGCCATGTATGGGGCTTTCAGAAGGCCTGTTGGGTCCTTAGGAAAGGCGGTAGATGAATGAGGGACAGGAGGGACCGGGGGAGGTGGTATTACTAGTAGATACAGGGAGATATGTAGGTAATACATGAGGGTGAATTCTTTTTGCTGATGTAATTGCAAAATTGATTTAGAGACCTCATGGAAATGACGTGAAATTGTCTCTCCTGAGTGTCTGAAATACTCTTTCGCTATTCGGTTCGATGCATCGGTTGAGACGATAAACAAAAACATATGCAATTGGTGCTCGACGGTGGACTTCTTGGTATCATAAAGACCACCCTTTGTTCCCAATATCTCACAAGGTTTTTCGAAAACATCAAGCTCCATTCTCAAGCATTGTTTTATTCTTTGGGGATTTTCTAAACCTAGTAGCTCATTGGTGTACTGTTAGCCACTGCGTCGGTCTGCTCTGCAATGTAGGCGGCGCTTTTCTTCGACTTCGAGCAAGACAGTGACTACTGCAGCTGCTGCTATCATAGATGCTGTAGCTGCTAAGGATATCATTTTTGATAATTCGGCTTGTGTTAAACCATCTTTGAATTGTTCTTCCATTTGGAAGTTTCCTATATAATAATATTCGATTAGCATATATTAGAGTTTAAAATAATCAAATCAATATGCTACTACAAGGAGAGAATAATATTTTTCATATACTAATACTGAATTTACTGTAATCTCTTCTTGTAATCTGAGTGGTTTGCAGTGTTTGAAGATAGATACAGATTGCTACAGATTACTTTCTTTGATTTTACAAAAATGGAATTAAAGAGATCAATTTACAAATATATATAATAAATAATTTGCACATATTTAATAGAATTTGTCATTAGATTTATTAACAATATATTATTACATACATAAGTCAAACTTCCCTTGCTACATGCATTCTTAACCCTAGTAGTTACACTTGTTATAGTGATTGAAACCTAATTGAAATCAAATCAGGTGGTGTTTGGCCTGTCCTGATCTCAAATCATGATTTCAAATAAATCTGATTTAGTTTTTAAAAATCTGATTTCAAATTGCCAAGACCTGATCTCAAATCAGAATCATGGACGGGCCAAACACCCCCTACCAGTCTAGTTTTAAAATTTGGGTGATATGATAAAACTAGACGGTGCCGTGCCAAGGGGCATAATTTCCCAATATACGGTGCAAACATGTTGACCTAATTTTCTACCGTCCTAAATTCTGGTATTGAAAACAACGATTCCGGTCACAGTAGCTTCACGCAAAAAGAACCGGAAAGTCACCAATAATTCCCACTTCGCTTGAGATCTATATACTAAATCCCCTCAAAGGGATAAAACCATTAAACTACAAAGGAAAAGACAGGAAAACGAAAAAACCCCAGTAAAAATGAAAAAAAAGGAAGCGGTTGTTTCCTCACAACCTTCTGTCTGCTATGTACCTTTTTAAAAGAGAAACTAAGCAAACACACGTCTGTAACCTCCTCCAGGCCGGGTAAACTCCAGCCCCCCCCCCACTTAGCATAACCAACGAACTATCTAGAACCGAACCTTCTAACTAAACCGATCCCCAAACCACAATTTGTCCCTAATAAACGAATGAATAAAAATATAAATGAAAAATGAACCAAGCCCAACTTTACCCCTCACAGTATCTAGATGGTCAAATAATTATGACGTTGCCATGGAGCTGCGTTTGGAAATCCCACCGGAAAAGAGAGGGCACTTTACGGTAGGTAAACACAAGGTACTTGCCCTCCGTCAGTCCCTCCTTGACGGTCGGCGCCGCCTCGTGCTGCTGGACCGCCGTCTATAGGTAAATGGGCCCTTAGGTTAGCCGTGGGAGGTTATTCGGCTCTAGCAAACCTCTCGGTTATTGGAAAGATGTGGTAGAATATGGAAAATGTAGCAACCTAGAATGGCAGCACACCGCCTCGCACTGTGCTAGTACTAAGTTATACTTGGCGATCTCGGTATTTATCATGGTCCCTATCCGCGCAGAACCTGGTATTGCCCAAGGTTGCCGGGAGGGGGCGTTCTTTCGGGCCGCTATTAACAGCACGAACTGGGCCGTGGTAATTTCAGTTAGGCGGTATATATATTTATCTGTAGATTCGTGATGTACTTGCATATGTGTTAAGCTGGCCGATTCCACCGTGGGTGTTATGGGGTGTTGTTGCGTCGCAGCAGAGGTTTGTGTTTAACCGCAGCCGGATAGGATCATGCTTAATAAGCGTGAGAGTAGGGTGCTCGAGGGGTGGTATCAGCAGAAATTTGGGCTCATGTTCCACAAAAACCCCGCCCCTCTTCAGCCCCCGGGAATTTCAATCACCGACTCCACCATCCATCATCTATTACTCCCAGCAACAAAAAAACGAAAATGTCACAACTATTCAGTAATAATATCGGTTCTTTGAATACGACTAACATTAACTTTACTATCGCCGATGACCGACCGAATATCCTAGCCTGGTTATCCCCACTCGACCCTAGGTTGCGCCATCAGGACATCCGGGACCGTAGAGTGGAAAATGTAGGGGAATGGCTCTTACAAACTGAAGAGTTTAAGAGCTGGTACGTCGGGAGTGAGGGAGATAAATCTGATAATGCGGTTTTGTTTTGCTATGGAGATCCAGGTGTTGGCAAAACTTATATGAGGTAACAAGGATAAACTCCAAGGAATGCAAGAAAGAGGGCTGGTTCTGATAAGCGTCGATACTAGCTCGTTCGTGATAGACTACTTGTGTGATCAGGCTGGAGGACAAGATGCCACGGTTGCATGCTTTTATTTCGACTTCGCGGCCCAGAAGGACCAGTCCCCCACGAGTATGCTTGGCTGCCTACTGAAACAACTGGTTTTTGGATTGGAGGTGATCCCGGAGGAGGTATCAGAAGCATACAAAGGCCGAAAAAGTGCCATTGGTGGGCAGGCACCGAAAATTTCCGCTATCCTGAACATGTTGCAAGCTGCTTCTTACAGAAAGCGCGCGTTCATATGTATCGACGCTGTAGATGAATGTGCAACGGAACACCAAGTTAAGCTTCTCGTTTCGCTGGCACAACTCATCCAACGGTCTCCGGGGACTCGAATACTCGTAACGGGAAGACCGCATATTCAACCCGAGATTGGAAGGCGTTTGGCTGGAAGAGTGGCGAGCGTATCTATAAGTCCTAAGAGGGATGATATTGTCGCATATGTTAAGAGCAGGCTAGCCGCGGACACAAGCCCTGATGCGATGGATAGTACTCTCGAGGGAGACATCCAGAGGAAGGTTGGGAGCGATATTTCTGAAATGTATGCAGAAGCGACTAGGCTCCCGACGTGACCTCAAGCTATCGACTGACAGATACATATCTAGATTCCTGCTGGTCTCGCTCAACATCGATGCCATCCTACAGGAACCCACGATCCATGGCAGGCGGCAAAAGCTCGACGCAATTACTGATGGTTTGGGGTTGGAGAGTGCTTATGGCAAAACTTTTGGTCGGATAAAGGAACAAGGCGGGGCCAAGGCGGGGCCAAGGCAGTGCTTGGAATGGTTGCCTTGATGTGGATCTCTTACTCGGAGCGACCATTGAAGGTTGTTGAATTGTGTCATGCCCTAGCGGTCGAAATAGGGTCCCCGAATCTCAATCCCGGTAGTGTTCCTTCAATAGGGTGCTGGCCTGTTGTCAAGGACTTATCGCAGTGGATAAGGAGGCTTCCACGGTCCGGTTAATCCATTTTACCCTCCAAGAGTACCTCCGGGCTCATACAGAGCTTTTTGGTAGCGCTCACTCGACGATGGCAGAGACCTGCTTAAGTTATCTGAATTCGCAACAAGTGAGAGATCTTTCAGCGGAAATTTCCCCTGATCTCCTGAGCACACCTTTTCTCGAATATTCTTCCGTGTATTGGGGAGTGCATGCAAGACGGGACCTTTCAGATTGCGCGAAACAGCTTGCGTTGAAGCTGTTTGACTGTAGTAACCACATATCCACCAAAATCCTCTTGGAAGCACAGGAAGAAAACACGTATACTCTCGAATTCAATAAAGCCTACCTCTTTAGTGGCTTGCATTGCGCATCTCTCTTCGGGATTGTCGAGATAGTAACTAGTTTGATAGAGGTGGAAGGTTGTGATATCAATCAACGGGATTGTGTGGATAATACACCTCTTGCGTGGGCTGCTCTCCATGGGCAGGAGAGAGTTGTTGAAATGCTACTCGGACGAGGCGATGTCAGCCCCGACATGCCGGGGGAGGACGGCCAAACTCCACTCTGGTTTGCCGCTTGGAATGGATGCGAGGGAGTGGTTAAAATGCTACTCGAACGGGACGAGGTTAACCCCGACACGCAAGATAACTACGGCCGAACACCACTCCGGGAAGCTGCTTGGAGAGGGCACGAGGGAGTGGTGAAAATGCTTCTTAAACGGGACGAGGTTAACCCCAACAAGCGAGATAACGACGGCCAAACACCCCTCTGGAGTGCTGCTTACAATGGGCACGGGGGAGTGGTGAAAATGCTTCTCGAACGGGACGAGGTCAACCCCGATAAGCCAGATAACGACGGTCGAACACCACTCTTTTATGCTGCTTACAATGGGTACGAAGGAGTGGTGAAAATGTTTCTTGAGCGAGACGAGGTTAACCCTGACAAACCAGATATCCACAGCCGGACACCAGTCTGGATTGCTGCTCGCAGTGGTCATGCGGGAGTGGTAAAAATGCTTCTCGAACAAGACGAGGTTGACCCCGACAGGGAAGATAACTACGGCCGAGCACCGCTCTTGGAAGCCGCTTATAAAGGGCACGAAGGAGTGGTGAAAATGCTTCTTGAACGAGGCGAAGTCAACCCTGACAAGCCAGATAACGACGGCCAAACGCCACTCTGTCGTGCTGCTTGGAGTGGGCACATGGAAGTGGTGAAAATGCTTCTCGAACAGGACGAGGTCAACCCCGACAAGCAGGAAAACGACGGCCGAACGCCGCTCTGGTGTGCTGCTTACAATGGGCACGAGGGAGTGGTGAAAATGTTTCTTGAACGAGACGAGGTCAACCCCAACAAGCAAGATAACTACGGCCGAGCACCAATCCTAGAAGCTGCTTACAAAGGGCACGAGGGAGTGGTGAAAATACTTCTCGAACAAGACGAGGTTAACCCCGACAAGGAAGATAACTACGGCCAAGCACCACTCTTGGAAGCCGCTTATAAATGGCATGAGGGAGTGGTGGAGATGCTTCTTGAAAGAGACGAGGTCAACCCCAACAAGCAAGATAACTACGGCCGAGCACCAATCCTGGAAGCTGCTTCCAAAGGGCACGAGGGAGTGGTGAAAATGCTTCTCGAACAAGACGAGGTTAACCCCGACAAGGAAGATAACTACGGCCGAGCACCACTCCTGGGAGCCGCTAATAAAGGGCACGAGGGAGTGGTGAGGATGCTTCTTGAAAGAGACGAGGTCAACCCTGACAAGCCAGATAATGAAGACCGAACGCCGCTCTGGGGTGCTGCTTACAATGGGCACGAGGGAGTGGTGAAAACGCTTCTTGAACGAGACGAGGTCAACCCCAACAAGCAGGGTAACGACGGTCGAACACCACTCGGGTGTGCTGCTTGTAATGGGAACGAGGGAGTGGTGAAAATGCTTCTCGAACGGGACGAGGTTAACCCCAATAAGCCACATAACGACGGCCGAACACCGCTCTGGAGTGCTGCTTACAATGGGCACGAGGGAGTGGTGAAAATGCTACTCGAGCGGAACGAGGTTAACCCCGACAAGCCACGTAACGACGGCCGAACGCCGCTCTGGAGTGCTGCTTACAATGGGCACGAGAGAGTAGTGAAAATGCTTCTTGAACGAGACGAGGCCAATCCTGACAAGCCACATAATGACGACTGAATGCCGCTCTGGATTGCTGCTTGGAATGGGCACGAGGGAGTGGTGAAAATGCTACTAGAACGGAACGAGGTTAACCCCGGCAAGCCACATAACGCCGGTTAAACGCCGCTCTGCAGTGCTGCCAACAATGGGCATGAGAGTGGTGAAAATGCATCTTGAACCAGACGAGGTCAACCCTGACAAGCCAGATAACGACGGCCAAACACCCCTGCGCCGTGCTGCTTGGAATGGGCACGTGGAAGTGGTGAAAACGCTACTTTAGCATGACGAAGTCAACCCCGACAAGCTAGAAAATGGAGGCCGAACTCCTCTCAACTTTGCCGCTCAGCATGGGCACGTGGAAGTGGTGAAAATACTACTTGGGGAGACGACCTCGACCCCGATACACCAGCTTAGTACACTAAACACCACTCCGGTCGGCTGCTTAGCACAGCCACAAGAGGGTGGTGATGCTGCAATCACGTGGGGGCGGCGGAGGTGCTGCTAGAACGGGCTGAGGTCAACCCGCTAGCCCGACGATGGTGGGTAAACACTACTTGATTTTTCCCTAGGACATGGGTACGCTGAAATAGTGAATATCCTACTAGGACAGGGCGACGTCGGGCCCGACGAATTAGATGAATACGGCCAAACACCACTCCGGTTGGCACTCGGCATGGCCACACACCTGTGGTGGTGCCGCTGCAGCCTCGGGGTCTGCTAGTACGACTCAAAATCTCCTTTATATTCACTTCTATTTTTATTTTCCCATTGTAAATCCTCTTTGCATGTTGGTTGTTCCTTCTTTTTTTCTCTTTTTTCTCCAATTTCATTTTCCTTTCTCCTCCCCCCAAAGTGTAGACCTGAGGGTTGTCTAGATAATATAAAGCGAAAATACGAAGCCTAACTATATCTGATTGGCAAAAGGTGGCCAGAAAGCTAGCTGTTAGCTAGGACACGACTGTGATCTGTTCCAACTATGGACTGTCCTAAGAGAGTGCTTGAGTTCTACTGCTCTCAAGTTCTGAGCTTGAAGGTGAGTTTTGGTAGCTGTCTACACTTTTTAATCTTGCTCATCTAGGAAGAGTAGTATAATAAGGACCCTTTTAACCTCAAAAATTAACTCCTATTCCAAATGTGTACAGTGCCATATGCACTCCAAAAATTCGATTTTCTGCCTTGCCCCCGCATATTCCTTGATCCAGACCACCTGTATGGGGTATGATTTGTTCATGTTGGGAGGCGTGCTCAGCGGGGAAACATGCACTCAATGAGATTTGTATCCCCCCATATTTAGCTCCTATAACTCTAGTCACGCTTTCCAACTCTACACTTTTTGTAAGTCACCGGCCCTCGCATGAGTAACAAAAACGGCGCGATATTATCTTAAAATCATCTTTCGACCTTGGCTACTGTCTTGTTTCCAGGTCTAGAAGTTTGGCTCATGTAATTTAAGTTTCTCTGCTAGGAGGGCACTTCTCAGGGAGAGATTATATGGTTTGGGCTGAGGTATGCTTTTATTCTGGGGTGTCGAGTATTGCTTACGTGGACCCCTGGTTGAAGAGGATTCATGATGGCGAGTATAGTAATTTATATTCGGGGGAAAGTAGTGGGGGAGGTGGGAAAAAAGCAAGGTGGTTACAGTATACCTTTCTGTGAAATAGGTAAGGAGGGTGATGAGGCGATGGTAGGATTCTAATGTGTTGGGCGTGGCTGGATTTGGAGAGGTCAGGGTTCCGAATGGTCGGCTGAGGCATATTGGTGGAAATGGAAATTAATGTAGAAAGCCCTGTCATGGTCTGGTGCATAATGTGTGCTTTCCTCTGGTTACTCGTTTTTAGTCATCAAGTTTTTGTTCTCACTTGCGACCATAAAATCGTTAAGAATAAGAATAAGAATAAAAATAAAAGCAAAAATAAAAATACAATAACAAAAGACAGAAGAAAAATGGAATCAACCAACACCCTTGACTTAATTGAAAATTGGAAAGGAGGCTTCCGACTAGACCCCCCAATTCTAGGGGCTGAGCGTTACCGGACCCATAATCCCAGACCAGGTAAAGTACAAAAAGAATAAATCATTTCCAACTTCATCGTGAGCTATGGAGGCTACGTGATACGCTGCACTGTGAAGTGCGTTGGGTTGAATTTGAATGTTTTATCTGATGCGCTACCGGTATGATACCATAAATCTAATCGAACTTGATTTGCGGCAAGTGGTGATTCATGGTGACTGGTCTTGAAAATTGACTCTTGGTATACTTTCAATTAGGTGAGAAACTAATTATTCCATGCAAGCGTAGCTACAGTACAAGTCATACTAGACTCTATGAAGCTCGCCAAAGTCAGTTCTAATCAGAAAGGGCCGGTATTTAAACCGAAATGATTGAATAGGAAAAAAAAAAAAAGAAAAGCCACCGCAACCTATAACAAAATTTTGCTTTTTCCTCCCAAATACGAAGAATATAGAGAAAGAACCTAATAGACAAAAAGTAAGGAAACAAAAATAATGATGAACACTAAATCAATACCCCATAAAGGGAGATTGTCACAATCTAAAAATGCCACCTACTTTACTCGTACAAAGTCCATTCTTATAAAATATCAGATGTAATGAATCGGGGCAGGAATGTACGCTGTGAGCAGGGCGAGGGAGAAAGAAAAAGAGAAAGCAAAGTCACCAAGCACCAAGCACAAGTAGACATTGTATGAACACTACGCCGTATGGTTCTTAAAGGTAAAGGGAGAAGATAATATGGTACACCAATATTAGAAGGCAGATAGCAAGGAACCAATAGAGCAACTAGAAAATATAAGAGGAGAGCTGGAAGGGTCAATCGACAGGGAAGTTTAGTGGTGCAGTAAGGTGAGACTGCAAGTCGGGGGAGGTTCGTCGTGTGATGAGCATTAGTCCTCAATATCAAAATCTACGGGGCCTTTTGGAGGGGAGAGGAGATGGCTCGGAGCGCTCGAGTGGAAAAAGGCGTGTGGAGCTATTTACTACGGGTTGCCTGAGGAATAATACAGTGATCCACGAACCGCCGCTTTGGGGCCCGCCCATGTTTTCTGGAAGTCCATGCAACTGATGTTTGGCTGGTGAGATCCGTTTTCATGATGTCCTCGCTAACGCCACATCGTTTCCAGGAACATTTCCCGTAGACCAATGTGTCCGGGTTCAGCGGCTGGCGAGAGAAATATTCAGCTCCCTCTATGTGCAGTGGTGGGAGCGAGATCCTCCAGTTCCAAGATAGTCTTCACGACATCTTTATATCTATTTCTAGTTGCCCACATGAGAGGTGTTCGGCCGTGGTTATCCACAGTATTGGGAGTAACATTTCCCAGCCGGAAAAGCACCATCACGACGTCCCCATGCCCGTTTCCAGCTGCCTGTGAGAGGGGTGTCCGGCCGTCTATATCTGGAGCATCGGGAGTGACATCCCCATTTTCCAAAAGCAGCTTGACGACAGAGAGATGCCCATTTCGAGCTGCCCACAAAAGAGGTGTTCGGCCATCGTTATCCGGAGTGTCGGGAATGGCATCCTCACGCTCCAAAAGCATCTTCACAATGACCTCATGCCCGTTTCCTGCTGCCCACAAGAGCGGTGTTCGGCCGTCTTTATCTGTGGTGCTGGGAATGGCATTCCCCTGTTCTAAAAGCATCTTCATGAGGTCTTCATTCCCAAATGCAGCTACCAACGAGAGAGGCGTTCGACCGTCTTTATCCGCAGTGTCGGGAATAATATCCCCTCGTTCTAAAAGGATCTTTACAACGGCCCTGTGCCAATTTCCTGACGCCCACAAGAGGGCTGTTCGGCCGTCCTTATCCGCAGTGTCAGGAGTAACATCGGGTCGTGCCAGGAGCATCTCCACGATGTGGCTATGCCCATTTCTAGCTGCCCATAAAAGGGGCATTCGACCGTCTTTATCCGCAGTGTCGGGAGCGACATCCTCCCGTTGCAAAAGCAGCTTCACAACACCCTGGTTTCCAAACCCAGCTGCCCATGAGAGAGGTGTTCGTTCGTCTTGATCCGCAATATTGGGAGTGACATCTTCCCTTTCCAAAAGCGTCTTCACATTGTGCTCACACCCATTTCCAACTGCCCACAAGAACAGTGTTCGACCGTCTTCATCTGGAATGTTGGGAGTGACGTCCTCGCGCTCCAAAAGCATCTTCACGATTTCCTCATTCCCATCTTCAGCTACCCACGAGAGAGGTGTTCGTCCGTCTTTATCCTTAGTATTAGAGGTGACATCCTCCCTTTCTAAAAGTATATTCACAACACCCGCACGCCCATTCGCAGCTGCCCATGAGAGGGGTGTTCGGCCGCCGTTGTCGGTAGTATCGGGAGCGATATCCTCCCGTTCCAAAAGAATCTTCACGATTTCCTCATCCCCATAACAAGCTGCCCACGAGAGGGGCGTTCTACCGTATTCATCTGCAGTGTTGGGAGTGACGTCCTTTCGCTCCAAAAGAATCTTCACAATTTCCTCATCCCCATGATCAGCTGCCCACGAGAGAGGTATTCGACCATCTTCATCCGCAGTATTGGGAGTGACATCCTTACGCTCCAAAAGCATCGTTACAACGCCCTCACGCCCATTTTTAGCTGCCCACAAGAGAGGTATTCGTCCATTTATATCAGCAGTGTTAGGAGTAACGTCTTCCCGTGCCAAAAGCATTTTCACAGCGCCCTCACGCCCATATTCAGCTGCCCAAGAGAGAGGTGTTCGTCCGTTTTTATCCGGAGTGTTGGGAGTAACATCCTCCCGCTGCAAAAGTATATTCACAATGCTTTCACACCCGTATCCGGCTGCCCACAAGAGAGGTGTTCGACCGTCTTCATCCCCAATGTTAGGGGAAGCATCCTCCGTTTCCAAAAGAATCTTCATTATTTCCTGATTTTTATTTTCAGCTGCTAACAAGAGAGGTGTTCGGCCGCCGTTGTCAATAGTGTCGGGAGTGACATCCCCACGTCCTAAAAGAATTTTCACAACAGCCTCATACCCATTTAGAGCTGCCCACCAGAGAGGTGTTCGTCCGTCTTGATCCGCAGTGTTGGGACTGACATCTTCCCTTTCCAAAAGCATCTTCACACTGCCCTCATACCCATTTCTAGCTGCCCACAAGAGAGGTGTTCGACCGTCTTTATCCGCGGTGTTGGGAGTGACATCCTCCAGCTCCAAAAGCATCTTCACAACGCCCTTACACCCATTTCCAGCTGCCCACAAGAGAGGTATTCGTCCATGTATATCAGCAGCGTTAGGAGTAACATCTTCCCTTTCCAAAAGCATTTTCACAACGCCCTCACACCGATATTCAGCTGCCCAAGAGAGAGGCGTTCGTCCGTTTTTATCCGGAGTGTCGGGAGTGACATCCTGACACTCCAAAAGCATCTTGGCAAAGCCCTCACACCCATATTTAAGTGCCTGCAAGAGAGGTGTTAGGCCAGATTGATCCGGAGTGTTGAGAGTGACATCCTCCCGCTGCAAAAGTTTATTCACACTGCCTTCAAACCCGTTTCCAGCTGCCCACATGAGAGGTGTTCGACCGTCTCTATCCGCAATGTTGGGAGAAACATCCTCATACTCCAAAGGCACCTTCACAACCCCCTCATGCCCATTTGCAGCTGCCCACAAGAGTGGTGTTCGACCGTCTTTATCCGGAGCGTTGGGAATGACATTCCCCCTTTCCAAAAGCAGCTTCACGACGTCCTCATTCCCAAATTCGGCTACCAGCGAGAGAGGCGTTCGACCGGCCCTATCCGGAGTATCGGGAGTGACATCCTCCCTCTCCAATAGCATCTTCACCATGGCCCCATGCTCATTTCTAGCAGCCCACAAGATTGCCGTACTACCTCCCAAGTCAGTTGCGTTGAGATCCCATTTCCCCTTCTCTAATAAACGAATTTTTATCTCCACCATCCCGAAACAGGCACTAGCGTGGAGCCCAGTTAACCCCGTAGAGTTATCCAGATCATACAAGTCCCACCCTTCCCCACAAAACAAGAGTATCCTAGAGGATACATGCTTACCAAATCCATCGAGAAGCCTCAGTGCCAGCGTCTTCACACTTTCCATCATTTCCCTTCTGGCATGTGTTCCCCAGTAGTAAGAGGCATATTTAAGCAACGGTGTCGGTGACTCGAACAAATCAAAAGTAAATGGAAGATCCTTGACGCATTGAAAGTTGAGGTATGTTAAACAAACTTCCGCCATCATCTAGTGAGAGCTAGGAAACAAATCGGTATTATCGGATAGATATTCTTGAAGAGTGTAGTGCACAAGACGGACAGTGTATGAGGACGCTTCAAGTATTACAAGCCCTAGGGAGCATCCCAGTAGTGTTTCTATCGTAGGGGTATTCTGGGGGTTCTTGTCCGTAGACCCTAATTCCACCCCTTGGGCATGACATAACTCGTTAGCCGTTAAGGGCCTCTCCGAATGTGACAGCTAACGTAATATGCGATATATTTGTAGCGATTGTCTGTATCAAAAGAGAAGGAAGTAGATAAAGAGGGATGATGTTCGGTGACTTGCACTACAACAATTGAGCGTAAACGAAACAGTTAAATACAAAAACTTTGAACTACTCATAAAGGATTATCACACCGCTTTTCTCCTTTTCTCACGCGATATTTCCTACCCCTCTTTGCGGTGAGTGCTTCACCGCTTCCCAAAAGTATCTACCCATGACTCGCATGGTTCACCGAGTTCCAGACTCACCAGTGAACCAGCCGAGGTCCTTCTCGCATTTTCTAGGTTCAGACATGAACACCAAATGGGTATGGTGATATCCGGTGATGCATCCGGAGCGAGCGCTGGTGATTAACAATACCACCCCTCACCGGTGCTCGCCACCCCTAGGTGTTCCCTTTGTAGTTGGTGCTCACTTTGGTCTTGTATTTGGAGAGGGAAATTCGCTTGTTGTTGTAGAGGGAAATTCGCTTGTTGTTGTAGAGCGAATGCTGAATGATCGATTAGCCCCAGCCCAAGGGAATGTTTGATGAAAGAGGGTTGTGGAAGCACTTTAGTAAATATGTCGGCTGTCATTTCGGCGGTCGGACAGTAGGTAAGCGTGATTTTCCCATTCTCTACATGCTCTCGAATGAAATGGTATCGAATGTCGATATGTTTTGAGCGATCATGAAACTGGGCATTCTTAGCTAGTGCTAATGCTTCTTGATTATCGATTTGAATGTTCCGTATTTCATTCCTATGCTTTCTTGCCCCTAGCTCCCCCAGCATTGCTTGCAACCAGATCGACTCTTTGACCGCCTGGGTCAGTGCCATGTACTCTGCCTCTGTGGATGACAAAGCCACGGTCGTCTGCTTTTTACTATTCCATGAAATTGCAGCTCCATTTAAGACAAAGACGTACCCTCCGATAGCCCTCCTATTCTCGCTTGATGTCCAATCTGAATCTGTGAAGCCATTACCTCTTCCTTGTACTCCATAACATAAGCCGCGATTACTTGTGCCGGCGAGATATCGGAAAATTCTTTTAACCGCTGTCCAGTGTGAACCATCGGGGTTTGTATTGTACTGGCTGACCTTTGATAGAGCATAGGAGATATCAGGCCGCGATCCTAACATAGAGCACATCAAACACCCAACGGCGGATTGCTACTTCCTCTTCGCCTCAGCTGTGGCTTCAAAGTTCGGTGAACTCTTCTGAAGATGGGCATGGGGATCGGCGGGGGTTTGAGCTGGGTTGCAACATTCTAACCCATGCAAGTAAAGGATTTTCTGTACGTATTTCTTTTGTGATAGGAGTAGGATTCGTTCTCCACGCCATCTCTCAATCTCAAGTACAAGAAAGCTAGTTAGCGGACCTAAGTCCGTCATTTCAAATTCAGTGTGTAACTTATTCCGAATCCAGTCAATCAAATCCTTTGTCGGAGCAGTTACCACAAGGTCATCTACATAAAGGAGTAGTATGACTTGTTTCTCATAGTTAATAAACAAACTATGGTCGTAATCGCTGCGAATATAGCGATGTAACTTAAAAAAGGTATGTATCCTGCCATACCACGCTCGGGGAGACTGCTTTAGCCCGTATATTGCCTTAATTAATCAGCAGGCTATTGGGTGTTGATAGCTTGGTCCTTGTTTGCTGATAGGGATTGCCACCCCTTCCGGTGGTTCCATATAGATTCGTTCCTCAAGCCTTCCATTAAAAAAGGCCATCTTTATATCTGTACCCTCAAGTTCCCAGTCATTCTCGCAAGCTAGTCCAAGAAGAGTTCGTATTGTCGTAAATTTGGCGACAGGAGCGAAGGTTTCGGCATAATCTATTCCAGGTACTTGACTATACCCTTTAGCGACCAAGCGCGCTTTGAATCGGCCATCATCCTTTTTCTTAAATATCCACCAACACCCAATTGCGGTTCGGTCTTCGAGTAATTGTTCTATTACCCATGTCTGGTTCCTTGCTAGTGAGTCTAGTTCTGATTTCCAAGCTAAGCGCTATTCCTCTTTAATACTACCAGTTAGCGCCTCGGTTAGCGTTTCCGGGTTCATTCTCGACTTCTCCGGCTAGAAGAGCGTAATTTCCCTGACTCTGGTGTTGTTGACTAATTTCCCTGCTTCTTTGTGATCTTCGTGGAAGGGAGGCAGTTTCCTTGTGTGGGGTGGCTAGTGTTTTTCCCTTAGTTCGTCCCGTATCTAGTATAGGTGGAGTTGGCATTAATGGGCGAACTGTAATAACGTATTTTACCCAGTAATGGGTCACCCCCCAGTAATGGGTCACTTTGTCTCCCCACTCTAATTTGACAAATTTGTGATTCTAGAGAGCAAAAATAATCAGATCTTATTCAAATTAAAATCTAGAATGGTCTTTAGACTTTAGAACTAGCCTGCAAATTTTTGAAAACTTAATTTAATTCCTAGAGCAGTAAGAAGTGCAAGTCAGATATCATGATTATAGAAGAAATTGCAATAAAGAAAAGGTACCACTAGTGAAAAAGATCTAGGATATTCCAAGGTGGTAGTATAGGTGATTCACTATAAGCCCTGTTAATTATAGAAGGTTAGAGTAATAATTGAGGCTGAGCAAGAGTTTGAAAGATTTGTTGTCTTTTACTCCACTGATACATACAATTTTAACATACAACCAACATCTTTTCCACATCCAATTTCACAAAATATTAACACAGTGGCAATGCCAAACAAGAAGCCTGACCTGAAAGATTGTCTTCAGAGAGCTAGTAGAGTAAACATTGTTCAGAAGAAGAAAATATCTACCTCTCAATTGATAGAATTCAGTTAAATGCTTCCTGGTAGTAGAAATATCTGTGGCAATAGCTCTTTACCAGTTCATAAGCTTTACAATGCTGGATTTGAACCCTGGATGTCTCTGGATCAAGCTATGTTTCTACCTTTTCCCAATATCTGCCATGTTTTCTTTAGCTATTAAGATTTCATATATTATATATAATATATGCTTCTAGTAGAGAGCAATATTACTATTGCAATAATCTTACATCCTTTATCTCCTCCAGATTGGTATGCTACTACTGGCTTTAGTGAGTAATCTTATAAGATAATATGCTACTTTCAAGCTATTTCTAGAGTGTGATATTGAAAGTACAAATAGTTTATCTAAAGAGTGGATAGTGAGATCTGGATCTTCTGTTTTAGAGCTCCTACCTACCTGATGGTGATATTGAAGGTCAGTCTTCCTGTTTAGCATTGCTTCCATGCTTATATTTTGTGAAATTGGATGTTGAAAAGATGTTGGTTGTATGTTAAAATTGTATGCATCAGAGGAGTAAAAGACAACAAATCTTTCAAACTCTTGCTCAGCCTCAATTATTACTCTAACCTTCTATAATTAACAGGGCTTATAGTGAATCACCTATACTACCACTGTAACCTGCTCCTAGGTATCGCGCGATTCCCAGAGGGAGATCCTGCGATACTGAAGGACAGGAGGGGAAGCGTCAAGTGGAATCTCTGTAAGAGATATAAGAAAGATGAGGGACTAATAGAGTGACCGTTCAACTTGTAGTATATTAAGAAGAGTGTTCCTGTGAGGCTTGAGAGTCCGAATCCTTAGGGGATCTCGAGCTCTTTAAATACAAATAAAATATAACCAAATATCCTGTCCAAAGAGCAAATATCCAAATGCAAAGCTACATGAGTAGCGAAACTTCTAAGTCCTAAACAAGGTCATAGAAGCGACAGGATATAACTAACAAAACAAGTAATGGAATCAAACAAACAAAGAATCGCTACTGATGTACTAATCCAGTAATACATAGTAGGAAAGCAAGGAGTATCCTAATTGGGTACAAAGCAGAAGGGTACAAATAAGCGAGTACAGGAAGGTACTACCCAATAGGAAACTATAACAATAAGGAAGGTACAAGGAAGGAATATGCGTTACTAGGGAATCCTAAATAGGCAATATCCAACGTCAGTATAGTAAGTGGCAGAGATAATAGTAGATTCCGTTACATTCCCCCTAACAAAATAAAACAAAAAAAAGGTACATAATTCCGTTAGGCTTCCATCTCAGTTTCTTCAAGGGAGGGGAGAGAGTACAGGTTTCAGTCTCAGAGTAGTCAGAGTCCTGGATGGGTGCCCAGAATCCGTCAGGGTCAAGCTCTGGTGATAGAGGGAGGTATTCGGGTTCTTGGACTGTCCAAGCTGACCAACATTCGTTATGGGTACAAGGGAGGTGGAAAGGAATGGTTTCGTTATAGGTATCAAACCAGTAGGTTCTGAGAGCGGTACTGGCTCCTTCAAGGACGTCAAGGGGTTCCCATGTTGCTTCGATTTCGTCATAGCCTTTCCAGTGGATTAGGAATTGGCGTTTCTTTCGATAGATTCGATCCTTCATAACCTTTTCAACTTCCCATTCTTGTTGTCCAGATGCATCGATAGTAACTGGTTCCTTAGAGGCGGGGTCTGGGAGGCCTGGGAAGCTTTAAGGTTTGGTCTGAGGTAGATTCGAAGATGGCTGCGATGAATCCATGGGTGGATTCCTTGCATGATGGGAGGGAGGTTAAGTTTGTAGTTATCATGTTTGTCAGGGCCTTGGAGGACTGAGAAAGGTCCAAGCCATGGTCCAACAAGTTTGTGATTCCGTCCTATCTTGTGTACATAGGGTTCGGATCTGAGGGTGACTTCAGTCTTTCCAGGGGTAATTGGGGGTCCTTCTTTGCATCTCTTTTGGCTAGTGGTAGTCTGGCGAGCTCTGGCCTTTTGGAGGGCGGTTCTTGCAAGCTGCTGGTTCTTCATAATCTGAGATGCAATATCATCAGCAGAGGAACGGCAGTAGGCATGACTTTAACGCTAGGGAGGAGGTTTATGATGCGTCCAAAGGTAATCTCAAAGGGTGAGAGATCAGTGCTGTCACTAGGAGCAGCATTGATGGCGGTTTGGACATGGGGAAGGTGGCGAGTCCATTTGGTGCCTTTAGGGTTAACGAAATTTCGAAGGCATTGGCGGATGGTTCTGATTCTCCGTTCAGTTTGGCCATTTGTCTGGTGATGGTAAGCGGTAGCCATGTTGAGATCAATTTGATGTTGGCCATAAACTGCATCCAGAAACGAGAGGTGAACTTGGGGTCTCTATCAGAGACGATAGAGGTAGGGAAACCATGGGTAGAGAAGATTCGTTCAATAAGGAGGTTTGCAGTTTCGACTGCAGTGATGTTTTGGGATACTGGGATGAGGTAGGTAAATCCAGAGAAACGATCCAACACAACTAAGATTAGATCCTTTTTGTTGTCGCTGGGAAAGGTCCTGCAAAGTCAATTGCAATCGAAGAGAATGGTTCTCTGGGGACAGGGAGAGGGGTGACAACTCCGTCAGGGAGGGTTGTAGGTTGCTTGTTCATCTGCAAAGGTGGCATCTGCGAATATAGTCTTTGAAATCGTTCCTCATAGTCATCCAGTAGAAGTGTTGGAGGCGTATTTGAAACATTTCTGGGCTCCCATGTGTGCCATTTGTTCATGGGTGATTCTGATGATTTCGCTCCTAATGTTCTGTCCTTCATAAGCGCTTCATAGGGGACATATGGACAGTCTCGACTGTCATCCTCCCCTCTTTTAACAAGAAGTCCATCGTAGAGAATCCAACTTGGATGGTTGGTATTCTTGCTGACATATTAAAGAGAGGATCGGTAGCGGTAGCCTTTCGAAGGCTGAAATACCACTTGCCTTTAAGGTGCTGGGTGAGCTGGAAGGCGCGAACATCAAGGGCCTGGATGGTTCATCAGGGAAAGGGTCATTGTAGTCAACAGGGGCGTCAGGGATTGGGAGGTCATCATCCTGTGCTGCATGATTCGAGGAGGGTCCATCATGGGTAGCGATTATAGTCTGGTATATTGGATGTCCTCTGTCATTCGTGAGAGCGGGAGGGAGAGCCCATTTGTCTTCTGCTCTGCGCTTATGGTGGTGAGGGGTGATGAAACAGGAGGTAGAGTAGAGGGGGCTAGGAGAAGGGATGTGACGGGGTCCTGAGGGATAGTAGTGGCGATCCTTTCCATCCATGTGTGCTTCGCATTCGTCCCATACACAGGCTGTCCAGTGCATAGATCGATGTCTGGTAGAGTAAGAAATCGTTCCAACTCATCTCTGGGAGGAGTGGAAGTGGAGGGGGGTGGGCTGGCAGAGTATCCTGAGCTGGCGAGGGCAATTGATTCCAATTTGGTAATGGAGTCATGAATTCTTCCAAAGCAGTTTGTGATAGCGTTGAGGCGTAGAGATCGTTCCATATGGTTCGAAGGGCTGTGAATCCTCTGCGCAAGTCCTGCAAGCTGTGCCTGAGCTGCTTGGACGAGTATCGTAGTTTCGGAGGGGTCATGGGGCTGGCCTTCGGTGCTGGCTTTGTTACTTTGCATCGCCTCGATTCCTTGTTGCAGGGTGGATTCCATCTGATCCAGTCCTTGTTCAAAAGGACCTGGGTGGTGATCGATTTTTTCTGCCTCTGTCGAGTCTGGGATTGGGCATCTTCAGTGTTCCACATTGAGATGTGTTGAGGTATAGCGAAAGGGTTGAGTGGTGTAGGAGAGATAAAAGATGGTTCGCTTTCAGGATCGAGGGTGTGTGCGAGATTGAGGTAGTGCTTGGTACTACTAGTCATGGCGGAATAGGCTTCTTTTATGACTTTTTCTCAGTGGGGTCCACAAGGATCATTTCAGGACTGCATGGCGTTCCTCATATATCCTGGAGAGGGCGTCTGCAAGAACATTGTCTTTTCCTGGCCTGTGGATAATATCGAAGTCATAAGATTGGAGGAACATTCTCCATCTTGTCTGGCAGTAAGGGAGGTTTGTCTGAGCTAGGAAGTATGATAGCGCTTTGTTGTCCGTTACCACTGTGAATCTGGTACCAAAGAGCATGGGGTGGAATGATTGAACAGCATCGACAATTGCAAGGAGTTCTAAGCTCATGCACAGGATAGTGCAGCTGACTAGTGCGAATTTTCGACTATGGAATGCTGCAGGGTGTGCCTTTTCGGGTGTTGGTCCTTGGCCAATCCATGCACCTGCTCCAACTTTAGAAGCATCGGTGAAGAGGTAGATTGGGTGGTGTGACTTATAGTCAATAGGACGAAGGGTGGTGATGTTTTTGGCTAAGTGTTTAATCTGTTGAAACGCCTCTTCATGCAGGGGTCTCCATTCGAAATCTTTTTGGGCAATTAGATCCGAGAGAGGGGCGCTAGCGGTAGCGAGCTGTGGTCGGAATTGAGCATGGTATATGACCACACCAATAAAGGTTTGCAATTCATTTTTGATTTGGGGGTGTGCCAGTCTTGGATTCCTCGTATTTTTTCAGGATCTGCATGGATTCCTTGATCATCAATAACATGTCCTAAAAGGGGTAGTTTATCGGCGAAAAATTGCACTTGGATGGGGAAGCTCTGATGTTATGGTCCTGTAGTCTCTTACAAACCTGGCGGATATCACGGATATGAGCTTCAGGAGTGTCTGAAAAAATTGTGATATCGTCTAGGTATGCCAAACTGTTTTTCCAATTAGTCCATCAAGGACATATTCGATAACTCGCATAGCTGTAGATGGTGCATTGCAGTCTCCTTGCAGCATTACTTTATATGCAAAGGTTCCGAAGGGTGTCTTGATTGTGTTGAGGGTTTCATCTTTAGGGGCTACTCGAATTTGGAAATACCAGTTGGACAGGTCAATGGTAGATCTGTACTTTACTCTGGCAACAGTTCTGAGAATCATAGATTGGTTTGGAATAGTGCTATCGTTTTTATAGTGATATCGTTCCTGGAGATCAGGTCTGCTAGGAGTCTGATTTCGCCATTGGGTTTGAGCTTTGGGAACATGTTGACAGGGTTGTTGGCTTCGCATGGGTAGATTATTTTTCTATTCTTCCAGTCCTCGATAATCTCTCTGTATGCTGGTAGGATTTTGTCAGGGACAGTGAACATTTTCGGACTAGGTGCCGACGTGGAATCAGTTAGATTGATGTGGTGGTTAATATCTCGAAGGGGCGGTAGTTCAGTAATCTTCTTGGATGGGAACACTTCAGGGAATTCGGAAATGAAGTCAGGGGTATCGGTATTTGCCATAGCAGAGAATCTGGCATTGTTCGCTTTCTTGCAGGTGAGAGTGACTCCTTTGTCAGGGAAGGTGATAATAGCATTTCCGCAATCGATTACTGCATTATGGGCGGTCAGGTATGGCATTCCTAAGAAGATGTCATAGTTGTCTAGAGAGCAGACTAAGGCATCGCTGATGTCGCCTTTTTCGTCTCTACTTGGATCAAGGGTTGGGCCTTGTAATTGATGGTTGAGCGAGATCCTTTAACCGCCATTTTCAAACTGATAGGGGTATCGAGGTCTTTGGTAGGGATTTGGAAGGTGGAGACGAATTTTCCAGAGATTAGGTTATCTCCCATGGTTCCTGTATCGAATAAGGCCTTCGGTTTGTGGCCATTGACTGTAATGTAGGCTTCAAGGGCTCTGTTGGCGGTTCCAGATGGGCCTACATGGTTGGAAGTGTTTGTGACTGTAAGGGTGTCCTGTTCTTCCTCTTGAGTGTGGGAGGATCGGCGGGGTTTTCCTCTTCTCTCTGTTCCTCCTCTTCTTCCATTTCCTCTCTGGTTATATCCTCGATTGTTGTGCTGATTTCCTTTCTTCTCATAGCAGTCGTTTGAGTAGTGTCCTAGTTTTCCGCAATAGTAGCATCGGTCTTCTCGCTTTCTTCTATCTTTTTCCTGAGGGGATAGCTTGGTGTGTTGGGAGGTGTTGTTTGAGAAGCGTTGGGAAGGTCCTTGGGTGTTGTTTCTAGGTTCTTTAGATTTGGGTTGGGAGACTGCATTGGATATAGCGTTGGTATGCTGATTTCTGTTACCATAGAGTCCTGTAGAGTGAGCGATAGAGTCCTTTTCTCAGCGATTTCAACTAGCTGGTCGAAGGAGGTTTCTGAGGTGATATGGGGTTTGACGTCTCGCTTGAGTTTGATGTCCATGGCGTCCAGGAGTCTTTGTTTTGCTGAGTAGTCTGAAATCGTTCCTGGAGGTAGGCTGTCTCTGAGGGTTTCAAGGGAGATGACTGTATCCGTTATCTGCGCTGTTTTTCCATTAGTAGTCTGCTTGACTGCAAGCCATTGTTCATAGATTGTATCGGTAGATGAAGAAGGTAGAAAGTATCCTTCGAATTTTCTCTTGAGTCCTTCCACAGTTTTCGTTCCTTGGCTGTTGTCATACTGGGTGAATTTCTCGAGAGCCTTATCTCTGCAGTAGGCTCCATAGTACTGCAAGGCTTCAGGGTCTGTGTCTTGGATTCCATAGCTGAATATGTAGCGGCGGACTGTATTGAACCATGAATTGATTCTCAATGGGTCTCGGTCTTTTCCTTCTCCTGTATAGAAGAATGGTGCTGGCCATTTGGGGCGGCTACTGCCTTCTGGTTGGAGAGACATAGCGGCGGGTCTGGGGCTTGGCGGAGGTGAAGGACTTGGGGGTGGAGGCGGCTCTTAGTCAGGGCTTGATGGTCTTGTAGGTGGCTGGCTAGGTGGCGCTTGTCTTGCTGGGTCAGGATCTTGGTCTGGGTCAGGCTTGGGTGTTCCTTCCTGATGTAGTTGCTCTTGGTCAGGGGTTTCGTCAGGTTCCTGGTCCTCTGGGTCGTCTTGGTTTTCGCTGTCTTCTGGGTTGTGTTCTGGGGCGTCGTCTTCGCTGCTTGATTCTTCTTCTGACGATTCTTGGTCTTGGCTTTGGGGCGGGTCAGGTTCTAGCACAGGTGGTGGAGCTGTTTTCTTTGCTGGAGCGGCAGGCTTTGGCTGAGCTGAGGATCCTGATGGTGCTGCAGGAGCTTTGGTGAAGCGTCCTTTGGGGTCTCTTGGAAGCGAAATGGTTGCTATCTGGGGTGAGCAGTTCTCGCCAGGAGTCTGCTCTAGGCCTTTCAAGGGACAAGGAGGTGTACCGGTACTGCAGGGTCAAGGGAGGCGAAGGGTGATCAGTCCTATGCCGAGATCAAAGGGTGTACTTAAGTCTAGGTCAAAAAATGTAACCTGCTCCTAGGTATCGCGCGATTCCCACAGGGAGATCCTGCGATACTGAAGGACAGGAGGGGAAGCGTCAAGTGGAATCTCTGTAAGAGATATAAGAAAGATGAGGGACTAATAGAGTGACCGTTCAACTTGTAGTATATTAAGAAGAGCGTTCCTGTGAGGCTTGAGAGTCCGAATCCTTAGGGGATCTCGAGCTCTTTAAATACAAATAAAATATAACCAAATATCCTGTCCAAAGAGCAAATATTCAAATGCAAAGCTACATGAGTAGCGAAACTTCTAAGTCCTAAACAAGGTCATAGAAGCGACAGGATATAACTAACAAAACAAGTAATGGAATCAAACAAACAAAGAATCGCTACTGATGTACTAATCCAGTAATACATAATAGGAAAGCAAGGAGTATCCTAATTGGGTACAAAGCAGAAGGGTACAAATAAGCGAGTACAGGAAGGTACTACCCAATAGGAAACTATAACAATAAGGAAGGTACAAGGAAGGAATATGCGTTACTAGGGAATCCTAAATAGGCAATATCCAACGTCAGTATAGTAAGTGGCAGAGATAATAGTAGATTCCGTTACAACCAACTTGGAAAATCCTAGATCTTTTCCCTAGGTGGTTCCATTTCTTTGTTCCAATTTTGTCCATAATTATGATATCTCACTTGCACTATTTACAGCTGTGAAAATTAAATTAAGTTTTCAAAAATTTGCAGGCTAGTTCTAAAGTCTAAAGACCATTCTAGATTTTATCTTGAATAAGATCTGATTATTGTTGCTCTCTAGAATCACAAATTTGTCAAATTAGAGTGGGGAGAAAAAGTGACCCATTACTGGGTGAAATACGTTAGTGTCCTCCATATCCGTACTCAGAATCACTGAAACAAAAAATGGTGTGATCGTATCTAACTAGTGAAAGTCACTTTCACTTGTTGTCTCTGCTAACTCTTCTGGTGTTGTACCTTGATTTCCCCAGCCTATAGTGGTTTCACTTCGCTCTTGGGGTACACCAATTACCGAAGTTTCATCAATGATTACATCCCTAGATGTAAGGAACCGCTTCTGTACTGGCTCATAGAGCCGATACACTCTTGAACCAGCATTCTCCTCATAACCTACTAGTATACACTTTACTGATTTCGAATCTAGCTTCTGTCGTTTCTCCTTTGGAATATGCATCCAGGTCATTGATCTGAAGACACGCAAGTGACCAATGCTGGGGGGTTTTCCCGTCCAGTATTCGATGGGTGATATGTCATTATGACTTCTTGACGGAAGGTGGTTATGTATATGGGCAGCCGTGAGTACCGCTTGCCCCCAGAATTCCTTCCCCAGTTTTGATTCCTCCAAGATACCTCGAGCATTCTCCATTATCGTTCTGTTTGCTCTGTCTGCACGTCTATTTTGCCCCGGTGAATATGGTGGGCTGATCCTATGTTGTATACCAGCCTCCGCTTGATACTTTTTGAATATAGTGTTGACGTATTCACCTTCGCCATCACTCCTAAATGCTTTAAGCTCTTTCCCACTACTCTTCTCCGCTTGAGCTTGATAGGCCTGAAAAGCGGTAAGTGCCTCGTCCTTAGTTCGTATGAGTGAAAGGCTAACACGTCCACTTCTTTCATCAATAAAAGTGATAAATTACCGTTCGCCACTAAGTCCTGTAGTCTGCATTGGACCGCACAAATCTGAATGCACTACCTGCAGAATGTCTTCTGCCTTTTCTCGAACCCCAGTTCCTACTTCTTTGTGCTGCCGGCCCATAGCACAAATTCCGCAAATGGTAGTGCTCTTGTTTTCTTTATCGCTAACCTCTATATCCCTAACTCTAGAGGAGATATACTGGAGCGACGAGGTATCCAGATTGCGATGACAAAGCCTCCGGTGCCATGTATCAATCGTGGTACTTGGTGAATGATTGCTGGTAAGACCAAGATTCGCTACCATTGTTTCTTGGATACCTTGCGTTGCTAATGGTTGGACTAGGTGATAGAGTCTGCCCCTTCGCTGACCTAACTTGGTCTTAATTCGGTTCTTGGTGATAGTGCACGAGGTTGGTCTAAATTGAACAGTGTATCCGGCATCAACCATGCAGGAAACTGACATTAGATTTCCACCAACATCGGGTACATGTCATACCTGGGTGAGAGTTAGGCTTCCGGCCTCTGTATTCACTATTATATCTCCCATCCCTCTTGTGTGAATCTTTGTCCCATCTGCTATAGTGATCGCCTCTCCTCCGCTAACAGCCGTGTAGTTTAAGAATGCTTTGTGATCTCCGCATAGATGCTGACTCGCTCCAGAGTCGATGATCCACCCCAACCTGGGGTTCTCTTTTTGACTTTCAGCCAAAAAGGTAAATTCCTTTGAACCAATCCCAGTTCCGCTTCCTCCTTCTTCCGCTTTTCTCTTAAAACAGTCCTTTTTCCAGTATCCTTCCTTGCCACAGTAATGAAACTTCGTTCCAGAGGCAGATCGTCCTCTACTTGCTCCCATAGCTCCAGAATGTTGTGGGCTCCCAACTCTGCCACCATGGAATCCCCCACGGAATTCGCCTCTTCCTTTCCCATAGTTTGAAAATCCAGCTCGTTGTGGAAAGGGTCTGCTACTTTGTGGTGTGCAGTTTGCCGTAAATGCTGTCTGGCTTCCAGCACCTATGCTGTTGTCTTGTGCCCTGTGGGTTACTTGCCCCACCTGTCGTCTGGTAGACTCTTGTAGTAGTCGTCCGGCCATAATATCGAAGGTAATCTGATCAGTACGGGATTGTAGTGCCATCACAAGTAGTTCATATGACTCCGGTAGGCTCAGGGTGAGAATGGTGATGAGTTCGTTGTCGTCAAGTCCTTTTCCTTCTGCTGATAAGCTCCGAAGCTGGTTCGCTAACTCCCTGAACTGATTTAGATGCTGGGTCATATCTTGCCCTTCTACCATTTTTAAACCCCATAAGCGGTGCATCAAAACCATCCTCCCATTGGTTCCGTTACCCTGGTGAACTTCCTTCAATGAGATTCAAGCCTTGTATGCTGTGGTAGCGTCTTGGATGTGGGGGATCTGGGAGTCTTTAATGTTGAGGGTGATAATTGTGAAGGCCTGGTCATCCTTTGCACTATTGACCACACTCATAGTTTCCTCGATCGCTTGCAACAAATCCTTCTCCTTCAGAATCCGAATGATTCTAAACCGCCATGCGTTGTAATTACTTTGACCCGTGGCCATAGAACTGTCCAGCTTCTCAATCGACTGCGTTAGGGAGGTTGTGCTGGATCCGCCATTCTTTCCAGTAGTACTGCCCTCACCGCTAGCCTGAGTGTTATCTTCACCTGGCATGCTGAGTATCTGAGGATATGCTTAACTTTCTGTATATATCGTTTGTTTTCCGTGAGCACTCTACGGGCTCATAACCTAAAGTAATATGCGATATATTTGTAGCGATTGTCTGTATCAAAAAGAGAAGGAAGTAGATAAAGAGGGATGATGTTCGGTGACTTGCACTACAACAATTGAGCGTAAACGAAACAGTTAAATACAAAAACTTTGAACTACTCATAAAGGATTATCACACCGCTTTTCTCCTTTTCTCACGCTATATTTCCTACCCCTCTTTGTGGTGAGTGCTTCACCGCTTCCCAAAAGTATCTACCCATGACTCGCATGGTTCACCGAGTTCCAGACTCACCGGTGAACCAGCCGAGGTCCTTCTCGCATCTTCTAGGTTCGGACATGAACACCAAATGGGTATGGTGATATCCGGTGATGCATCCGGAGCGAGCGCTGGTGATTAACAATAACAGCCACATTAGCACCTCCATGCCGAGTCTCGCCTTGCTTCCCTTCTGCGCCTTGATCCGCGCCAGGCTTGCCGAGTACGCGCTCTGAAGACTATTCCCCTGAATCATCTCATCAAGCTTTTTCCTTCTCTGATGGATCGTAACCTCCTCCAAGACCGCATCGATATTGAGCGAAACGAGGAGAAATCTATGTCGTAACGTTAGCAAATATCAAAGCCTAGGTTGGTAATTCCTACTCGCATTTGAGAAATATTTCTTGGAATTACTCTCATAATTTCAGCCCTCAAATTCTGGTCCATCGCGCCGGGTGTGGGATCTCTATCTAATTTCATCTTCAGATATCTCTCAATATCTCCAATAGTAGGAATGACCGTTATCATAATCGCCCCGGTAAGATATCTCCTAACCTCGTCCTGAATGTGAGGTCTCCCTGAAAGGAACACCCGGATTGTCGGGCAAGCCCGCACAATTCCTTGCAGTGACTCAAGAAGTGTTCGTCTATTGTTCGGAAGGCATTCATCTAAACCATCGATACAAATGAACACTTCCGGTAGCGATGTGATTGTCGCCTTGAGTATTTCTATCAAGGCCAGAATTTGCACAGCCCATCCGCCGAACCCCCTTTTCTCCGCACGAAAAACCTGCAGTAGGGGCTCCGGGATTCCATCTCTCTCCAAAAGCTGTTTGAGGATTGCGCCCAACATATTCGTCGCGGGCTGTTGCCCCTGGGCAAGGTAATCACAGTAGAGGCCGGCAACAGCGATATCTCGATCACGGACTTGATCGCACAACCAGTCAATAACTAAAGAGCTATTATTTCTGGCCGTCAGTAATACCCACTTATTGGAGAGGGCCTTCTTACTGACCTGATATGAGTCTTCCCCACACCTGGATCGCCGTAGCAGAATAAAACAGCCTGTCCTGATGCCCCTTCGCTACCACTCCAATCCCGAAACTCGTTCATCTACAGAAGCCAACCTCCAACACCTTTCACCCGGTTTACTTGCACACCTTGATGTCTGTGCCGAGACTCTAGTGGTGAGAGCCACAGCTTAATCTGGTTATCTTCGTCGTCCGTTTTGTTCACAGTGACAATCTTGTTGTTCATAGTGATAGTCTTGTTGTAGCTATTCGTTACGTTCCCACTGTCGACATTACCGGAACCAAACGATTGTACCGGCATATCTGTTATTCGCTCCATGATTGGTTTTCTAGATGTTCCGTTTTCGCTGTGGCTACGGTTCCGTGATTCAGGGGGTCAAGCGGGCTTATGAGCCTTCTAGGACTCGATGGGGGAGTGTTTTGTTTGGCTCGTTTCCCCGGTAGTGCTGTCTAACCATTTCTCTGCCAAGGAAACACAGGGGCAGAGAAGGGAGCTAAGGAGTGACCAAACTCATCAGGGACATTACAAACTGTCAGGCAAAACTGTATCTCGAGCCTACGTGTGATACTGTATTGCACTTATGTCAGCAGTGCATATGAGCTATGAGCCACAACAAGGAACTCCAATCATCACCTCGTATCCACGTGCCGGTATCCGATAATCCTGAGGAAGACCTGCTGGCCTGTCCAACCACCGTAAGATATAATACCTGGGGCGAAATATCGCACATGATGCATTAGGCGAGACCCCCGGTAGCTCAGATTGCTATCCACAAACATTGAAGCAGTCATGATAAGCCGAATTTTTGTTTTCTTCCTCAATTCTTTTTGATAATTCTGAGGAGCCTACCGGTAGTTCTCCTAGTGCTCACCCTTGAGATCCCAGAGAGTCTTCTTGTTGAATAATACCTTACAGTACTCGCGAGCTTTAGTAACTGTATTTCAATGCTAGCGCATGGTGGAATTTGAAGTCGTCTGTGAGCGCTAGATCCTTCCGTATCCAGCAAAGTAACCACAAATCCTCTTTCTTTCTCTATTGTGTAATGTGCCAACCTCCAAGCCTATCATATACACGGATAATTCAACAAGTTTCTTTCCACACTCCCCCTCATCCACCCTAAGTAATAGATTGAACAGGGGAGAGTGAGCGAGGGGGAAACACGGCCCACTCTGTTGGCTTGCAACCTAAGGGCATACTCATAGGCCTGCTGTGGTGTCGCCTTGGGGCGTGAGCGAAATACCTATCTCCCGGAGTTTAATAAGTGGTTCACTTACCGGGACACTTGACACCAAAGTTTCAAGCAAGTGGCTAGGCTACCGTCATTGCGGCATTTCAATCCTAAACCGGAAGAGAGAGGGAAGGCTAAATGAAATATTTTGAGACACCGTGGTACTGCCTGATAGGAAGTGCGAGTGTGCTGATTTCCGCTGGGAAAACATGTAAATTTTAGCTTTGCTTGGTGATAATTGTTCAATCTCCAACTGTCATACCTAGGTCTTGATGTGTATATCCGCCGTCTCCTAGCTAAATAAATAAACACAGATCCACCTACCACGCTCCTAATTATCTCGCAGCCCCACTTATGAAATCCTCAACATAAGGAGAACTAATTATAACTCTAAACTGGTCGCTCTCACTGGTGTCTGTATTATCATCAACTCTAAACGTTTCTCCACTTATCCATCGTTCAAGCGCCTTTCCATCGGAACCCCACTCAGATCATTCTCTAAAGAAAATCTCATTTTAGTACTATTCCTGCGACCCAAGCCAAGTATTAATAACCAGACTTAATCAACAGACGCTATAGGACTCGAGTACCGTTAGAACTCCAATTAAAGAAAAAATATACTGGGACGCAGGGATTCCCCTTCTCGGCTCTACCAGAGGAAAACACTACCCTCACTAGAAGGCGGGCCAAACAGGACAATTATGTGCCCCATGGCGAGAACTAAAACGACTGCAATACTGCTTCTATCAGCGCACCACGTGGAGAAGAGTGGGGAAGCTCATTTTTTCGTCTCTAACTAACCATCTAAACGGTAAAGACAAGAGTAGTTATAAATCATTAACAAAATCATTCTCCTATTCTTATATCGATCACCACACATCTCTATTCTCTTCCAGGAATGCCCCCTTTCTCTCGTGTACACCTGTGCTAACAAGTGAAGCATCACAAAGCTCCTACGGATCATTGCCTTCATTCATCTGACTCCTTCGTTCTCCTTCCGGCGGGCATATTGATCTCAAACCTAAGGGTATCCCCGAAGCCTATCCCAACAATGAAAGAACAATCGGAGCATGCCGAACAGCATCTAGCGACTTCCAATAATACTCAACGACGTCCCGAGCCCCCGATGGGCGGTGCCCGAAGAAAAATATCTTGATACCTCAGTGACAGGACTGTACCGAACAAACAGCTACACTCTTGTCGGCCACCAAAAATAAATATGGGGGATGGAGAGATGACTCTTGATGGGAAGATATTAAACCCGACGGGCCTTACCCGCAGTGTTCCCAACCGTCCCGTCCGGACGGCAGGGCCCTGGCGTCCTATAGTCCCGTCCGTCCCGGGCAGGGTGGATAAGGACGGCCGGGCCCTATAGGTATTTTTCACACTAACCTATAATAGATAGTCACCCCCTGAATTGCATCGTAGTGTGATATACGTGGTTCATTGACAAAATAAGTGTATGGCCCGTTTTCATACCAGAGGGATAGGAGTATATCTCATACCCGATAAGCCACTTCGGCAAGAAACCGTGTCTCATTTTCCCTATTTTCTTATACTTTGCACTATCCAAACCGTGTTATTTAACTACAAGTAACATTCTGAAGCATTATCACATCCCCCGCATAGGAGTTAGGGCTGACTCGGTCTATCTCCCAAGTCGTGAGCGTAACAGTGAGCAGTAGAATGAGAAAAAGTTCGTCACCGTTGTTGGCGATCAGTCTTTTGTGCTTGGTGTTTCGTTTCATTTTACCGCCACATCACACCTCATCACTCGAAAAGCCTATAGGGCCCGGCCGTCCGTCCCGGGCACAGGTTAGGACGGACTACAAGTTGGGCGTCCGTCCCGGGCAGTGGTAGAGAATGCGGCGTCCGTCCCGTCCTAGGGAAAAGACGGACGGACTAGACGCTTGGGAACACTGCTTACCCGTGCGGCCTGGCAGCACTCTTAAAAGCAATAAAAGGCACGAGGGAGAGGTGAAGCTACTCTTGCAGCAGGAAAGCACCAGGTCCAATATACAAAGCACTTAGAGCTAAGCACTAGTCTATCGGCCACGTAGCGTCCCTCTTGCTAGCCCCCGAGAGTGGGCACGGAAGTCTGGTGAGACTGCTTCTAGGAGAGGGTAGGTGTCAACTCCAGAAGGCAAGACGCGCAAGGCTAAATTCTGTTCTCCTGCACTTTGGAGGACACGCGCGACGGCGGAGTTACGCTCCCGTGGATCCGGAAAGATTAGTCACCGCGGAGGTTTGGCCCCCCGGACATATAGGCTCCCAATTCACAAAAACACCACAGGTGTTGCATCTCCCAACATCCCCATATTGGCTTACTTCAACACCTGCCTGCTAGCTCTCGGAGGTGCATAGCTCCACCTCAAGACCCTTTGCCGTTTCTCTTTTCCTTTGAGTTTTATTTCTTCTGACTACTATAACTTATATGTGATATACTTGTCGCCGCATATCCCCGGCGTTGATGGAGTTTGATGTGAGGGGAATGGGTATACTATGGTTGAAGAACTACTTTTGATTCTCTTTGTAAAATTTAGGGCAGCTGGCTATATAAGTTAACCTTATATGTCACTAACCCCTTTGAGGTTTCCCTCTTGACCACTACTCCGCTTTCCTGTATTAAATCTAGCTCAGACGTTATTTCCCTACTCATATATTTTCACCCTTGTGTACTGTACACGGTACAGACATCCAAGTGTCCCATATAGAGTAATTTGATACTATCCAATATTGTGATAGAGACAATAAATGGGACAGAATTATGTAGCTTCATAGAACATCACTCGCATATTTCGGACCTGCTCAGTGCCCTTCACAGAGCAGTTTGCTGCCTCGACCATATATCTGCTCAGCCCGCTACTCTGTGTAATAGCCGAAATTGCTCCTTCCTTTCACTTACTAGGGGCGAACCCTTGTAGCATTTTCTAGCTAAATGGAATGCCGAGACTGCGGTGATCACTTTCAACAAGAGCTTGCGTGCGGCCCCCTTCGACTGGCCACGGCCCCTATCCCCTGCCCCAGCAGGTCTTCCATCTTTTTGATTTCGAAAAGTTAATCAGTTTGGCTGTTTTCTAATTTTCTCTAATTTTCCTAGGATTACTTCGGGGCACGGCTGAGCATTGACCCTTCCAGTGCCAAGGGAAGTTCAGAGATGATAGCAAGTAGGTTGTGCGGAATTAGGTTCAAGGTAAGTATACCTGATAAATTAATTATTCCATGGAATTGTAGCTACCGTCATACCAGATTTTGCAGTATAACTTATACAAAGGTCACAAAAACCGGTAATAATCGGAAGTAAAGAAAAGGGAATAATGACGAAAGCTATATTAATACTCGATAAACGAGAATTGCTAGAGCGTGAAGGACGAACTACTTTAGTGTACGAAGCCTACTCTGAGAAAAATATTAGATGGAAGGAAATGGGGGTGGGAATGTGCGCTATGAAGAAGACGAGAAAGAGAGGGAGAAAATAAAGTGTCCAAGCACCGAGCGAAAACCGACATTGTATAAACGCAACGCCATAAGGCTCTTAAAGGTAAAGGGGGGCCAATATGATACACTAAGATTGGTATTATAGGTAGATAGCTAGGATCTGAAGGGCGATACAGAAAATATAGAAGGAGAGCTAGGAAGGATAAACCGAGATTGAAGTTTGGTGGGGGGCGGTATAATAACGCAGGTGGGAGGGTTCGTCTAGTGGCGAGTAGGGGCCATGGACCTCAAGATCTCCGGGTCTTTTTATAAGGGTGCTGAGATGATTCGGAGCGCTCCGGGGGGGGAAGGCCTGTAGAACCATTGCTACCGGGCGCCTGAGAATCTAAACCCTGATCTTCGAATTGTCGCTTTAGAGCTTGTCCGTGTTGATTCTCGGAGGTCAGTGAAACAACTGCTGGGCCAGTGAGGTCTGTCATCACGATGTTCTGGCTAAGGCCACCCGGTTCTGGGAGCATTCCCGCTACTCTAAGGTGACTGCATTCTGCAGGCGACAAGAGAGGTGTTCGACCCCGTTTAACTGGAGTGTCGAGAGTGACATTCTCCAGCTCTAAAAGGATCTCCACGATGTCCTCATGCCCATTTTCAGCTGCCCACAAGAGAGGCGTTCGTCCGTCTATATCAGCAGAGCCGGGCGTGACATTCTCCCGATCCAAAAGCACTTTCAAAATGCCCTCACACCCATTGGCAGCTGCCCACGAGAGAGGTGTTCGGCCGTCTTTATCCGCGGCGTCGGGAGCGACCTCCCCCCGTTCTAAAATAATCTTCACGATTTCCTCATCCCCATATCCAGCTGCCCACGAGAGAGGTGTCCGACCGTACTCATCTGCAGTGTTGGGAGTCACATCCTCTCGTTCCAGAAGAATCTTCACGATTTCCTCACATCCATTTCCAGCTGCTCGCGAGAGAGGTGTTCGACCGTCTTTATCCGCAGTGTTGGGAGTAACATCCTCCCGTTCCAAAAGAATCTTCACGATTTCCTTATGCCCAACTTCAGCTGCCCACGAGAGAGGTGTCCCACCGTACTCATCTGCAGTGTTGGGAGTCACATCCTCTCGTTCCAAAATAATCTTCATGATTTCCTCATATCCATTCCCAGCTGCCCACGAGAGAGGTGTCCAACCGTCTTTATCCACAGTATTTGGAGTAACATCCTCCCGTTCCAAAAGCACCCTCACCATGGCCCCATGCCCTTTTCGAGCAGCCCACAAGATTGCCGTATTACCCGCCAGATCAGTTGCGTTGGCATTCCATTTCCCCATATCTAATAAAGCAACCGCTATCTCTTCCATGCCAAAATAGGCGCTGCCGTGGAGCCCAGTAAACAACGTAGAGTCATCCATATCATCCTCAAAGTCCCAGTATTCCTCTTCAAAGCAACAGAGTATCCAAGAGGATATATGCTTATCAAATCCATTGAGAAGCGTCAGTGCTAGTGTGTTCACACTTTCAGTGGTATCCCTTCTAGCATGTTTTCCCCAACAACAAGAGGCATATTCAAGCAACGATGTCGGTGGCTCGAACCAATCAAAGGTAAGCGGAAGGTCCCTGACAAACTGAAAGTTAAGGTATGTTAAACAAACTTCCGCAATCATCGAGTGAGGCCTGTGAAACAAGTCGGTATTATTGGATAGATATTCTTTCAGAGTATAGTGAACAAGGCGGACAGTGTATGAAGGTGCTTCAACTGTTATAAGACCTATTGAGCATCCAAGCAGTGTTTCTAGCGTAGGAATATTCTGAGAATTCAGGTCCGTGGACCCTATTTCTACCCCCAGGGCATCACATATCTCGTCGGTATTTAAGGGTCTCTCCGAATGGGACAGCCACATTAGCCCCTCCATGCCGAGTCTCGCCTTGCTTCCATTCTGCGCCTTTATTCGCGCTATAGTTGCCGAGTACGCACTCCGAAGGCCATTTCCTTGGATCATCTCATTAAGCTTTTTCGTTCTCTGATGAATCGTAACCTCCTCCAGGACCGCGTCGATGTTAAGGGAAACGAGAAGAAATCTATGTTATTGTTAACGAATGTCTAACTAGGCCTATATTGGTTAAAGCGGTTGTTACTACTCACATTTGCGAAATCCTTCTTGGAATTACGCGCATAATCTCAGCCCTCAAATTGTCATCCATTGCGCTGGGTGTGGGATCTCTATCTAATCTCATCTCCAGATATTTCTCAATATCCCCAATTGTAGGAATTACGGCTATCGTGATCGCCCCGGCGAAATATTTCTTGACCTCTTCTCGAATGTGAGATCTCCCTGAAACGAATACCCGTGCGGCTGGCGAAGCTTGTACAATGTCCCGTAATGACTCAAGAAGTTCTCGTCGATTTTTTGGAAGACATTCATCTAAACCATCGACACAAATGAATACTTCCGATAGCGATGTGATCGTCGTCTTGAATATTTTTACCAAGTCTGGAAGCTGCATAGCCCGTCCGCCAAATCCCCTTTTCCCGGCACGAAAAATCTCCCGCAGGGACTCCGGGATTCCGTCTCTCTCCAAAAGCTGCTTGAGGATTGCGCCCAACATATTCCTCGCGGACTGTTGCTCTCGGGCAAGGTAATCGCAGTATAGCCCGGCAACAGCGATATCTCGACTACGAACTTGATCGCACAACCAGTCAATAACTAAGGAGCTAATATTTCTATTCGTCAGTAATACCCACTTATTGGAGAGGGCCTTCTCACGAACCTGATATGAGTCTTCCCCACACCCGGATCACCATAGCAAAATAAAACAGCCCCCTCCGGTTTCCCTTCGCTACCACTCCACTCCCGAAACTCGTTTCTCTCCAAAAGCCAACCCCCCACGCCATCCACCCGGTCGGCTTGCACACTTTGATGTCTGCACTGAGGCTCTAGTGGTGAGAGCCACTGTTTAATCTGGCTATCTTCGTCGTCTGTTCTGTTCACACTGATAGTCCCGTTGTAGATATTCTTTACGTTCCAACAGTCGACATTGCCGGAACCGAATGATTGCACATTTGTTATTCCCTCCATCTTGCGTTTTGTGTATGCTCCGCTTCGCCGGGGATGCGATTCAGTGATAATTCAGAGAGCCAGGCGGGTTTATGAGCCTTCTTGTGCTCCCGAAAAGCTGGTCGGATTTGGCCCATTTCTTCGGTAATGCTGTCCAATCATTTCTATGCCAAGGAAACACTAGGACAGGAAGGGAGTAGCCAAACCGACCAGAAGCATCATAAATTGTAAGGCAAAATTGTAAATTGAGCCTACGTGTGATACCGTACTCGCGCTGTCGAAGCGTTTTCAAAAAAGACTGCTATTGCATACAGCCAAAAATTTAGTACTTTTCTCGAATTTAGGGTGGTATGCAATAGCAGTCTTTTTAAAAAAACGCTTCGACATCGCGGGTGCGGTAGTGTACAGCACTGCAAATGAGTTTTAAGCCCCAACAAAGAACTCTAATCATGACCCCGTATCCAGGCACCGGTATTTCGACCACCCTGAAGATCTGCCGGCCGCTCTAACCACCACAAGACCAGAGACCGGCGACGGCAGCCGGTTTGGAGTTATGATTAGTTCTTCTCCTTTTGAGAATTTCATATATGTGGTCGCGAGGCAGTTAAGGGTGCAGTAGTGGATTAATTGTTTATTTTTTAGATAGTAGACGGCGGACGTGCTAATAATTAGAAGTCAAACAGTTAGCACCAAGCAATGATAAGCTTTGCGTGTTTTCCAAGTTGAAATCAGTATACCCGCACTTCTTATCAGACAACCACGATGTGGCTCCCAAAAAACATTTCATTCAGCCTTCCTGCTTCCCCCCGAATCAGGATTGAATTACCACAACCACTGTAGCCTAGCCACTTGCTCGAAACTTTGGCGCCAAGCGTCCCGGCAAGGGAGCCAGTCATTGAACTCCCGCAGGCACATATTTCGCTCAAGCAGCCAGCCGACACCTCAAAAGACTTCTGAGCATGCTCGAGCACACTTAGGTTACGAACCAACAGAGTGATCCATGTTTTCCCCTTACTGACTCTTCCCTGTACATTCTGCCTGGGGCGAAATACCGATATCGCGCATGATGCACTGTCCTCGACCCCCGGTACCGGCAGTCTCGATCGCTATCCACAAATTTTCAAGCGCTCAGGATAAGCCGAATTTTTGTTTTTTCTTGGATTCTTTTTGATAATTCTGGGAGGCTTGGTTTTCCTGATATGATGCATGTTTTGAGAATTTCGGAACGTCCTGCTCGAGTAGCGTTGAGTACCCACAAGCCTTAGTATGACACCAGTATTCGAATGCTGGAGCTTGGCGGAGTACCGGCGTGGAGTCATGTGAGCGTTTGATTCTTACCCAGCAGAAAAACAGCCGCAGAGCTCCTTTCTTTTTTTTTTGCGTAACGTGCCAAACCTCCAGACTTATCGTATCCTCGGAAAATTTCATCCATTTCTCTCTATCCCCCCCCTGATCCGTCCTACGGGCACCCTTTTTCCGTCGGAACCCCACCCACACCATTCCCTAAAAAATAATCCTATCTTATTACTATTCCCACAACCCAAACCAAGCATTCATAGCCCAATATATCAACACATGCTACAGAACCCAAATATCATCAGAACTCCAATTGAAAAAAGATATACCAGGACGCTAGGATTTCCATTCTCATCTCTACCAAAGGAAAACATTACAAACTCAAACTCAACTCAAATAAAATAAAAAGGCTATACACAGCGGCTTATGAGGAGAGGCCACTACAGCGCTTAGTACCATAAACATTTCTTCGGTTTAAGTTACAGGGATACCATACACAAGTACCCAAACATCCACCGCCATCCCCGACTCCCACTGCCCTCAAGAGAACGCAGGCTAAACAGGAAAATTTTCTGCCGCCGGGGTTTTCTCTCTCCCTCATCTAATTTATGCCCGACTATCCTTAACAAGTACCCAACTAACTAGGGCTGATGAAAATGTGCCGGATATCAAACGGGACCTCGCAAAATTCATGGACACTAACACAGAGCTTATGAGGAAGATACAGAGTGAAATCGCCCCGAAGCGAGGATCATACAAATTCACCCCGGCGGCTGTTGTTAATGTAGTAAGATGCTTGATAACCTACCGTAGAGCAGCGTACAATGTTTGAAGCCCCTAAGAACCCCAACCATGAAAGCCTATCGCTCTATTACCTAAGGACACACAACAGCCCCTGCCTCCAACAACCAGACTACAGGCGCAATTAATGAAGCGACTGCGCTCATGATTAAAAGCCATGAGTTACTTCCCGGACGGCGAGAGCTAAAACGATGGAAATGCCACTCTGATCAGCGCACAAATTTAGCATGAGCGGGGGGGTTGACTTGTTCATCTCTAACGAACTATCTAACCGGTAATGACAGGATTAGATAAATCATAAACGAAATTACCCCCCCCCCCCCCTCCGTACCCGATCATCACACATATCCATTCCCTTCCAGGCATGTCTCCTTTCCCTTGTGTACTCCCACCACTATGCTAACAAAGGAAAACTGGTATCATAAGATCTCCCACAGATCATAGCCTTCATACACCCGCCAATCCCATTCACCTTCCGGCGGCTGTATTAACCCCAAGCCTAAGCGCATCTCCGGAGCCTATCTGAACAATGAAACAATAACTCGAGCATGCCGAGCAGCATCTAATGATTTCCAACAATACTCTTACTGTATAATGTATGTACAAGTACAGTGAGCGCTGGCAAGATTTTCCCCAAGCGAAGTTATATAAACATGAGTTCAGGCATACGGATGGGAATGGGAAATTAATGCAGAAAGTCCTGTCATGGTCTAGCGCATAACCTATGCTTTCCTCTTGTTTTTCTTTTTTAGTCAAACCTTTTTTTCCCCAATCTCTCACCTAGAATCTGAAAGATGGTTATATCCTTCCTCCATTCAACGATGTGCTTATCCCATACTTATAACCTATAAAATTGAGGCGTTCGGGGGTCCGGGAGGTCAATTAAAGATACATTTTTCATTTTCCCCTAACCCATACTGTACGAGGAGCAGTAACGAGCCATCACTAGCGACCTTGCCGGAATAGAAGGAGGAAAGAAGGTGAAGCGAACCAAAGTAAAAATAAAAATAAAACAAAGACCAAAATGCAATCCCTGGCCTAATTTAAAATAGAAAAAAGAGGCTCCCAACCAGACCCCCCCACATTGCCAAGGGCTGGGTGTTATGGGGCCAATGATCCAGATCAGGTGCAGTACAAAAGTAGCAAATCATTTCTCGCTTAATCATGGCTTTGGGGTGCCTACGCTATAGGCAGCACTGAGCAGTACGTTGAATTGAATTTAAATGTTTTATCTCATGCACTGCGGGCACCATCTAACTTAATTCAAATTGACGCAAGTAGGAATTCACGTTAGCGAATATTGAGAACTAAGGCTAGGAATACCCCCAATTAAATATGAATTAATAATTCCATATCACTATAGCTACAGCCATACTAAGCTCTAAAAAGCCCACCGATTTCAGTTCGAATTAGAAAGGAGAAATATCAAAATGCAAAAGAAAAGGATCAAAAACAGGCACAAGAAACTACCGCACTCGGGAACAGGATTTTCCTCCTTTTTCTTCCAAAATATGAACAACATAGACAAAGAACCGAATAGACAAGAAGTAAAGAAAAGGGCATTATACACTATAAACGGGAATTCATAGGGCATGATAGGCTAACTACTCTAGTGTACGAAGCCCACTCTAAGAAAAACATCAGATGGAGGGAAATGGAATGAAATGGAATGAAATGGAATGAAATGGAATGAAATGGAATGAAATGGAATGAAATGGAATGAAATGGAATGAAATGGAATGAAATGGAATGAAATGGAATGAAATGGAATGAAATGGAATGAAATGGAATGAAATGGAATGAAATGGAATGAAATGGAATGAAATGGAATGAAATGGAATGAAATGGAATGAAATGGAATGAAATGGAATGAAATGGAATGAAATGGAATGAAATGGAATGAAATGGAATGAAATGGGAATGTGCGCTATGAATA
Source organism: Tuber borchii (assembly GCA_003070745.1). Lineage (NCBI taxonomy): Eukaryota > Fungi > Ascomycota > Pezizomycetes > Pezizales > Tuberaceae > Tuber > Tuber borchii. Next base: position 163,813 of record NESQ01000027.1, on the reverse strand, counting down.
AGAGAGCGAGAAAAAGAGGGAGAAGATTAAGTGTCTAAGCGCCGAGGGAAAGCTGATATTGTATAAACGCAATGCCATACAGTTCTTAAAGGTAGAGGGGTGAGACAATATGATACACTAAGATTGGCAGGTAGATAGTTAGGATGCAAAAGGCTATACAGAAAATTAAACGGAGAGCTAGGAAGGGTAAACAGAGGTTGAGATCTGGTGGGAGGGCAGTGTAATAACGAGGGTGGGAGAGTTCTTCGAGTGGCGAGTATTGGTCGTGGATCTCAAGATCTACGGACCCTTTTGGAGCAGTGTTGACAAGGCTCGGAACACTCAGCGATGGAGGGGCCTGTAAAACTATTACTACCGGTTGTGTGAGGGACTAAACCCCGATCTTCGAATCGCCGCTTTAGAGCCTGTCCGTGTTGATATTCGGAAGTCTGCCGAAGTGCGGTTGGGCCAGTGAGGCCTGTCATCACGATGTCTAGGCTAAGGGTGCCGGGTTCTGGGAGCGTTCCCACTACACTGGACTGACGGCGTTCCGCAGGTGACAAGAGAGGTATTCGATTCCCTTTGTCTGCAGCCCTAGGAGTGACATCTCCCCGTTCCAAAAGGATCTCCACGATGCACTCATGCCTATTTTTAGCTGCCCACAAGAGAGGTGTTCGACCATATTTATCGGCAGTTTCGAAGGTGACATTGTGGTGCTCCAAGAGAATCTTCACGATGTTCTCATTCCCAAACGCAGCCGCCCACGAGAGAGGTGTTCGGCCGTCTTTATCCATAGGATCGGGGGTAACATCCTCACATTCTAAAAGGATCTTCACAACGCCCTCATGCTCATTTGCAGCTGCCCAGAAGAGAGGTGTTTGACCGGCTTTGTCCGCAGTGTCAGGAGTAATATCCTCGCGCTCTAAAAGTATCTGCACAACGCCCACATATCCATATCCAGCTGCCCACATGAGAGCTGTTCGACCGTCCTTATCAGTAGTGTTAGGAATAACATCCTTCCGCTCTAAAAGGAGCTTCACAATCCCCCCCCGCCCTTTTTTCGCTGCCCACATGAGCGGTGTTCGACCGCCTTTATCTGCAGTGTCAGGAGCAACATCCTCCCGTTCCAAAAGCATTTTCACAACCCCCCCACGCCCTTTTTCAGCGGCCCAGGAGAGAGGTGTTCGGCCGTCTTTATCCGCAGTGTCGGGAGTAACATCGTCCCGTTCCAAAAGGATCCTCACAGCACCTATAAACCCAGTTTCAGCTACCCACGAGAGAGGTGTTCGACCGCCTTTATCCGGAGTATCGGGAGTGACATCCTTCCGGCCCAAAAGCATTTTCACAACGCAACCACGCCCATCCTTAGCTGCCCACAGGAGAGGTGTTTGACCGTATTGATCCAAAGTGTTGGGAGTAACATCTGCCCGTTCCAAAAGCATCCTGACAGCACCTATACACCCAGCTGCAGCCGCCCAAAAGAGAGGCGTTTGGCCGCCTTTATCTGCAGTGTTAGGAATAACATCCTCCCGATTCAAAAGCATCTCTACGATGTCCCAACGCCCAAGCTCAGCTGCCCACGAGAGAGGTGTTCGACCATCTTTACCCGCAATGTCTGGACCAACATCCTCTTGTGTTAAAAGCATTTTCACGATGCCCCCATACCCACTTCCAGCGGCCCATGAGAGAGATGTCCGGCCGTCTTCATCCGCAGTGTTAGAAGTAACATCTTTCTGGGCCAAAAGCATCCCCGTGATGTCCCGATGCCCAAACTTAGCTGCGCACAAGAGAGGTGTTTGACCGTATTCATCTGCAGTGTTGGGAGTAACATCCTCCCGTTCCAAAAGCATCTTCACAACTTCTTTATGCCCCTTCTTAGTTGCCCACAAGAGAGGCGTTCGGCCGGCTTTATCCGCGGTGTCAGGAATAACATCCTTCTGGTCCAAAAGCATCTCCACGATGTCCTGATACCCAAACCTAGCTGCGCACAAGAGAGGTGTTTGACCGTATTCATCTGTAGTGTTGGGAGTAACATCTTTCTGGGCCAAAAGCATCCCCGTGATGTCCCGATGCCCAAACTTAGCTGCGCACAAGAGAGGTGTTTGACCGTATTCATCTGCAGTGTTGGGAGTAACATCCTCCCGTTCCAAAAGCATCTTCACAACTTCTTTATGCCCCTTCTTAGTTGCCCACAAGAGAGGCGTTCGGCCGGCTTTATCCGCGGTGTCAGGGATAACATCCTTCCGGTCCAAAAGCATCTCCACGATGTCCCGATGCCCAAACCCGGCTGCCCACGAGAGAGGTGTTCGACCCTCTTTATCCGCGGTGTCAGGAGTAGCATCCTCCCGTTCCAAAAGCACCTTCACGATATCACTATACCCATTTCCAGCTGCCCACGAGAGTACTGTGCGACCGCCTTCACTCGCCGTATCGGGGGCAACATCCGCCCTTTCCAAAAACAACTTCACAACTTCTTTATGCCCCTTCTTAGTTGCCCACAAGAGAGGTGTTTGGCCGGTTTTATCCGCGGTGTTAGGGATAACATCCTTCTGGTCCAAAAGCATCTCCACGATGTCCCTATGCCCAAACCCCGCCGCCCATGACAGAAGAGTTCGACCATCTTTATCCACGGTGTCGGGGGTAACATTCTGCTGTCCTAAAAGCGCCTTCATGACATCATTATACCCATTTTCAGCTGCCCACCAGAGAACTGTGCGACCATCTTCACTCGCCGTATCGGGGGCGGCATCCTCCCGTTCTAAAAACAGTTTCACAACTTCTTTATGTCCCTTCTTAGTTGCCCACAAGAGAGGTGTTTGGCCGGTTTTATCCGCGGTGTTAGGGATAACATCCTTCTGGTCCAAAAGCATCTTCACGGTGTCCCGATGCCCAAACCTAGCTGCCCACGAGAGAGGTGTTCGACCGTCTTTATCCCCAGTGTCAGGAGTAACATCCTCCCGGTCCAAAAGCATTTTCACAACAGGCCCACGCCCCTTTTCAGCTCCCCAGGAGAGAGGTGTTCGGCCGTATTCATCCGCAGTGTCGGGAATAACATCCTCCCGTTCCAAAAGCATCTTCACAACCTCTCTATCTCCCTTCTTAGCTGCCCACGAGAGAGGTGTCCGACCGTATTTATCAGGAGTGTCTGGGGTAATATCCTCTCGGCCTAAAAGCATTTTCGCGGTCTCTCCACACCAATTTTCAGCTGCCCACGAGAGAGGCGTTCGACCGCCTTTATCCGCAGTGTCGGGAGTAACATCTGCCCGTTCCAAAAGCGCCCTCACAGCATCTATATATCCATTTCCAGCTGCCCATGAGAGAGGTGTTCGACCCTCTTTATCCGCAGTGTCCGGAATAACACCCTCTTGATCCAAAAGCAGCTCCACGATGTCCCGACGCCCAAGCTCAGCTGCCCACGAGAGAGGCGTTCGACCGCCTTTGTCCGCAGTGTCGGGAGTAACATCCGCTTCCAGAAGCATTCTCACAGCACCTATACACCCAGCTGCAGCTGCCCGAAAGAGAGGTGTTCGACCGCCTTCATCTCCAGTGTCAGGAATAACATCCTTCTGATCCAAAAGCATCTCCACGATGTCCCAACGCCCAAGCTCAGCTGCCCACGAGAGAGGCGTTCGACCGCGTTTATCCACAATGTTCGGATTAACATCCTCCCGGTTCAAGAGTATTTTCGTAGCTCTCCCAGGCCCATTTCCAGCTGCCCACGAGAGGGGTGTTCGACCATCTTTATCCGCAGTGTCAGGCATTATATCCTCTTGTCCCAAAAGCACTTTCATGATGTCCTCATGCCCAGCAGAAGCTGCCCACGAGAGAGGTGTTCGACTGCCATGACCCGCAATGTTGGGATTAACATCCTCCCGTCCCAAAAGCACCTTCACAATGTCCTCATACCCATTTTCAGCTGCCAACGAGAGAGCTGTGCTACCGTTTTCATCTATCATATCCAGGGTAATATCCTCCCTTTCCAAAAAGAGCTTCACGACTTCCCTATTCCCGTTTTGCAAAGCCACAGCGAGAGGCGTTAAGCTCTGTTCATCTGCAGTATTAGGAGTAACATCTTCCCGTCCCAATAGCATCCTCACAATGTCGCCATGACCAGCTTCAGCCGCCCACCAGAGAGGTGCTCGACCACAGTAATCCGTAGTGTCGGGAGCGATATCCTCCGATTCCAAAAGTATCTTCACCATGCCCCCATGCCCTTTTCTAGCAGCCCACGAGATTGCCGTATTACTCCACATATCAGTTTCATTGAGATCGCATATCTCCATCTCTAATAAACCAACTGCTACCTCGACGATCCCATTATATGCAATGCAGTGGAGACCCGTAAACCCCGTAGTTTCGTACGTATCAGGCTCCCACGCACTTAAACCTTCCTCCACGGGGAAGGATATAATAGATGATACATGTCTATCGAACCCACCAAGAAGCCTCAGTGCGAGTGACTTCACACTTTCCGTCATTCCACTTTTGGAATGTTCTCCCCAGTAATGAGAGGCGTATTCAAGCAACGGTGTTGGTGCCTTGGGGAAATTAATATCAAGCGGAAGGTCCCTGATGATTTGAAAGTTGAGGTATGTTAAGCAGACCTCAGCAATCATCGAGTGAGGCCCTTGAAACAAGTCGGCATTATTGGATAAATACTCCTGAAGAGTATAGTGAACAAGACGGACAGTGTATGTGGACGCTTCAAGTGTGACAAGCCCTAGGGAACATGCCAGAAGTGTTTCTATTGTCGGAATGTTCTGAGAATTCAGGTCTGTAGACCCTATTTCTACCCCCAGGGCATCGCATAACTCCTTGGCTTTTAAGGGTCGCTCAGAATGTGACAGCCACATCAGCACCTCCATGCCGAGTCTCGCCTTGCTTCCATTCTGCGCCTTGATTCGCGCTATGGTTGCCGAGTACGCGCTCAGAAGACCATTCCCTTGGATCATCTCATCAAGCTTCTTCTTTCTCCGATGGATCGTGACCTCCTCCAGGACCGCGTCGATGTTAAGGGAAACGAGGAGAAATCTGTATTATGTTATTAGGGAATATCCAACGAGGCCCAGATTAAGTTCTCATTTTTACTCACATTTGGGAAATTTTTCTTGGAATTACTCGCATAATCTCAGCCCTCAAATTGTCGTTCATCGCACTGGGCGTAAGATCTTTATCTAATCTCATCTCCAGATATCCCTTAATATCCCCAATCGTAAGTATGACAGCTATCGCTCTCGCCCCGGTGAAATATCTCTCGACCTCCTCCCGAACGTGAGGTCTCCCAGAAAGAAACACCCGCGCAGTCGGCAAAGCTCGTATAATATCCCGCAATGACTCAAGCAGTTCTCGGCGATTGTTCGGAAGACATTCATCTAAACCATCGACACAAATGAATACTTCCGATAGCGATGCGATCGTCGTCTTGAATATTTCTACCAAGTCTGGAAGCTGCACAGCACGCCCGCCAAATCCCCTTTTCCCTGCACGAAAAATCTCCCGTAGGGACTCCGGGATTCCGTCTCTCTCCAAAAGCTGCTTGAGGATTGCGCCCAACATGTTCGTCGCGGACTGTTGCTCCTGGGCAAGGTAATCGCAGTATAGCCCGGCAACAGCGATATCTCGACTACCAACTTGGTCGCACAACCAGTCAATAACTAAGGAGCTAATATTTCTATCCCTCAGTAATACCCACTTATTGGAGAGAGCCTTCTCACTCACCTGATATGAGTCTTCCCTACACCCAGATCGCCGTAGCAAAATAGAACAGCCCCCTCGGACATCCCTTCGCTACCACTCCACTCTCGAAACTCCTTCCTCTCCAACAGCCAACCCCCTACGCCATCCACCCGGCCAGCTTGCACACCCCGATGTCTGTATCGAGGCTCTAGTGATGAGAGCCACTGCTTAATCGGGCTATCTTCGTCGTCTGTTCTGTTCACACTGATAGTCTTGTTGTAGATATTCTTTATGTTCCAACAGTCGACATTGCCGGAACCGAATGATAGCATACCGGTGTTTGTTCGCTCCATAATGCGTTTCGTGGATGCTTCGCTCCGTCGTGGATGCAGTTCCGTGATAGCTTGTGGGGGCAAACGGGTTTATGAGCGTTCTCGGGCCTAGGAGAAGATGGGGCGATTTGGCTTGTTTCTTCGTTAATGCTACCCAATCATTTCTACGCTAAGGAAACATGGCTAGAGAGAAGGCACCAGGGAGTGGCCAAATTCGCCAATTGGCATCGTGAATTGTTAGGCAACAAGATGTCTCTAGCCTACATGCGATATCGTATTGCACCTACGTTAGTGCAACATATGGGTTTTAACCCCGACTAAGGAAATCTAACCCTCACATCGCCTTCAAGCACCAGGATTGCTCCATGAAGACCTGCCTATCGGTCCAAACACCATAAGCTACTCGTAATTTTCTGACCTTTGTAAACACGACTGCTATTGCATATGGGCAAAAAATTGCCCGGAGCCTCACGATTTTGGTGTACTAAAATAGCAGCCGTGTTTACAAACGGCAGAAAATTACGGGTACAGCCCCCGCGATAGCGGCTAATTAAGAGTTATGATTGGTTTTCTCATGCTGAGCATTTCATACGTTGGGTTGCAAGGCCGATCAGGGTTCCGAATAGTCCGACCGGTCAAGTCTTGGAGGCAGGACCAGGCTTCTCAGTGCATATATGATATCAATGACTGGACCTGACTAACTCGGGTAGTCCAGTCCGGTCTAGACTAGTCCCAGACCAGCCTTTATAAAAGATCGCATAGTCATGTAATATCACTCACCTTGCTGTCTCAAAAAAAAATTAGATATGGTGAATCTATTTTGGCTGCCTCCAATCTAAGCGAAGCACTATCACCACTCCGACTCTCCTGAGATTCTACTGTATAATCGATAGAAACAATGCATTTATTTAGGAAACATTTTCTTTGAACGTAATATATTGTGAGAGATATAGTAAAATGCAAAATACGATGCTAATTCTGTCACAGCCCCGTGGGCACTCTATCACTCGGTCTGCCCAGTCAGGCTTGTTGGATATTATGGATTGCTTGCGGAAGCTCGGTCATGAGGATTACCCGGCTGTCAGTGGTTAAGCAGCTCGCTTGTTCCCCTTGTACTCTCCTTTTGTTTCGTTTCTAGTTCTCTCCTCTCTCTCAATAAGCTCTTCTCAATATCAGAACAAGACCCAAGGAGTACCGGTCTTAATACAACTCTCATTTGATCTCTAATTTTCTCTCTGGTTCTCACCTTCAGTCAAGCTCTTCCGCACTTTCAGTACTCAGCAATCGGCTGTGCAAATACTCTATTCCATCTATCGCTTGTAGTGGATTCATTGTTCATTTGTTTACCGTAGAAACTAAAATAGAAGACACAGGTGCTGGGACGCTTGAATTTCCCTTCCCAGCTACGCGAGGGGAAAACACCGCAAAACTCAGCCCCAGTGAAGACAAAACAAAAGGAATATACCAGGCGCCTTACCAGGGGAGGCAACTCCAACGCCCAAACACCTGTGTCTTCTATTTGAGTTTTTACGGCAGTTGGTGAGCGCCGCATAAGTAGTTACCAGGATAATTGATGATTAGAAAGTCACAGTACCGTAGCAACGACGATATTTGCATATGTTTTCCAAGCTGAAATTCGCACACCTCCAATCAGACAGCCCTACGATGTGTGTGCCACAAAAATGTTCATTCCGCCCTCCGGCTTTCCCCCCCTCATCCTCCCCTGTTCACCCTACCTGCGGAGAAAAAATGCACTTAAGCTGGTCTAGGCTCCCGGCAGCTCAGATCCCTATTCACCAAATCTTAGGCGCTTCCGACGCCCTGAATTTGTGCTTCCGCCTCAACTCTTTTTAATAATTTTGAGCTGCTTGGTTTTCTCGGGACTTGTCTCGGTGATTTCGTTGTATTAGACCCGCAAGCTTTAAAAAGCTAGTACCTATATTTCAATGCTGGAGCCCGGCAAAGTGTTACGGTAGTAATTTGCAATTGCTATCGTACCCACAGGTCCTTCCTTACCCAGCAAAACAACAGCCGCAAAGCTTCTTTCCTTTTTGTGCGATGTGTCATACCTCGGGGCTTGTCGTCTACCATACCAGTATCATGCTCGGAAAAATCCATTCGTCTCTCTCTACACCCCCCCCTCATCCATCCTGCGTGCCATCAACTCCGAGCGCTTCTTAGTTTATCTATCGTTCAATAGTCTTTTCCGTTAGAACTCCACCCATGCCGTTCTATAAACACAAACAATCTTATTTTTACATAACACTGTTCCCACCATCCAAACCAAATATTAATCCCTCGACTTAACCAGCCCACACTCGAGTACTCAACCACCGTCAGAACTCGAATTCAAGGAAAATGTACCATTACATTAGGATTCCCCTTCTCGGCTCTACGAGGGGAAAGCACCCCAAACTGAACCTTCGGCCGGGATAAAACAAAGGCACTATGCACAACACCTCACTAGCGGGGACAACTATAATGTATTGAAGCATATTTCTTCGATTTGGATTTTTACGGCACCGCACTCAGGTACCTCCGCTCCTCCCCTCTCCCCTCTCCCCTGCCCTCTATTAACAACAACAGTCCGAATTAAACATGACGATCCCGTACTGTACCATACCATCCAGCGTTTACTTCCAGCGTTTACTTCCATTGATCACTACACATCTCCATTCTCTTCCAGGCATGTCTCCTCTCCCTTGCCTATACCCGTGCTAACAAAAGAAAGACAGGTATCATTAAGACTTTACAACATCCCAAGCGCCCGATAGTCGGAGCCCGAGGAAGGAGAAAAATAAAAGAAAAAAATCCCGATACCTTGGCCACAAGATCAGGCCGAGCAAAGGGCTACAATCCACTCCTGTTGGCCATCGGACAAAGGGGGATGACGAGACGACTCTCGGTGGGAAGATATCAAATTCGACGAGCCTTATCCGTGCAGCCAGCACAGGAAGACGTCAACCCGGACATCCCAGATTACACTAGCCAGATATCCCTCGGGATCACTACTAGACGGAATTAGCGGTAGCAGTCGTGGGATTACTAGCGCGGAAGGATATCAATCCCGATTTATGGAGAGACGTCAACGGTCAAATACTAATCTCTCGCACTTCGGAAAACAGGCTCGGAGGCCGGGTTACGGTCCCGTAGTCCCGGAAAGATTAAGCACAACAGAGGTTTGGCGCCATGCAGTATATTTGCTGCTAACCCACAAAACATCAGAGGTATTGCATCCCCCAACATCCTCATATTGACTTACTGCCTGCTAGCCTTCGGGAGTGCATAGCTCCACCTCAAGGCCCTTTGTTGTTTCTCTTTTCTTTCGATTTGCGTTTTTTCTGGCTGCTGCTATGTTTGTGAATTGTCAATCGCTATAATTTATGTGTCGCTGCGAATCCTATAGCATTAATAGGCTTGATGCGATGGAAATGAACATACTATGGTTGACTAGCTATTTTTAATTCAGTTTGTAAATTTTAGCGAGGCTAGCAACATAGGGTTTATCTTACAAAGTCACTAATCCTTGTGAGGATCCTGTCTTGACCACCACCGCCCCTTTTCTATATCTAAATCTAGCTCGAAGATTATTTTCTACTCTCAGATTCCCATTTGTAAATACGGCACACAGTACAGATATTCCAGTCTACCTATGTAGAGTAATTTGATACTATCCAATATTATGACAAAACCGATAAACAAGGCGGGAGTGCGAAGCTTCATGTTGCATCACTCGCATCTCATGGACTTTCTCTGTTGTAATGGTGACTGAATAGTCTCCGGTATATGTAAAGGACACATTGGTGTTTAGGAAAACTCTGCACGCTAGAGCTGTAGTATAAAGAGGAGTTCTGGCCTCTGTCTGAATACAAGAACAACGATTCTTCTACTCTTTCCGGCGTCTGTTGCTACATTCTCTCTGTCCTCTAAAAAAGAGGTGTGCTATTTCGATCATCTATCTGCTTAGACCGCTGCTCAATGTAACGGCCCGACATTGTATTTTCCTTTTCCCTTACCGGGTGCGAGCCCCCAGAACACTTTCTAGCTATGATATGATGAATAGAATGCCGCACTTGGGGTTATCGCTCTCGGCAAAGGTTTCCGCGAAGCTCCCCTTGACTAGCCATAGCCCTGATACCCCAAGGCTAACCCTACCCCAGCTGTTCCCCTACCTTATCGATCTCGAAAAACTCATCACTTTGTTCTTTCTCCAATTTCCTCAATTTTTCTTCGGATTACTCTAGAGTAGAGCTTCAAAGTGGCCCTTCAAGTGCCTGATAAAGTTCCTAGCTGGTAGCAGAATGGTAGGTCGTGGGTGATTGCGTTCAAGGTAAGATTAAAAGGCTTCTAGAAACTCAAGCGCTGACGACCTTTTCGAGATCGGCAATAACTGCTATGATGCGATATTTCTTCTGTCAACTTTTGTGCCGCAAGGAATACAAAACTCGTAACTCCACTCCTCCTACTAAAAATAGGTAAACCAACCTTTCATAAATGCAAAACCCATTAGAAATGATAAAACACATAATATTATTATGTTAGGCTTGCCCCCACTTTGCCGGACACGTTAGAAAAATGGGGTAGATCGTGATAAATCAAAAAACCTACATACCTGGACACCAGTCTGCGATGTGGTGTACTAACGTTTTTACCTTGCAGCCATAATGAATATGAAATAGGATGGCTCCCATCCTCGCACAAGCTGATATCAAGTTGAAGGAATTCCTTTCCGGTCTCTATCGACATCGCGAAGAATTACGCCATGATTCCTTAAGTCTGGTGCTATGAAACTTCTTTGCCTAATACATTCAGGAGGTTTAATGTATCATAGTATATATTGTCAAAGTCCCATAGCATTCTTAACCTGATCCGTCTAACTTACTCTCTGTCCATCCGTTCGGTTTTCTCGCTACCATGGGCCCCATCGCTCACCTCGGAATAGCGATTGGCTCTTTCCTATCACTGCTCTCTGCTTAATTATTCTCGTCTATTTTCTTGGTATCATTAGTCCTTCCTTCATTACAAGCCCCCTCTCAGTATCTTTTTCGTAGATGATTACTATTTCATTTATGTACAAGCATAGTGAGTGCTGGCAAGATTTTCCCTGAGCAAAGTTAGATAAACATGACTTCAGGCATACGGATGAGAATGTGAATTAATGCAGGGGGTCCTGTCATGGTCTAGCGCATAAGCTATGCTTTCCTCTTGCTTCTCTTTTTTAGTCAAATATTTTTTTTCCCACCATCTCACGTGTAATCAGAACAACGTTTATCTCCTTCCATTCAACGATTTGCTTATACCATTCTTGTAACTTATAAAATTGTGGCATTTGGGAATCTAGAAAGTCAATTAAGGATATATATTTTTCATTTTCTCCTAACCCATACGGTACAAGGAGCGACAACAAGCCATCACTAGCGATCCTGCCGGGATTGAAGGGTGAAGAAAGGAGAAGCGAATAAAAGTAAAAATGAAAATAAAACTGAGGAGACCAAAAATGGAATCTCTGGCTTGATTGAAAATCCTAGAGGAGGCTTCCTACCAGACCCTCCACATTCCACATTGCCAGAGGCTGGGTGTTATGGGGCCAATGATCTCAGACCAGGTACAGTGCAAGAGGAGCAAATAATTTCTCCCTTCATGTTAGCTATAGGGAGCCTACACTATAAGCAGCACTGCGCAGTACGTTGAGTTGAATTTAGATGTTTTATCTCATACACTGTGGGCACCATGAATGATTTAATTCGAATTGACGCAAGTGGGAATTCATGTTAGCTAGTCTTAAGAACTAAGGCCAAGAATACCCTCTATCAGATGAGAACTAATAATTCCATATAACTGCAGCTACAGTCATACTAAGCTCTACAAAGCCCACCAATGTTAGTTCGAATTAGAGAGGAGAAATATCAAAATGCAAAAGAAAAAGATCAAAAACAAGCACAAGAAACCGCCACACTCGGGAACGGGATTTTCCCTTTTTTCTTCCAAAATTTAAAGACATAGACAATGAAAGAAAGACAAGAAATGGGAATAATGATGAAAACTAAATTAATACTTCATAAATGGGAATTCCTAGAGCATGAAGGGCTAACTACTCTAGTGTACGAAGCTCACTCTCCTCATGCTCCAAAAGCATCTTCACGATTTCCTCATTCCCATTTTCGGCTGCCCACGAGAGAGGTATTCGTCCGTGTTTATTCTCAGTGTTAAGAGTAACATGTTTCCTTTCCAAAAGCATCTTCACAATGCCATCACGCCCATTTTCAGCTGCCCAGGAGACAGGTGTTCGACCGCCCTTGTCTGGAATGTCGGGAGTGACATCCTCGTGCTCCAAAAGCATCTTGACAACGCCCTCACGCCTATTCGCAGCTGCCCACAAGAGGGGTGTGTGATCGCGCTTATCCGAAGTGTTGGGGGCGACATCCCCCCGTCCTAACAGGATTTTCACGACATCCTCATACCCATACCCATTTTGAGCCGCCTACAAGAGAGGTGTTCGACCGTGTTCATCCGTAGTATTGGGGGTGACATCCTCACGCTCCAAAAGCATCTTCACGATCCGCTCATTCCCGTTTTCAGCTGCCCACGAGAGTGGTGTTCTACCACTATTATCCGCAATATTGGGACCTACCTCCCTCCGCGCCAAAAGTATCTTCACTATGGCCCCATGCCCCTTTCTAACAGCCCACAAGATTACAGTATTACCCTCCATATCAGCAGTGTCGAGGTCCCATTTCTTCATCCCTAGTAAGCCAACTGCTATCTCGGTGACCCCAAGATATGCAATGCAATGGAGCCCGGTAAACCCCATTGAGTTATCCCAATAAGCCGACCACTCCCAGTTATCACTGTGATAAGATAAGAGTATCCTAGACCCTATATGGTTGTCGAATCCCTCGAGAAGCCTCAGTGCGAGCGTGTTCACACCTCCCGTGATTCCTCTTTTGGCATATGTTCCCTAGTAACAAGAGGCATATTGAAGCAACGTTTTTCGTGGCGGGTACTGATAATGGACAGTCGAGAGACGCCCTGTAGAGGAAAGATCCCTGATGCATTGAAAGTTGAGGTATGTTAAACAAACCTCAGGTATCATCGAGTGAGAGCGGGGAAACAAGTCGGTATTATTGGAAAGATATTCTTGAAGTGTGTAATGGATAGGTCAGACAGTGTGTGAGAACACTTCAACTATTACTAGCCCAAGGGAGCATCCCAGCAGTGTTTCTATCGTAGGAATATTCTCAGAATTCAAGTCTGTAGACCCTATTTCTACCCCCATGGCATGGCATAACTCGTTGGCATTTAAGGGTCGCTCCGAATGTGATAGCCACATAAGCACCTCCATGCCGAGTGTCGATTTGCTTCCCTGCTATGCCTTTATTCGTGCCAGAGTTGCCGAGTACGCACCCCAAAGCCCTTTTCCCTGGGCAGTGTTCCCAACAGTCCGGGGCCCCCGTAGGGCCCGGCGGGGGGACTACCAAGAGCCCTGGACCAGACGGGACGGCAAAATGCAGTCCGCACCCGTCCTGGAAACATCAGGACGGCCCTCATTGTGGAGGATGGCGGGCCCTGCAAGGTAAGACATTTTAGCGTGGGGGATTGCAGGTGACTGCGGGTGACTGCGGGTGACTGCGGGTGACGACCGGGGACTACAGGTGACTGCGGATGACCGCGGGTGACTACGGGGGACCATGAATTCTATCAACGGCATCTTATGACACCCCTCTCGAGCAAGTACAGAAATTCATCAAATACAATTAAAGGAAAGCTGAGGCTATGTAGTAGAGATAAATAGAAATAGAATATTTCCCGTAATAAACCGCTCAGGCAGGGCATCCGAAATATCGCATAATACAGAAATCGTACCTACTTACAATCCTTTTATTGAAATGCTTCTTACTTCTCTTACATCATTAAACTTTAATCCGAGGCAGGAAAACATGTCGGAAAAACATGCAGAGTCTGCTTCACAAGAAACCATCTGGGATTTGGAAAGAGATTTTATTACCAATGCAGAATTTCTCGATGGTATTTCAGTTGATGATAGTCCTGGAAGAAACACTGGCAACCGTTGTATAAGTCCTGGAAGTGTATTGAGCAGTGCACTAAGTGGACTTTTGATACCGACAATTGGTAGTACAAAATTCATATCTGTTTTGTTTTTATATACTATAATAGAGACACCACCCATCCAGGTAAATGGCCATAAAACAGCATTGCAATCCCAGGGCAAGCCAACCCAACCCACCTATCATGCAGTACATCTGGAAAGTACCACCCACGCGCCACATAGAACACCCACCACAGGGTCTGAGTAGCCGGCTAGAATACGGCAATCTTCAAAATAAAATAAAACACTACCCCCGGCAAACCGTCCCGCAACCCGACAAAGGAAACTACCAACGAGACAAGGAGCCAGGCCAAAAAAAAGAACATAAACACCCCAAAAAAAACCCAGCTGACTACCCGCCCCACCCAAACTGTATCCGCCACACCAGCAACCATGCCCGCCATACCAGCCACTATGTCGAGGGCCACAAGTGGCGCAAATGCCACAACCGGACGCCAGCAAACCGGCAACAAGACCATCTGGGGTACCCTGCACCGAGAGCCCATGCTACCCCAACGAAAACATGAGGAGGTCGACCGCGACCGTAAATCGAGCCCCAAGGCGACAAAACGAGAGGAATTGAATTCCCAGAGGTTGAGACTCCCGAGATTGAATGCCAGAGTGATAAAAAGATACCGCCTCTGGGCTTTATCGATGGAAATGGGCTACACAAACCCAAATTCCCAGGACATGAAGCCATCGTGACAACGGCTCCAAAGGTATTGATTGGATGATTCCCCCGGCTAAACCAAAATACGACCCATCACAAAGGCATGAGAGAAGGTGCAAGATGGGAAAGAGTTGTGTCTATTTTCAGGAAAATGGTTCAGAGTATATAACTTTTGATCGAAAAACCTGACGGTATTGCCCTCGTTGTATGTTCCCCTTCTTATTTTCTATCATATACTAGCACTCAGATTCCTGCTATAAGAATATTCCTGACCAGGCACTGAGGAAAACTGGGATGATATAAGGAATCTCACCCGGGGCGGGATTGCTTACTAATTCGGGAGGGTTCCTTGGCATGAAACATGTTTCCCAGGGGACGGCAGGGCTATAGTCCTTCGCATTGGGGCGCAGGGCAAGTTTTGAAAAAGACCCGATGGGACGGCTTAACGCCGTCCACCGCCGTCCGCCTTCAGGACGGACGGACTGCCCCGTTGGGAACACTGTCCCTGGGTCATCTCATTAAGCTTTTTCCTTCTCTGATAGATCGTAACCTCCTCTAGGATGAGGTCAATATTAAGGGAAACAAGAAGAAATCTATGTTATATTGTTAACAAATGTCCGACGAGGCCTAGATTGGTTAAAGCGGTTATTACTACTCACATTTGCGAAATCGTTGTTGGAATTACTCTCATAATCTCAGCCCTCAAATAGTCGTCCATTGTGTGGTGTGTGGGATCTCTATCTAATCTCTTCTCCAGATATCTCTCAATATCCCCAATGGTAGGAATGACAGCTATCATGATTGCACCGGAGAAATATTTCTTAACCTCGTCTCGAATGTGAGGTCTCCCGGAAAGGAACCCCCGCGTGGTCAGTAAAGCCCGTACAATGCCTCGCAGTGACTCAAGAAGTCCTCATCGATTGTTCGGAAGACATTCATCTAAACTGTCGAGACAGATGAACACTCCCGGTAGCGATGCGATCGTCGTCTTGCATATTTCTACTAAATTTAGAAGATTCACAGCTCGTCCACCAAACCCCCTCTTCTCCTTACGAAAAACCTCCCGGAGGGACTTCGAGATTCCATCTCTCTAAAGCTGTTCGAGGATTGCGCCCAACATGTTCGTTGTGGACTGCTCCTTTTGGGTAAGGTAATGGCAGTACAGGCCAGCAACAGTGATATCTCGTTCACGAACTTGATCACACAACCAGTCAATAACTAAGGAGCTAATATAGAATTCTATCCGTCAACAATGCCCACTTATTGGAGACCTTCTCACTGACCTGATATGAGTCTTCCCCACACTCCGATTGCCATAGCAGAATAAAACAGCCTGCTTTGGTACTCCTTGACTCCCACTCAACTCTCGAAACTTGCTCCTCTCTAAGAGCTAACCTCCTACGCCATTCACTCGGTCGGCTTGCACACTTTGATGTCTGTACTGAGGCTCTAGTGGCGAGAGCCACTGCTTAATCTGGTTCTCTTCGTCGTCTGTTTGGTTTACCGTGATAACCTTGTTCAGAGTGATGGTGTAACTATTCATTGCGTTCCTACAAGCAACATTACCGGAACCGAACGACTGCGTATTTGCTATTCGCTCCATGACAGGTTTTGAGGATGCTTCGTTTCGCAGAGAATTCGATTCCATAATATTTCAGGGAGCCAAGTGGGTTTATGAGCCTTCCCGGGGCACAAGAAATGGAGTCTTATTTAGCTCCTTTCTTCGGTAGTGCTGTCCAATCATTTTCTGCCACTGGAAAGCAAACTCATGGAAAAATTATCAAGTGGCCAAACCGACCAGAGGCATCCTAAATTGTAAGGCAAAACTATATCTCGAGCCAACGTGTGATACCGCATTCCACGTACGGAAGCGCCGTACAGCAATACTGGTACTCCAGTCAATGAGTTTTGAGCCCCAACGAGGAACTCCAATCACCATCTTACATACCGACTACCGACACCGGTATTTCGATAACCCTGAAGAAGGCCTGCTAGGCAGTCCAACTACCGCAAGATACAAGTACAAGGGATAAAGTTTTCATACACACCACTTTGTGACCTCATAAATTTTTAATAGTTTTTTGCGGGTAAGCCACACTGGCGTGTACGAAAACATCCTCTTTTTTTCTTTACTTTTTTTCTCTTTTTTTTTTTTTATTGGAAACTTTTTGAGAATATTCAATCTAAAGAGTTGACTAAATACAACTACTAAACGGTTTTCTGTATCAAACCTGGATGTCTACCGTATTACTCCAAACACTACCCATCAGCAAAAAAAATTCTCCCTCATGTATTACCTACATATCTCCCTATACCTGCTAGTAATAGTACCCCCCCCAGTCCCTCCTGTCCCTCATACATTTACCGCCTTTCCTAAAGACCCAACAGGCCTTCTGAAGGCCCCATACATGCCTTCGGCGCCATTTATCGTTCTCTTTTGCAAGTAGCCCCTAGCTTGCTCCACTAGCATGGAGGTCTCGCTTAACTGACCACTTTTTTTTTTTGCATTTCCATCCAGGCCATTTTGGCTGTGGGGTGTCAGCTATATACCTGTGCGCATCCGGAACAACCTTGCCTGTCTCAGCGCCCCATCATGCCCTTAGTGTTCTCCCTTCCCCTTGATTTCTCCGTTATGGATTTCGTCCCCCTGGGGACGTTCTTCAATGCATAACATGCACTCTCTACCCCTGGTGCGCATCCGGAACAACTTTGTCTCTCTCAGTGTCTCATATCACACTTTGCTCTCTCTCTTCCATTGATTTCTCCTTATGGATTTCGTCCCCTCAGGGACGTTCTTCAAGTCATAACATCTACTCTCTACTCCTGTACCGGCCCCACACACTCTTCTGTTTCCAAAGTATACGTGCCAAATCTGTTTTATTTCACTGAAGCCCATATCTTTTGTGCCTCCTCTCGTACTTCTCCTGACATTCATGATTCGCTTTGCCTTTCTGTACCACTCCTATTTGTCGCCTCGGTTAGTTTACCATTGATATCCTTAGGTGTCTCAAAATGCACCACTATGCGTCCTCTTCATACCATTTTTTGTTTCTTTCTTTCTACTCTAAAGTTTTCAATAAATTCTATTAAATGTTTCTAAATCAATTCTACTATTTACATACCAGAGGTTGTTATCAGTACCAGTAGGCTCGGGTACTAAATGCCCCATGCCTAGGATCCATTTGATACAAACGACTATCTCGGTTGTTCCGTTTAGGCCTTTCGCCATCCCCAAAGTAACGGTAACGAGTCCCATTATATCACTGAGCTTCCTCGAGTTCTCAACATATAGTCTAGCTACTTCTACCACTCTATCTACTAAACCAGTTCTTCGGTCTCGAACTTGTATTCTCGAAACCAAGCTGGCCAGATAATAGGCTTTTAGTGCTCCATAAATACTTCTATTACCTGAATCCACCCATACCCAATCATTGCTGCTCTGCCCTGTCGACCTCTAATGGTTGGGTTCTGGTATACCGAAAAAGATGGCAAGTGACCTCTCTCTTGTCCTATAAGTTCTCTACCGGGATACGTAAAAGCTGACATATCACAACTGGAAACTCTTTTACCGAATCCACATCAAAATCTTGGCTAAAAGACAACTTCCGTCGATAATAATAGATTAAGAGGTCCGGAAAATTTCTCAAACTCTGGTAGAGCTGGAAAATGGTTTCCACGGTTGGTGTGAAACCCTTTGGTGCTTTAGTTAATGAACCGACTTGCCATTTGTGCTGTTCGTAGTGTACTTCGTCTTGAATTAGACACGATAGATCCACTTGGATATTCATTTCATGAATTTTGAAGCTGTCAAGTCTAGAATATGATTGTAGTATTTGTTGGCTTGCACAGTTTTTATTTGACCGCTGATAGCCCTCCTTGATCATTGTTTTGTGAATTGTTTCACCCGACTCGGTAGAATACATTTGAATCTTCCCAAAGCACCGTATATAGTCCCCGAAGTGACTCAACAGATATATCTTAACAAAGTTAAAGTCTACATCCTGATCATATATATCTTAACAAAGTTAAAGTCTATATTCTGATCATATATATCTGCAACAATTCCATCTAAATTGCGAAGTTGCTTATCCGCAATGCGACGTCTATTGGCAAATGTAGCTCCCAAAGGGCTGTTTTGATTAAGTACTTCACTATGCTCACCTCGAATTCTGGCTGTGATCTCTTTCACTTTCCTCACGGTAGACTTATCCTTTAGGTACTCCTTAAAAACGACTTTGTGATCATGAAAGGTCATAAGGCACAGTTCGAGGTATTGAATCATCTCATCCGTATGGCTTATAAATTGTGACATTAGAGTAAAGTCAACAATCGACCAGACACAGGTTAGGGCTTTGGTGAATATGGGATGTGCTGTGGTACTCGGATGACGTAGGGAGGCTGCAAAACATGGTAGCATCACTTTAACCAGAATCTTCATCTCTTTTCCAGTCCACTGAGATATCAGAATGTATTCTTTGATCAGGACGGAATAGCCAGGATACACATCCAAACACTTCCAGATATCATTCAATGCTTGTAGCGGTTTGTATTTCTTTAGAAATCTGATAACCTATTTCGTAAGGTGTGTTTCGAATATTCTCAGGTACACGACATGAAGGATATCTGGTTTGGGCAGGTCAGAGTGCTGAACGTTTGGAAGCACCCAAAAGCCGCTAGAAAGCAATTTGAAACCACAATCTGTTAGTTGTTGCTTGGCCTGCTGGTTGTTTTCACAGTATTTGTTGAAGAGATGTTGGGATTTCCTATAATCTCGTCTGGCTGCAAAACGTCTCAAATGGGACCCTAGCTGTTCCGGTTAAACATCATAGACATAGCACTGATTTTGGTGAATACAATGCAATGTTAGATTTTCCAAGTTATCCGCAATTCAAGCCGAGAGGCTTAACAAACACAATCTGACCTTTCCATCGTCGCATTTAACTTCAAGTCTGGAGTTCACTAGTACCACAATTGGCGCAAAGATCGCTTCCTTCAAATCACAAAGAATCTCATTGTTGACCTGCCTTTCCCGTGCCTCTCTTGCTGCTATGTCTAGCATCTTTGGGGGTACGGGCAAAAGCGCCAAAACAATGGTTGCATGTTTCGAGAGTTTATTTCGTGTACTGGATAGGATATTTCCGATTGTCATGTAGATTGGCCAGGCTTTCTTATCTCACGAAAAATTGGTCAAACAAGTTACCTCCGAGGAGCATATGATTGGTACGAGAATTGCTCCATCTGGTAATTCATCCTTTGCTGGCTGTTAATTTTGTGTCCTAGTAAATGGGATAGAAGCAGCATAGAACATCGTATTTGAACCGGCCTGTGTCTCCCACTACAAATCAGCGGTATGCATCTCCGAATAAACTCTCTGAGGTGGTTCTTCGCTATTCCATTGCTTCACAGGGGCGTGAACTAAATCATGAGCAAAACCTATTTGACCTAGTAAATATTTAGCACAATCACTAGGATTGCGGAAACAGAATTTCTGTGTTACAGAAGCTTCGTCTGGTTCTTCCTTGTCCGAAATTTCCTACTTTCGCTTAGAATATGACGTGGTAGGGTCCATTGACTTACAGCTTCGCTAAATACTACAATCTTCTCTTTCCAGCTCTTGATTCCCATACCTGATTCCTACTGATCAACAGCATCCAGGAGCCGATAAGCAGAGTTAATATTACTGCCCTCAGGCCACAAATCCTTCTTGAAATATCTATCCATGTGAGCCTTTGGCACCTTTGCTTCAATAAACCACCAAGCAAACTCAAAGTTCTTCTTACTTCTGAATGGTGACCACATATCATCTTCAGATCTTTCGGGCTGTACAATATCCCATAGTGTAACCTGCTCCTAGGTATCGTGAGATTCCCAGAGGGAGATCCGGCGATACTGAAGGACAGGAGTAGAAGCGTCGAGTGGAATCTCTGTAAGAGATATAAGAAAGATGAGGGACTAATAGAGTGACCGTTCAACTTGTAGTATATTAAAGAAGAGCGTTCCTGAGGCTTGAGAATTCCAATCCTTAGGGGATTTCGAGTTCTTTAAATACAAAATAAAACATAACCAAATATCCTGTCCAAAGAGCAAATATCAAAATGCAAAGCTACATGAGTAGCGAAACTTCTAAGTCCTAAACAAGGTTATAGAAGAGACAGGATATAACTAACATAACAAGTAATGAAATCAAACAAACAAGGGATCGCTACTGATATACTAATCCAGTAATATATAGTAGGACAGAGTAGGGTATCCTAATTGGGTACAAAATCAAAGGGTGCAAATAAGCAGGTAAAGGAAGGTACTACCCAATAGGAAACTATAACAATAAGGAAGGTACAAGGATGGAATGTGCGTTACTAGGGAATCCTAAATAGGCAATATCCAACGTCAGTATAGTGAGTAGCAGAGATACTAGTAGATTCCGTTACATTCCCCCTAACAGAAATAAAACAAAAGAAAGGTACATGATTCCGTTAGGCTTCCATCTCAGTTTCTTCAAGGGAGGGGAGAGAGTAACAGGTTTCAGTCTCGGAGTAGTCAGAGTCTTGGATTGGGACCCAAAATCCGTCAGGGTCAAGCTCTGGTGATAGAGGAAGATATTCGGGTTCCTGGACTGTCCAAGCTGACCAACATTCGTTATGAGTCCAAGGGAGGTGGAAGGGATGGTTTCGTTATAGGTATCAAACCAGTAGGTTCTGAGAGCGGTACTGGCTCCTTCAAGGAGTCAAGGGGTTCCCATGTTGCTTCGATTTCGTCATAGCCTTTCCAGTGGATTAGGAATTGGCGTTTCTTTCGATAGATTCGATCCTTCATAACTTTTCAACTTCCCATTCTTGTTGTCCAGATGCATCGATAGTAACTGGTTCCTTAGAGGCGGGGTCTGGGAGGCCTGGGAAGGCTTTAAGGTTTGGTCTGAGGTAGATTCGAAGATGGCTGCGATGAATCCATGGGTGGATTCCTTGCATGATGGGAGGGAGGTTAAGTTTGTAGTTATCATGTTTGTCAGGGCCTTCGAGGACTGAGAAAGGTCCAAGCCATGGTCCAACAAGCTTGTGGTTCCGTCCTATCTTGTGTACATAGGGTTCGGATCTGAGGGTGACTTCAGTCTTTCCAGGGGTAATTGGGGGTCCTTCTTTGCGTCTCTTTTGGCTAGTGGTAGTCTGGCGAGCTCTGGCCTTTTGGAGGGCGGTTCTTGCAAGCTGCTGGTTCTTCATAATCTGAGATGCAATATCATCAGCAGAAGGAACGGCAGTAGGCATGACTTTAACGCTAGGGAGGAGGTTTATGATGCGTCCAAAGGTAATCTCAAAGGGTGAGAGATCAGTGCTGTCACTAGGAGCAGCATTGATGGCGGTTTGGACATGGGGAAGGTGGCGAGTCCATTTGGTGCCTTTAGGGTTAACGAAATTTCGAAGGCATTGGCGGATGGTTCTGATTCTCCGTTCAGTTTGGCCATTTGTCTGGTGATGGTAAGCGGTAGCCATGTTGAGATCAATTTGATGTTGGCCATAAACTGCATCCAGAACGAGAGGTGAACTTGGGTCTCTATCAGAGACGATAGAGGTAGGGAAACCATGGGTAGAGAAGATTCGTTCAATAAGGAGGTTTGCAGTTTCGACTGCAGTGATGTTTTGGGATACTGGGATGAGGTAGGTAAATCCGGAGAAACGATCCAACACAACTAAGATTAGATCCTTTTTGTTGTCGCTGGGGAAGGGTCCTGCAAAGTCAATTGCAATCGAAGAGAATGGTTCTCTAGGGACAGGGAGAGGGGTGACAACTCCGTCAGGGAGGGTTGTAGGTTGCTTGTTCATCTGGCAAAGGTGGCATCTGCGAATATAGTCTTTAAATCGTTCCTCATAGTCATCCAGTAGAAGTGTCTGGAGGCGTATTTGAAACATTTCTGGGCTCCCATGTGTGCCATTTGTTCATGGGTGATTCTGATGATTTCGCTCATAAAGTTCTGTCCTTCATAAGCGGCTTCATAGGGGACATATGGACAGTCTCGACTGTCATCCTCCCCTCTTTTAACAAAAGTCCATCGTAGAGAATCCAACTTGGATGGTTGGTATTCTTGCTGATAATATTAAAAGAGGATCGGTAGCGGTAGCCTTTCAAAGGCTGTATACCACTTGCCTTTAAGGTGCTGGGTGAGCTGGAAGGCGCGAACATCAAGGGCCTGGATGGTTCATCAGGGAAAGGGTCATTGTAGTCAACAGGGGCGTCCGGGATTGGGAGGTCATCATCCTGTGCTGCATGATTCGAGGAGGGTCCATCATGGGTAGCGATTATAGTCTGGTATACTGGATGTCCTCTGTCATTTGTGAGAGTGGAGGGAGAGCCCATTTGTCTTCTGCTCTGCGCTTAGGGTGGTGAGGGGTGATGAAACAGGAGCTAGAGTAGAGGGGGCTAGGAGAAGGGATGTGACGGGGTCCTGAGGGATAGTAGTGGCGATCCTTTCCATCCATGTGTGCTTCGCATTCGTCCCATACATAGGCTGTCTAGTGCATAGATCGATGTCTGGTAGACGTAAGAAATCGTTCCAACTCATCTCTGGGAGGAGTGGAAGTGGAGGGGGGTGGGCTGGCAGAGTATCCTGAGCTGGCGAGGGCAATTGATTCCAATTTGGTAATGGAGTCATGAATTCTTCCAAAGCAGTTTGTGATGCGTTGAGGTGTAGAGATTGTTCCATATGGTTCGAAGGGCTTGAATCCTCTGTGCAAGTCCTGCAAGCTGTGCCTGAGCTGCTTGGATGAGTATCTGGTTTGGAGGGGTCATGGGGCTGGCCTTCAGTGCTGGCTTTGTTACTTTGCATCGCCTCGATTCCTTGTTGCAGGGTGGATTGTATCTATCCAGTCCTTGTTCAAAAGGACCTGGGTGGTGATCGATTTTTTCTGCCTCTGTCGAGTCTGGGTTGGGGCATCTTCAGTGTTCCACATTGAGATGTGTTGAGGTATAGTGAAAGGGTTGAGTGGTGTAGGAGAGACAAAAGATGGTTCGCTTTCAGGATCGAGGGTGTGTGCGAGATTAATGTAGTGCTTGATGCTACTACTCATGGCGGAATAGGCTTCTTTTATAGACTTTTTCTCAGTGTGGTCCACAAGGATCATTTCAGGACTTGCATGGCGCTCCTCATATATCCTAGAGAGGCATCTGCAAGGACATTGTCTTTTCCTTATCTGTGGATAATATCGAAGTCATAAGATTGGAGGAACATTCTCATCTTGTCTGGCGGTAAGGGAGGTTTGTCTGAGCTAGGAAGTATGATAGCGCTTTGTTGTCCGTTACCACTGTGAATCTGGTACCAAAGAGCATGGGGTGGAATGATTGAACAGCATCGACAATTGCAAGGAGTTCTAACTCATGCACAGGATAGTGCAGCTAACTAGGGCGAATTTTCGACTATGGAATGCTCAGGGTGTGCCTTTTCGGGAGTAGGTCCTTGGCCAATCCATGCACCTGCTCCAACTTTAGAAGCATCGGTGAAGAGGTAGATTGCGTAGTGTGACTTATAGTCAATAGGACGTAGGGTGGTGATGTTTTTGGCTAAGTCTTTAATCTGTTGAAACGCCTCTTCATGCAGGAGTCTCCATTCGAAATCTTTTTGGGCAATTAGATCCGAGAGAGGGGCGCTAGCGGTAATGAGGTGTGGTAGGAATTGAGCATGTATATGACCACAGCAATAAAGGTTTGTAATTCATTTTTCGATTTGGGGGTGTGCCAGTCTTGGATTCCTCGTATTTTTTCAAGATCTGTATGGATTCCTTGATCATCTATAATATGTCCTAAAACGGGTAGTTTATCGGCGAAAAATCTGCACTAGGATGGGGAAGCTCTGATGTTATGGTCCTATAGTCTCTTACAAACCTGGCGGATATCACGGATTGAGCTTCAAAAGTGTCTGAGAAAATTGTGATATCGTCTAGGTATGCCCAAATGTTTTTCCAATGAGTCCATCAAGGACATATTCGATAACTCGCATAGCTGTAGATGGTGCATTGCAGTCTCCTTGCAGCATTACTTTGCATGCAAAGGTTCCGAAGGGTGTCTGATTGTGTTGAGGGTTTCATCTTTAGGGGCTTCTCGAATTTGGAAATACCAGTTGGACAGGTCAATGGTAGATTGTACTTCGCTTTGCAACAGTTCTGAGAATCATAGATTGATTTGGAATAGTGCTATCGTTCTTGATAGTGATATCGTTCCTGGGGATCAGGTCTGCTAGGAGTCGATTTCGCCATTGGGTTTGAGTTTGGGAACATGTTGACAGGGTTGTTGGCTTCGCATGGGTATATTATTTTTTTATTCTTCCAGTCCTCGATAATTTCTCTGTATGATGGTAGGATCTTGTCAGGGACAGTGAAGATTTTCGGACTAGGTGCTGAAGTGGAATTAGTTAGATTGATGTGGTGGTTAATATCTCGAAGGGGCGGTAGTTCAGTAATCTTCTTGGTGGGAACACTTCAGGGAATTCGGAAATGAAGTCAGGGGTATCGGTATCTGCCATAGCAGAGAATCTCGCATTGTTCGCTTTCTTGGAGGTGAGGGGACTCCTCTGTCAGGGAAGGTGATAATAGCATTTCCGCAATCAATTACTGCATTATGGGCGGTCAGGTATGGCATTCCTAAAAAGATATCATAGTTGTCTAGAGAGCAGACTAAGGCATCAGTGATGTCGCCCTTTTCATCCCCTACTTGGATCAAGGGTTGGGCCTTGTAATTGATGGTTGAGTGAGATCCTTTAACCGCCATTTTCAAACTGATAGGGGTATCGAGGTCTTTGGTAGGGATTTGGAAGGTGGAGACGAATTTTCCAGAGATTAGGTTATCTCCCATAGCTCCTGTATCGAATAAGGCCTTCGCTTTGTGGCCATTGACTGTAATGTAGGCTTCAAGGGCTCTGTTGTCGGTTCCAGATGGGCCTACATGGTTGGAAGTATTTGTGACTGTAAGGGTGTCCTGTTCTTCCTCTTGAGTGTGGTCGGACCGGCGGGGTTTTCGCCTTCTCTCTGTTCCTCCTCTTCTTCCATTACCTCTCTGGTTATATACTCGATTGTTGTGCTGATTTCCTTTCTTCTCATAGCAATCGTTTGAGTAGTGTCCTAGTTTTCCACAATAGTAGTATCGGTCTTCTCGCCTTCTTCTATCCTTTTCCTGACGGGATAGCTTGGTGTGCTGGGAGGTGTTGTTTGAGAAGCGTTGAGGAGGTCCTTGGGTGTTGTTTCTGGGTTCTTTAGATTTGGGTTGGGAGACTGCATTGGATATAGCGTTGGTGTGCTGATTTCTGTTACCATAGAGTCCTGTAGAGTGAGCGATAGAGTCTCTTTTCTCAGCGATTTCAACTAGCTGGTCGAAGGAGGTATCTGAGGTGATATGGGGTTTGACATCTCGCTTGAGTTTGATGTCCATGGCGTCTAGGAGTCTGTATTTTGCTGAGTAGTCTAAAATCGTTCCTGGAGGTATGCTGTCTCTGAGGGTTTTAAGGGAGATGACTGTATCCGTTATCTGCGCCTTTTTTCCATTAGTAGTCTGCTTGACTGCAAGCCATTATTCTTCATAGATTGTATCGGTGGATATAGAAGGTAGAAAGTATCCTTCAAATTTCCTCTTGAGTCCTTCCACAGTTTTTGTTCCTTGGCTGTTGTCATACTGGGTGAATTTCTCGAGGGCCTTATCTCTGCAGTAGGCTCCATAGTACTGTAAGGCTTCAGGGTCTGTATCTTGGATTCCATAGCTGGATATGTAGCGGCGGACTGTGTTGAACCATGAATTGATTCTCAAAGGGTCTCGGTCTTTTCCTTCTCCTGTATAGAAGAATGGTGCTGGCCATTTGGGGCGGCTACTGCCTTCTGGTTGGAGAGACATAGCGGCGGGTCTGGGGCTTGGTGGTGGTGATGGACTTGGGGGTGGAGGCGGCTCTTGGTCAGGGCTTGATGGTCTTGTAGATGGCTGGCTAGGTGGCGCTTGTCTTGCTGGGTCAGGATCTTGGTCTGGGTCAGGCTTGGGTGTTCCTTCCTGATATAGTTACTCTTGGTCAGGGGTTTCGTCAGGTTCCTGGTCCTCTCAGTCTTCTTGGTTTTCACTGTCTTCTGAGTTGTGTTCTGGGACGTCGTCTTCGCTGCTTGATTCTTCTTCCGACGATTCTTGGTCCTGGCTTTGGGGTGGGTCAGGTTCTGGTGCAGGTGGTGGAGCTGGTTTCTTTGCTGGAGCGGCAGGCTTTGGCTTAGCTGAGGACCCTGATGGCGCTGCAGGAGCTCTGGTAAAGCGTCCTTTGGGGCCTCTTGGAAGCGAAATGGTTGCTATCTGGGGTGAGCAGTTCTCGCCAGGAGTCTGCTCTAGGCCTTTCAAGGGACAAGGCGGTGTACCGGTACTGCAGGGTCAAGGGAGGCAAAGGGTGATCAGTCCTATGCCGAGATCAAAGGGTGTACTTAAGTCTAGGTCAAAAAATGTAACCTGCTCCTAGGTATTGCGAGATTCCCACAGGGAGATCCAGCGATACTGAAGGACAGGAGTAGAAGCGTCGAGTGGAATCTCTGTAAGAGATATAAGAAAGATGAGGGACTAATAGAGTGACCATTCAACTTGTAGTATATTAAACAAGAGTGTTCCTGTGAGGCTTGAGAATTTGAATCCTTAGGGGATTTCGAGTTCTTTAAATACAAAATAAAACATAACCAAATATCCTGTCCAAAGAGCAAATATCAAAATGCAAAGCTACATGAGTAGCGAAACTTCTAAGTCCTAAACAAGGTCATAGAAGCGACAGGATATAACTAACATAACAAGTAATGAAATCAAACATACAAGCGATCGCTACTGATGTACTAATCCAGTAATACATAGTAGGAAAGCGTAGGGTATCCTGACTGGGTACAAAATCAAAGGGTGCAAATAAGCAAGTAAAGGAAGATACTACCCAATAGGAAACTATAACAATAAGGAAGGTACAAGGATGGAATATGCGTTACTAGGGAATCCTAAATAGGCAATATCCAACGTCAGTATAGTGAGTAGCAGAGATACTAGTAGATTCCGTTAAACATAGTGACATTACCGTAGTGGGGTGCATCGTCGGTATCGGTAGTATACCCAATAGTATGCTTTCCTCAGTGTCCGAATAATTAAGAATTTCCATGTCCCCATTGGCAGCGTTTACGTAGAGATAGAACTCATTTGCTTCAATATTCGTTTCAGTTGTACTAAATTCTTCCCCGAGTAGATTGTAGATTAGGTCAGAGTCGGCAGGCTGGGGGATTCGTGCATGTCATTCTTCGTCGCAAATAGGCTGTACAAAGTCAATATCTGCTGTTTCAATATGCTTTTGGTACCATGTACTTGACTTGTATTTTCTTTTGTAGTACGGGTATGGGGACTCTTGTACCATTCTACAAAGAATTAGATTTGATACACAGCACAAAAGAGACGCAAAAATCAAACTTACTTTTCGTGACTAATCTCACTATACATGAACACGTGTCATAATTGAATAACTAGTTCTTGACCAGAACTGTGCTATAGATAGATGTTATTGTATGCAAAAAGCTGCAAATAGGGCGAAATTGGTCGTCACACAGTCTGTTCAGTAAATTCGAGATATTTCAAGTGATAGAAAATATATGAGAATTTGAAAAACTTTCAAGATGTGTTGTGTGGCCTGTTTGTAATTCAAAGGCTAACTGTTCAGGTCTGTCACACCTTCCCCTTAGCAGGATTGTACTAGTACTCGTACTTGAATGACATTCTGCGGCTCAAAACTCCCTTTTCACATTAGCTTTCAGACTGTATCCAGGTAGGGCATTTGAGGTCCTGCGGTCATGAACATGAACCACAGCCCAGGGCCACGGCAGACTCCTACAAATCCCGAGAAGACTTTACTTAATACTTATATCTACGATTACTTTTTAAAAAAGGATACCCAACCTGAATTATACCATAAACCTCAGGTGTGCTTTATTCGGCGTATTGCATACTTTGACAGGGCTAAACCTAATAGCAAGTGCTCATCTACCATACCCTAATATTCTTTATCCGAACTCATATCAAGAATGCAGGGGTAGTCATAAGGCTGCCTATTACATCTTGTACTTTAAAGCACTCTTGTAAAGCTTGTTCATCCTTGTTCAACCTATCTTTTGAAATGTATAAGCTTACCTGGTTACATGTTTGCCTTAAGACAACTGTACATCTGTACTTTGGTGTACAGACATAGAAGAATGTTCTACATTCAAGTTCGGACATTTAGCAGTCTCTTTCAAACTGGTCTGAGTTGTTAGAACTCTTGATACTACGACAAACAGCTTGAATAGTACGCTCTTTCTTATCTAAACCCCTCACTACCCTGGGACTTTCCTTCTCCACTCCTTCATTACCTTCTAATTAATCTACAGCTTCTTATCATCCTTCTTAGTCCTCCAAAAGCCACTTTTCCCTTCACAACGATAGGTTATATATAAATAAGAACTGTTTTCCGTGAGCATACAGTCTGAGTCACATTTCACACCCACTATACCGGTAAGTCTTGTCCTTGGTTTCTAATGTCCAAAATGAGTTGTTCTCAGGCCTTTCGTAGGCTATACTGATTGATATCCATAAAATACCAGTAACTTGATGTTAATTGAAGCGAAGCTTTTTGATCGCTTCTAACTCCTAAAAGTAAGTTTGTGCTACAATTTGTCTGTTTCCTTCTGTCCTCGACCTCCTAGAGATACAAACCTAAGGCCTGGTCTTTCTCACTTCCTTCTGGGGCACAATGAAGTGCTGTGTAAGTTCTTGAATGAACTTGTGCACAGCTCGTACGAGCTCCCCTAAAGCCTTAATTTGAAACGATAGCTGACCACTATTCTCTAGATAAACTACCGGCTCCCCGTTTTCGCTGACTATCCCCCTCTATATTTAGTCTTCAGTTTGTCTCATTTACACCTTTCCCACAATGGAATGATTACTGATCGCTATTTGCTAGATTTCTTTGAGATTTCCGGTCTTCCTCTACACGCCAAAAACATCCTCGCCTAATTCAGGTTCGTCTTCTGCGTGTCACATTTAATCTTTTTTACAGAGAATCTAATTGGTTAATAGCAGGCCTCCGATGGAAGGTCGTGGTCATGTCACTACTGCTATCTTCCCAACTGAGCTCAACCTCACTATTGAGGAACGAACCGTAGAAGGGAGTAGATACTGCCCTCTTCGGATATACATTCTCCAGAGGTGCAATGAGAGGAATATTACCTCTTGCATGCAGGCTAGTGACACTTTGTTGAACGAAGTTAGGACGGAGACTGTCATATACATTGCCCTCAGAGATTTCCGAGCCAAATTCAACTCTCCACAGAATGGCCAAGATCAGGCCTTCCACCCTGCGCTGGATGCGCTCATCATGGACGTCCTGAAGAAGGCAGCTGAGTCTCATAGAAATGCCAGACATGCTTCTGATGCCTATAAAGAGATGGGAGATGGGGGCGCTGGTGGTGCATTTGGATCCGGATCGAGAGACGAAAGGGCCATTGCTTGTTCCCAACTGACCGTTCACGAGAAGAAACCGGCACGAATAATATTCATTTTGACTACAGGTGCCGAGCTTGGGCAGGCTTGCCAGCTCTCCTGGATAAACCGTGGTAATAACGCTGTGCCAAACAAGAGTTAGCTGGTGGTTCTCACACACTACACTTTACAGGAGCTCGGCAAAGCTGCCTGTCGGTACATAGAGGACAGCAAGCACCCCCGGCAGTTAATTGGAATTCTCAGCGATATTTAAGCCATGAATGTCACTCCAAATAGTCCCGACCAGATCGAGTTGATCAACGATCATCAGGTTAATGCCTGGCTTCATCTCTCCCAGTGCTCCACCCTTACGGTCGCCTGCTTCCTCCACCGAGCAGCTATTGCCCCTCCTAATAGTGGGGATCCTGTTCATCCCAATACACCTCCTGTTGGGCACAGCCGGAACTCTCTATTCCCCGGCCAATGCAATGTCGCCGAGTTCTACACTCATCCAGAATCTGACTCTGATAAGGAGGATGATGTGTAGTGCCATGCAAGGCGCAGAAGGGCTATTCCTAGGTCCCACCACGGCTGGTAGAGGAGAATTCTGGGCAATGATCATAGAGTTGTTAGGTTCCAGACCCACTCCCGGGAACTGATTTTATGCGGTCGAGTGAGGCAGGAGCCAGATTATATGAGATGATATGTAGGATAAGATGGCCCAATGGTGGCTCTTCTCACAGAAATCCCACCTCCCGGGTGTAAGCTGTCAGTACATGACACTATTGAGGAAGGGGCTGATGAGAACAATGGGGGTGATGGTGGTGATGGGGTCAATGGCGACAATGGGGGCAATGGGAGCAATGGGGGTAATGGGGGTAATGGGGGCAATTGGGGCAATGGGGGCAATTGGGGCAATGTCTAGGGTTTGTTTGGGCCGGGCAGGGTCTCCTTGGGGCTTTTTTGTGGTTTTTTCTTTTGGTTCACTGGCTTTCTTAGGTTTTGCTTTCATTTCTATCAATGGGTTCAGCGCCGGGGGTGGTTGGAGCTGGTTTGTGCCAGGTAGTGTCTTCTTGAGACTTTTGGGTAGGCTGTCTTTCATTTCAGAGATTTTTGCTTCCTTTGTTTTGCTCTCGTGTCTATACATTTGTTGTGTTTTCTGGGACTCATTTTGTGCCGGGCTGCATCTTCTTTTAGCCTTTAGGTAATTGTTCTTTGGTTTTACGGGCTTTGCTTCTTTGCTTCTGCTTTGCTTCTATCTATTAATCGTTGTCTGAATCCTGTTTGCGCTGTCATCCAGCTTTCCTATATTTTACCCGGTAGTCTTAGATTTTAATGTTTCTAGTAGTCTTTTTATTCTTAGAATTAGTTGAGTGGAATAGAAAGCTTTTCTTGGACGCTAAACGTCCCTTTTATCCTTTATCCTATTCTAGTATGTATAATCCAATCTTTTCAAATGATAAGTTATGTTCATCCAAATCCCACATATGAAAGCCTGTCCCAGCAATCCCAAATGGACAGTGTCTATTCGGCTCAGAGCTATCCGTCCATGTTACCTTTGAGATATTTGGAGGCCAAATGCCTGTAGGATAGTCTGAGCCCATGCCAATGATTCTGACGGACCTTGGATCATAGCTAGGAGTCAGTGTAGTAACAATAACATACAGCTTGTTAGTCTGAAATATGACGCTATTTGGCTCCAATACGATGCCGTGAGATCGATTCCTCTCGCAGCTTTTATCTCTACATCTAATTCCTTTTCCTCCACTAGTTGTTTCATATAAACGTGAAATCATGAATGGAAATACGAGCAGAGGTCAGTCACGCCTCCTGGAGGCCAATGTGAGCTCTCCCAAGACTTAAATATTCCATTCTTGACCAGAGTAGTAAGACTAGCCCCCCAAGCCCAGGCATCATCATCGTAACCTCTAGTAGCTTTTGTGTATATTTCAACGCCAGCAAGAGAAACACAACGACAAGTTCATTTTCAGGGAGAGGAACCTACAGATGTTGAACATGATGACATTTCTACTAGCCATCACCGATGGGAAGAATTACATCCTGCTGAACCACTCCTGCAGCCACTTCCATGGAGAGTCAGGAGCCGGATAAGATATGTAAGTAAATAAAATCATTTTTTCAATTGATATGCTTATAAGAAAGAGTACGGAGGACACCCCAATGCCAGGTCTAAATGGCCCTTCACTGGGAGTTCTAAATGGCCCTTCACAGGGGGTTCTAAATGGTCCTGCACAGGAGCTTGCATCACAAGAGCAGATAGCACAATTACATTCCGGCAATTTCAGAGACAATTTATGACAATTCTCACCCTATATTCCTGATACGCCTGAAGAGGAAGAAATTATGCCGTCCCATTCACGACGTAGTATAGCTTATCCAGACTTTCCAGAACCTAATATCGGGACCCCTATTACATTATCGGCAAAAAGCAATATATTCCAGGATGAGGTGAGGATAATCTTTAAGAACGCTGCAAAAATGGTACGGTATCATATGTGGTTTGTTAATACCGTTGGGAATCCTGCCGAAAACGCTATGCTTCAGGAAGGTTATTGGGTAAAGGTAGCTAGAAAGTTAGATTGGGGAAACAGGGCAATGGAAAGGTGGGTAAGGACTTTTGTAAGTCCTTGAATTGACGAAGAACGTACTATTAGAGACAGATCACGGCTAATTAAATACACTTAGTTAAAATCGAGGCAGTCTAGCGCCAGGTCACATCTAGTTTCAGAGAGCAAGAACATGATTGAGGACCTGTATGACTTCTCGCAAAAACCACCAGCCGAAATAAAGGTGCGAGTTGCCTATTTCCTGGAAAATGATCAGTTTATATGCTACCCAAGTAAACAACAAGTTAGTAAACTCAGATCATCCCCAGTGAGACGAGATAAGGTTTACCCAGACAGGACTGTGATTGGCGCTTTTCTGCGCCAGAGATAGCAAAACTCTTGTTTCATAAGTGGTACCGAGATTCGACAATGCAAGGAAGAACCGATAAATCATTTCTTAATCGTACTAATAATGTCCTGATATGTCTTACTACGGTATGTCTGTATCATTCTCTGAAGGCTTGGAGTTCCGTATCATTTGTTCAACTTCCAGATTTTTCCGCTCTGACAGCAGAAAGTTAGTATTGACTTATTTAAAAGTTCAAATCTGGCATTGTAAAGCCTATCTTACTCACTAGAAAATTTAGATGTCAATCTTTGACGGCATGCTACCTGGCAAAGACTGCCACTAGGAGTGGGAGATAAACTTGTTGTAGATACAAAAAAACGCATTAAGAAAATGCTGCAGGAGGGTGGATCGATACTGGATCAGGAGTCTCGTGCCCCACTGAATGACAGTGTCACAAACGGTGACTAGTGAAGGAATTGGTTTCACGCTATTCACAGTTATGAATAGTAGGTTTGTGTTTCCTCTCGCATGACTCGCACTTGCGAGCCATAGTTATTATTGTTATATGTTTATGTTATGCGCGTGACCACACTTGGTGGTCACTTGATATATATTTTGCACATGACTCATAGTTATGAGTCATGGGTCTCGCGCATGTGACCCCTTTGGGCACATGACTAGTTAGGAGCGCGATGATTGGTTTGGTATAGTGCGCAGTTGACTCGTAGGAGTCAGCTGATGGATTTCATACTATGACTCGCTTAGAGTTATAGGAGCGTGTGACTCATAAGTATGAGTCACCAGGGTTAGGTATGTGAGGAGGCGCCGATATAAAAGGCGAAGCTTGGGTCCTGTAGTTAGCTCCTCACGCAGTCATCTAAGTACTTTCCTATCTAATATCTTGAATGATACTTCTTTATATCCCTTCTTTATGATCGACATAGTATGAGAACAGCGTTGTCTGTATACAACGTAGGAACGGCCTAAGAATGTTCTCCTGTACTATATAGATTGATCGTCACCTATTGCACGACGTCTCTCATGAACCTGGAATGTTACAGACAGAGAAGCCGCAGGATTTTTGGATTTGCAGATTTCAGGCGAGGAGGAAAGTGAGATGGAGGACGATCATTCAGATCTCGAAGCAGGAGAGGCAGTTGAGACTCCCGAACAGGAGTTGAATGGGGACCTGTAATGTACTATTTAGGATAAATGTAGATTTAAATCAAATAAACAAATAAAAGAGCTTATTATTGTTATTATTATTATTATTATTTTGAATATGCCACTTAGAGTTAGACTTCAACCGAGTTTGTGAAAAAGGACATCAGGGGGAAAGTCGCTTAGGGCTGAGGGAAAGTCCCAGAGAGCCATGAAGAATGCTGGTAGGCGAAAACAGTGAAGGAATAAGCCAGCGTAAGGCCACGCATTATTAAATAATGGACGGTCCTCAACGCGAAAGCCCTGAATAGGCTCCCTCTAGATATTGTAGACACAGAGAAATTATTAGCACTGGATTAGGTCATGGGGCAATAGCAAGGAGGAAGGGGAGAATTAAGCTAGAATTAGGAAAGCAGAAGAATGACGGGGAATGGTGCATTGCGGACATCCGGAGTCGCGAAGAGTTTGTCAATAGGAAATTCAGAACAAGATGTTTGGATCAACAAGGGAACAATAGGTGATGCTAGAGGTAATGCCGGATAAACTATAGGGGAAAGGTCAAAGCTGGAATGCACCTCACAATGGCGTGTTTGGGCTGTTGGGCAGCATGATCGAGTCGTTAGGCCGAAATCCTCAATAGAACAATTCCTGGGGCGAGAAGTAATACCGGATGAAATATAGGGGAAAGGGTCAAAGCTGGAATAGACAATACAACGGCGTGTGTGGGCTGTCGGCACGCATGATTGAGTCGTGGGGCAGAAATCCATAACGGAACAATTCCTGGCGGGAGAGGTAATGCCGGAAAAACTATAGTAGAAGAGTCAAGCGCTAATGGACCGTGCCACGGCTCAAAGAGGACGAAGTGTGTCTAGAAAACATTGCATAACAATAAAATTACTGACGCAACAAAACATGCCCTGTAACCCCAGATTTATTCCAGAGTTATGCGGCATGGACCAGAGCTACAACAACTTGAGTTTTATAATTTGGCCCCCCATACCCCGTATCCCTCATGAGGTATGGGGGTCAAATGTGAACTTTTGCTGATGCCCCTGGGCTAACCCAGAAAGCCTAACCAACATCTGGATCCAGCTCCCTCCCATTCTAGCACAGCAGCTAGATTGACCTTACTGGCACGAGTGCTCCAAATGTATTACATCAGGAAAATGTAAAAACACATCCTGGTCCACCAGGGGGGGGTTACAGTCCCCCTGGTGCTCCCTGGTGTGCGCTGGTACGTGTTTACGCACCTCGGTTACGCGAAGTGGACCAGGGTGGATCAGCGCGGACCAGGGAGAACCATGGAGACCCAAACCCCCCCTGGTGGTTCAGGAGCATTCAGGACCACCCTGGACCGCGCAAAAACATTTTCCTGATGTACACTCAGGAAACTTGCAAACAAAACCAAAACTCCTGAATCAAAACCTATAACAACCCACACAATCTTTCTAATCCAAACCTTGACCAGCCAATAGTCTCATCAAGCAGCCTCCTTCCCCTAATGAACTTTAGTACAGGCTGTCTGGTCGCCCGGAAACACCCATGAAGACAGAGTTTGTCCACTCACTCCCGGCAACTAGCTTCAGACTTTCTTTAACTAAACACTGATGCCTCAGAACTGAGGTGGGCCACTTGCCATGGGTGACCCCTCCCATCCCCAACCTCCATATCCACCCATCTCCCCAAAACACATTACCAAACTCCTCTACTCACTCCACCACTCCATCCTCCAAATCTCATCTCAATCATTCCAAAAACTATCCTCAACCTGACCCAACTCCTAAACCACATAGCTGGCATACTGGCCATGCCCCCCTCATGATGATCAAGCCCAGCCACCCTTTCTGTCACTCCTCAAACATTGCCCAAAAATACTTATTATAACACAAAACAAACTCCAAAAACCTACACTAAGTCGATTTGGCTTCAATTACCACACTTGCAATGGGTGAAGTAAAATAAAACAAAGACTATCACTAAAAAAACTTATCACCAATACCTGAACCACCTTTGTCACCTTTTCCCATAATACCACTATCCTTCGGCACCTACTTAAACTTCTCCTTCCCCTTTTCCTTCTCTTCCAAAACCTTTATTTCCTCCCTTGTCTTTTCTTCCCATCTTCTCCATCCCTTAATCTTTCTCTTCCCAGCACCCGTGAAAGGATCCTCTGTCTCCCACTTAC
This sequence comes from Tuber borchii, assembly GCA_003070745.1. Lineage (NCBI taxonomy): Eukaryota > Fungi > Ascomycota > Pezizomycetes > Pezizales > Tuberaceae > Tuber > Tuber borchii. The sequence continues at coordinate 127,313 of NESQ01000027.1, read as the reverse complement.
TATCACTTCCCAAAGGGACTCCCGGTTTGACCTTACTCTTCTTATTCTCCAACTCGCTCTTCATCCAACTTCCAAACCAATCCTTTATTTGCCCCAGTTGTCGCTCCAAAGCCACCTTTTCCAAAACCCTTTTTCCTTCTACCTCATCCAGCTTAGCCTTCATGGCCACCCAGCCACCAACTCTCTTAGCCAGATGTACAGCCACAAAACCCTTCACCGAACATCATCTTCCATTAACCCATAACCCAAACCACAGCAACCCTTGCAGCTCTGCACTACCTCTTATCATAGCAACCACTATAGACAACTTCTTCCTGGTGGCCACTCTCTTTTCCCTCTCCTTAGCTCCTACCAACCACCATAATCCCTCCCAAATCACAAAACCTAACACCTCCAATTCCTCCAATACCCTCTTGACTCCACTCTCTCACTCAATTCCACCTATTTTAACAGCAGCACCTGGTCTATTTCCCAATTTTCCCACTGGGTCAAATGTTATACTCTGAGTTTTCCTCCCCTTTCCTTCCCCCTCCATTCTTCTCTGATTTCTCTTCGACCTAGGTATCGCTGGGTGCAATTCGACTGTTGTCAGACTTTTCTTCAGTGTAAAGGGTTCTATTTCACTCTTAAAAATCATTAGTAAAGACTGCTTTTCCTCCAAACACTTTTCCACCTCTGTGAACTTCTATCTCAACTCAGTAGCCTCCTGAGTGAGACTTTCCATGGTATCGTTCCTAAATCCATATCGTGATATAATGAAGTAATAAAGATAAAGAAATGTAGGTATTTTACTTGTCAACAGCCTAAAAAGGGGTCTGTGTGACAAGTACTAATTACAATCACTGAGGTTGTAATGGGGACAGAGCATGTATGAAAACATCACCCTGGCACTTGTACAGAGACCCGTGGCAGTGGTCAGTCCGGATTTATGATTGGTTCTTCAATGGAAGGTTTCATATAGTTAGGAGTGCAGTAGTGGTTATCTTTTTAGAAAGAGTACAGCAGATATGCACATTATTACAAGGATGATTGGATGTAGTATAGTCGTGTCACAAAAGTCCTGGCACCCTGGCTAAATTTTACCCTGCAACTCAACTACCACTGATGGTAGTCAAAGTAAAGTACCTCCGCAAAAGTGTTGGTGAAATGGGCTTTTTACACCAAAAATATCGATTTTTAGCTACCTCTAGTTTATTGACTACAAAGAATTTTCTAACCTAACTTCTTATATGTAGTTAGATTGCTTATCTCCTAATTCTCCCAAACTCTTAATAAATCTGATAAAGAATTGGAAAAGTTATGTAGTTCTAAAGTTTTCAGTTAGTCCAAAAAGTGTCATTTTACATACAAAATTGGCTTTGCAACGGGTATGATCAACTTTAAGACATGCAGCCTAGAGCCATAGAGTAAATTGACCCAATAAGTGGTGTCAGGTGAAAGCTACAATCAATGTGAAAATAATTAGGTAGGTCATGAACAGTATTTGAAGGAATTGCTGGTGTGGGGACTAATCAAACATGGCTAGTTTTGGTGTAAAAAGGCCGTTTCACCAAGACTTTTGCGTAGGTACTTTAGAAATGCAATCACAAGAAACAGAACCTTCTAATTTCTATTCTTGACCTCTAATTGAGGCTGAGGAGGACATATAAAGTGGTAAATTTGGAGCATTCCTCCCATCACTCAGTCCGGGGGTGCCAGGACTTTTGTGACACGACTGTACAGTTGGCACCAAGCAACGATAACATTTGCACGTTTTCCAAGCTGAAATTAGCATACCCGAACTTCCTTTCAGACAACCCCCCGATGTGCCCCACACAAAATTTCATTCAACCTTTCCGCTTTCCCCGAATCAGGATTTAAATACCACAGCGACGGTAGCCTAGCCACTCGCTCGAAACTTTGGCACCAAGCATTCCGGGAGGCGAACCACTCATTGGACTCCCCGGAAGCAAATATTTCCCTCAAGCAACCGAGGCGACACCTCGTAAACTTATCAGCATGCTCGGGCACACTTAGGTTACAACCTACAGAGTTGTCCATATTCCCCTCTAACTAAGCCTCCCCCGCTTATTCTTCCTGGTGCAAAATACCGGTATCGCACATGATGCACTGGCCAGGGCCCTGGTAGTCTAGCCGCTTTCCACAAATTTTCAAGCGCTCTGGATAAGCCGAATTTTTGTTTTTCCCCCGATTCTTTTTGATAATTCTGGGAGGCTTGGTTTTCCTGGTGTGATACGGTAATTCCGGAAAGTCCTGCTCGAGTAGTGTTGAATACAGTACGCGCAAGCCTTACCGGCACTATGATACCAGTATCCCACTGCTGGAGCTTGACGGAGTGCCGGCATGGAGTCGTGTGTGAGCGTTAGACCCTTAACCAGCAAAACCACAGCCGCAAAGCTTCTTTCTTTTTTGTGTAACGTGCCATCCCTCCTGATTTAGTATCTACTGTATCATACCGGCAGCCGGTACTGTGCTCGGGAAATTCCATTCATCTCCCTCTACACCCCCCCTCATCCCTCCTACGTGCCATCAACTCCGCCATCAACTCCGAGCGCTCCTTAGTTTATCCATCGTTCGATAGTCTTTTCCGATAGAACTCCACCCACTCAATTCTCTAAACAAAAACAATCTTATTTTCATATAGCACTATTCTCGCCACCCAAACCAAATATGAAACCCTCAGCTTAACCAACCCACACCCGAGTACTCAACTACCATCAGAACTCGAATTGAAGAATAAAGTGCGATTACATCAGGATTCCCCTTGCCGGTTCTACGAGGGGAAAGCACCGCATGCTCAACCTTCGGCAAAGATAAAACAAAGGTACTATGCACAACACTTCACCAGCAGGGACAACTATAAGATGTTGAAGCATATTTCTTTCATTTGAATTTTTACTGCACCGCACTGAGGTACCTCCGCCCCTCCCCTCCCCCTCCCCTCTATTAACAACAACAGCAGGAATTAAACAGGACGATCGTGTACTCTACCCTACCATTCAACGTTTACTCATTCCCCCTATCGGAATTATAATGCTTCTATTGATCACTACACATTTCCATTCTCTCCCAGGCATATCCCCCCCTCTGCCTATCGTGCTAAAAAAGGAAAGACAGGTATCATAAAGACTCCCATGGATCATAGCCTTGCATCTGCCTCTTACATTCTTCTTTCTGCCGATATATGTGATCAGAAGCCTAAGCGCATCCACAAATCCTTTCTAACAATGAAATAATAACTTGAGCATTCCGAGCAGCACCCCTAAAGGTTCCCAACAATACCCCATGACATCCCGAGCACCCGACAGTCGGAGCCCGAAGGAGAAAAAAGAAAAGAAAAAGATTCCTCGATCCCTCACCCACGAGATCAGGCCGAACAAACGGCTACACACCACTCCTGTTGGATATCAGAAATGGACACAGGGGAATACCGAGACGACTCTCGATGGGAAGATATCGAATTCGACGAGCCTTATGCGTGCAGCCAGGCAGCACTCTTGAAGGCAATAAAGGGCACAAGGGAGAAGTGAGGCTACTCGTACACCAGGAAGACACTAGATCTAATATATAAAGTGTGTAGCGCCAAAAACCACTGTCAGACTCTAGGAGCAAGCAGGCAGGTATGATGAAGTAACTACCAACACAAAAAGACGTCTACTCAGAAGTCCCAGATTACAGAGGCCAGACATCCCTCGAGATTGCTACTCCACAGAATCAACGGAAGCAGTCATGCCACTACTAGCGCGGAAGGATGTCAATCCCGATTCCGGATATTACCACTACTAAACATCTCTCTTGCTAGTTGCCAACAAGAGGCACGGGGGTATGGAGAGGTATCAAGGGTCAAATACCAATCTCCTACACTTTGGAGGACAGGCACAGTGGCCGAGTTACGGTCCTGCAGTCCCGGAAAGATTAGTCACAACGGATGATTGGCGCCCCGCAGTCTATTTGCTGCTGACCTTCAAAACACCGGAAGTGTTGCATCCCCCAACATCCTCATATTGACTTACTGCCTGCTAGGCTTCGGGAGTGCATAACTCAACCTCAAGGCCCTTTGCTGTTTCTCTCTTTTTTCGATTATTGTTTTTTCTGACTGCTGCTGTGTTTGTGAATCATCAATCGCTGTGGTTTATGTGTCGCCACAAATCCTATAATGTTAATAGGGTTTGATGCGATGGGAATGAACGCACTGTGGCTGACTAGCTATTTTTGACTCGGGTTGTAAATTTTAGCGCAGCTACCGTATTAATTGGGAAAACCCAGAATATGCTAGCGATGGTACGAAAGCGCGGCTGGAGGAGAGCTGGAAGAGAAACTGCTTCAAGGGGGAATACTATTTCGCATGATCGCCACCCAAGCACGGAATTTCGTCTCTTTTAGCAGTTGAATTTCCTCTAAATGGGGGCAACGGTTTGCCACACCTTCTTTACCCTTGCTAGCGTATTCTGGGTCTTCCCAATTTTTACAGTAGCGATATAGATTTCTTACAAAGTCAATAATTCTTGTGAGGATTCTATCCAAACCACCACTTCCCCTTTTCTATATCTAAATCTAGCACGGACATTATTTTCTACTCTCAGATTCCCATTTTTGCATACGGCACACGGTACAGGCATCCTAGTCTGCTCATATGAGTAATTTTATACTCTCTGATATTACAATAAAGCCTATTAACGAGACGGGATTGTGAAGCTTCATGTTGCATCACTCGTATATCCTGGACTTGCTCTGTGTCCTCTAAAAGGAGGCGTGCTGGTTCGACCATCTATCTTCTCAGACAGCTACACTCTATAACGACCCAACATCGTATTCTCCTTTTCGCTTACTAAGTGCAAGCCCCAGCAACATTTTCTAGCTATCATGAATAAAATGCCGCACTTGGTGTTATCGTTCTCGACAAAAGCTTCCACGCAGCGCTCCTTCACTAGCCATGGCCCTCATGCTCCAAGTCGAACCCTACCCCAGTGATCCCCCTACATTATCAATCTGGGAAAACTCATCAGTTTGTTTGTTCCCCAATTTTCTCAATTTTTCTTTTTATTATGCTAGAGTAGAGGTTCAAATGGCCCTTCAAGCGCCTGATAAAGTTCCTAGCTGATAGCATGGAGGTATCATATCGTGTGGCAGATTAGGTTCAAGGTAAGATTAAACGGCTTCTAGAAATTCCAGCATTGACGACCTTTTGGAAATCGGCGGTAAATGCTATGTTATGATATTTCTTCTGCCAGGTTGCCCTGATCCTTTTCCATCACGCTTGTGTGTCGCAAGCTGCAGCACAAAACTTGTAACTCGACTCCGCACACATCGCAAGTATAATCGGTAAACCAAGATTTCATAAAACAATGAAAAACCCATTAGAACATTCATGATAATATACATATTTATATAGTCTTGGCCTCCCTTCGCCGGAACAATTAGAAAAATGTGGTAGATCCTGATAAATCAAAGAACCTACCCGGACACCAGTCTGCGATGTGCTGTACTAGTAGTGTACCTGGCGATCTCAATGGGTATGGGATGGTATGGCCCCTTCTATCTTTACCCAAGCTGATATCAAGTTGCGGGAAGACCTTTCCGCTCTCTATCAACATCACAAAGCACTATGCCATGATCTGTCAAATTTTGTGCCACCTGTGTTCTTCGATTAATTCATTCATGAGGTTTAAGGTCCTTGTATTATAGTAAATATTGACAAAGTCCAAGAGCACCCCTAACCTGACCTGTCTAACTTGCTTTCCGTTTATTAGGTCAGCTTCCCCCTCCCCATGGACCACCCTCCCCCCCCCAGAATAGCGATTGGCTGTTTCCATGTGACTACTCCCTGTTTAACCCTTCTTGTCTAGTTTCTTGATATTATCGCACTCTCCTTGGAAACTCCCCACAGCGGGGTCAGGTAAACCTTTCCGGAAACTCGGTGAGATATTATACAAATGTGAGTTCAGGTACGAGCAGGAATCAGAATCAATGCAGCGGGACCTGTCGTGGTCTAGTGCCTAATGTAGGCTTTCACCTACTTACTCTTTTTTTAGTCGTCAACTCTTTTTTTCTCTATCTGAATTCAAAATATAACACCGTTGATCGCTTTTCATTTGACAACTTGCCTATTCCGTATTAACGAATTATAAAAAAATGAGGCATCCCGGAGTCTGGAAAGTCAACCAAAGCTGGTGTATTTTGGCGTTTCCGGCTAACTCAAACGCGGAACAATAACCAGCCATCACTGGCGACCCTGCCCTGCCGGAATAGAAGGATGAAGGAAGGAAGGTGAAAGGAATAAAATTAAAATTAAAAAAATTAAAAAATTAATAGCAAAAGTGGAAAAACTAACTAAATTTAAAATCCAAAAGAAAGCTTCCTGCTAGACTCTCGCATTGCGAGGGCTGCGTGTACCGAGCCAATGCTCTCAGACCATGTACAGTACAAAAGGGGTAAATAATTTGAAACTTCATCGTGGTCTCAAGGCGGGTACGCTGTATACCACATATTGCAGGGTGTCAGTTGAACCTGGATGCTTTGTCTTATGCCCTACCGGCACAGTAAATCCAAAAAGGCTTAATTTGAGGAAAGTGACAATTCTTGGGAACTAGTCCTAAGAGCTTAGTACGTCAGGAATTCTAACTACAGTACAAGTCAATTTGGGGTAACGTTCGTTACGGAGCCTCCGGGGCCCCGAAAAACACGGGTCCCCGGCAAAATTCCTCCCCCCGGCCCGCTTACCGGCCTGGGGCAGGGCATATTGTTCGCCTTTCCTCCCCCCTACCCGGGGGCAGGGCCACACCCCACCCATACCCAGGACAGGCCCCCGTAAAATTTTGGTGGTGAAAAACGGGGGCCCGTCCAGGGAATGAGTGGGGTTGGGCCCCGGACAGGGGCGGGGCGGGGAGAAGGCAGAAAATACGCCCCCAGGGCGCGCGTAATGGCGGGGCTTCCGAGGGCAAAACCCGCCCGCCCCACCCTGTAACGAACGCTAATTTGGGGTCTACAAAAACCTACCAATACGGGCTCTAGTGGGAAAGGGGAGATACTAGGATGGAGATGAAAATAAATAATTAAGAAAAACACAGAGACCACCACACTTGAGAATGTGACTTTCTATTTTCTCGCAAAGTATGAAAAACACAGAAGAACCAAATGGCAATAAGGATGAAAAGAAAATTAAGCTCCAGAAATGGGAATTGTTAGATCATGAAGGGCCAGCTCCTCTAGGTACAAAACCAATTTAGATAAAATATTAGATATAAAGAAGTTGGAGGTATGCTTAGTGTTGTTCACGAGCCTAGTGGGCTCAAGTCCTGTGAGCTCGGGGGCCTCAAGCCGGAGGTGGAAATGTGGGAAGAGGTAGAGGAAAACCCGTGTGGAATCAGTGTTCACAAAGGGCCGGGGCCCCTGTAGGGCCCGGCGGGGGGACTGCCAAGAGCTCCGGACCGGACGGGATGGCAAAATGCGGTCTACACTCATCATGGAAACTTCAGGACTGCCGTCATTGTGGAGGACGGCGGGCCCTGCGAGGTAAGACATTTTAGTCAAGGGATTGCAGGGGACGGCAGGGGATGGCAGGGGACTGTTGGGGATCGCGGGTGACTGCAGATGACTGCGGGTGACTGTGGGGGACTGTGGGTGACTGTCTGGGACTATGAATCCTATCAACTTCATGTCATGACACCCTTCTGGAGCAAATAGAGATATTTATCTAATAAGAGCAAAAGAAAACTGAGGGGATTAGAGATAAATAGGTGTAGAATATATTCTATAATATACTCCTATGGCAGGGCATCGGGCATAACCTATCGATTAATCCAGAGATATTATCTTCTTATTGCAACGTTTATTGCTTTTAAGATAATTAAACCCTGATCTGAGCTAGGCAAACATGTCGGATCAAAATCCGGAGTTTGCGTCACAAGAAACTATTTGGGTTTTGAAAATAGATCCCATTACTAGACTTACGAAGGCAGCATTTCTCAATGCCATTTCCATTGATAATAGTCCTGGGAAAAGTACTGGCAGCCATGGTACAAGTCCTGGAAGTCCATGGAGCAGTTCACGAAGTAAACTTTTAACACCAACAATTGGTCGTACTATGGATGAAACAGGATATAGTATTTGTTCAGAATGAAGCATTTATGAGAAAGCCTAAGATGAGAAACAATTTTGTCTATTTTCTTGAAAATGGTTTAGAAGATACATCTTCTGATAGAAAAACCTGGTTAGTGCTTGTTATGGGGCGGGGCAGGGCGGGTTTTGCTCTCGGAGGGCCTGCCATTACAGGGGCCCAGGAGGGATATCTTCCGCCTTCTCCCCGACCCACCCTCGTCTGAGGCCCAACCCCACTCATTCCCTGGACATGCCCCCATTTTTCGCCACCCAAATTTTATGGGGACCTCTCCAGGGCATGGGTGGGGTGGGGCCCTGGCCCTGGGTATGGGGGATGAAAGGCAAAAAATATCACCGGCCCCAGGGCGCTAAGCAGACCGGGGCAGAGAATTTCACTGGGAACACGTGTTTTTCAGGGCCCCAGAGGCCCTGTAACAAACGCTTAACCTGGTGGCGTTGTGCTCCTTGTATGTTCCATGCTTCCTGATTTTCTATCATATACTAGCGCTCAGACTCCTGCGATAAGAATATTCCTGACCTCTAGGCACTGGGGAAAGTAGGGATAATATAAGCAATCTTGGCAGAGCCGAGATTGCTGACCATTTTGGGTGTGTTCTTTGGCATGAAACATGTTTCACAGGGGATGGCGGGGCAATAGTCCTCCATACCGGACTGCAGGGCAAGTTTTGAAAAAGACCAGATGGAACGGCTTAACACTGTCCACCGCCATCCGCCCTTCAGGATGGATGGACTGCCCTGTCACGAACACTCTGTGGAATCGGAATTGGGCATAGTGGGAATGTCCTTTGGCTAGTTATATATACTTTCAGGTTGCGATATACAATTGTTAGTTGTTTTTTGAATCATAATAGCAATGTGCAGTGGTATCATGGCTACTTAGCCTCAAATGTCTTGGCGACTCAAGCCTAGGGTGCCTCAAGCTGGCTAGTGAACAATACTAGGTATGCTATAAAGTGTGGGCACAAGATGAAAGGAGGAGCATATAACTATAGATAACTAAGAAAAGGCCAACATTGTATAGATGCTGAACTATATAGTTCTTAAAGTAAATAGAGAGAGTGGTCTGATCATCAGTAGGTAGGTAGATAGTCAGAATGCAAAGAATGACAAAACGAGAGCTAGAAGGGGTGAATTGAGTGTGAGATTGAATAGCGCGAGTATGAAATGCTGCAAGTCGAAGGGCTTGTGGGAAGCAGAGCTTTTATTGAATATGTTAAGACCTCCTAATGCTGTTGGAAGGGTGCTGAGATAGCTCAGAAGAATCACCTGGGAACAGGTCTGTTGAGATATTGCTCAATTCTGACTGGGGAGTAGAATCCTGATTTTCCAATTGCTGCTTTTGAGCTAACCCATGCTGCTTCCCCGAAGTCTGGACAGGTACTGGTTGGCCGGTAGGGTGTGTTATCATGATGTCTGAGATAACACTTCACCGCTCGAGAAACATTTCCACAACTCTTTTGTGTCCATATTCCATAGCCCATGACAGAGCTGTACGACCATATATATCGGCACTATTTGGAGTAACATCCGCTAGGTCTAAAAGCAGCTTTACTATTTCCTCGTGCACAAATTCAGCAGTCTATGAGAGAGGTATTCAACCTTCTTTATCTGCAGTGCTGGGGATAGCATCCTTATACTCTAAAAATACCTAGAGAATGCCCTCATACCCATTTCCAACTACCCACACGAGAGGTGTTTGGTCTCCTACCAGGGCCTCGCATAGCTGAGGGGTACAAAAAAATCCAGAATAAAATATCACAATATCAGAGACTAGAGGTTCAGCAGCCAATCTATTATGTACTGTACAAAAAATCAAAAAGTATGTCCTGATAACAGAAAACAGATCTACTCTGATAGTATTACCTTGGTAACCGAATAGGGAGGTTTTGCTAAGACAGTGATAACAATGACTGTCTTATCACTACAGTGATAGCACTAACCTTTTCACTTGTAAGATAGTGCTTAGTGGCTTGCCTTTACACAGTCATGAGAACTGCTCTTAAAGTACACTGTCACCAATTGGTTGTTTATTAGTTTGTTGACATGAAAACTTTGCTGCCTTTCCAGCTTTTTATAACTTTGATCAAAGAGGGTTATTCACCAAACATCATAAATAACAGCTGGATGTCTGATGGGCCACTGCAGGAGCAGCTACGGTAAGAAGAGCAGTCAAAAGGATATTGGTGCCATTGCTCCTCCTGTATCAATTGTAGACAGAGCTGTACACATTGCACATAGTAGATATATGCAATAATTAAGACAAAAAGAAAAAGGATTTTGTTGCCTAGGATTCTTGTACTGATGTCCATATTGAAATGTTTATGCCGGCATGGGGAAAGTATTAGAGCTATCCATGAGCGATTGTTTAATCTACAATTGTTGTAGCAAACTGATGCAAAAAGCCTGGGGTTGCCACATACAATCTTGCCAAGATTTAATTGCAGATAGGGTTGCAACTGTCATAGGAAAACCTCCCTAATGCTGTAGGGTTATATTATATTGTGACTGCTGAATAACAACTATGATTGTGGTTTCGTGTAATATTTGTTTATAAAGATCACAAAATAGTTGTACCACACTTTTTCCAATACTACAATCTTCTTTTCCACTCAACATCACAATATGTATTTTATTAGTATGTCTATTTCTAAAATATACCTCTTTCTTTTCCACTAAATATCACAATCTGTGTTTTATTACTTCAATCAACTCTCAATACTTGGTCATTATACTTCTTATCTTCTCCTTCATCTCATATATGTCAGTATTCAAGTTGGTATTGCCAATTTTCTAAGATGTCACTTTCAGGGCACCTATTTTAAGTTAAGATAAGTGTATATTTTTCATAATACAATATTCAGTTTCTGATATTAATTAAAGTCTTTTGCTAATATAGGAAATTGTACTACAGCTTGGTAGATTTAAATTTTTATTTTGAGATAGTAAAGGTAAATTTCAAAATTTTAATAATAAAAGTAGCAAGCAGCTAATATGAGTGAAAATACAAGAATAGCATATCAGATTTATTCAGGATACTAAAGAGAAAATAAGGTTGCAGATCTTGATAGAGATTGTCAAGACTATTAAAGAAAGTACTATAAACTTTATTTGGTATTAATTTGCTACTTCAATCTTGATTATCTATAACTAGGGATTCAAATATATAAGAATTTAAGTTAATAAAATTTAGCACTGGCAGAAGGAAAAAAATTGAGAATATCAGGCATAAACCAGCCAAGATATAAAGTCTGATATCAAAGTTGACAATATGGTTCCAGATAACCTATAGAAATCTACTCTCAAACTACTACAACTATAGTGACAAGTTTGCAACTTATAGAATAAAGTTACATGTGATTAAGTATAAGAATTATTTGTTTTTTATCTAAGACCAATTATCTTCTTAGAATGAAATTCAAAGTACAAATATATGAACTATATTGGCAAAGGACAGAGGAATACTCTACCATCTGAGGATATTGAACAAAATATTTGTAACTATAGTCAAAGAGTCAATCTATAAGTCATGCATTAGTATTGCAAGACTTGAAGGAATTATTTCATTTTTCATAAATCCAATTAATGAGAATGCTGTACTTTGAACATATACCCTAAAGGAAAAGGGTGACAAGATTGAAAACTAGATCCAAGTACAGAGAATATGAAGGTGGGTAGTCAGACTCTCAGGTGGTTGGCAGCCCTCCTGAACCAGAGTTGAGGTCCTCTGGGTATATTAACTACCTATAATATTGTATTGCAGAATACAGTGATAAACTGTCAAATTGCAGTACTCTAAATTTATTCGTCAACAATCAATCTCTTCTTCACATATCTTTCTCGAAGGGCTACTGTCTTCTAAACTGAGCACCAATTCTGGAAAGGAATCTCTGACATGTTTGATAAATCTCCAGCTAGCTCACCAATCGGCTTCTACCAATCTCCTTCCTACTTCTAACCTAGTACTATTGTCTACCCAACTCTCCCCATCAGGCAACTTACTTTAAAAGTTCAAACATTGTCTAGTAGCCCATACAATATCAACTATTATCTTATAAAAGGTTTAGAAAATAAACAGAGTAGAGTATTGAAAGATAACTGGTTATTTGCTGCAGTTGTCAAGTTGCAAAAATATGCATTCAAGAAATGAAATTGGGAACAGTACCTAGTAGTTTCACCTGTAAGTGAGACACTACTTGTGAAAATTGAACAACTTCATGAAACACACTACAACTATTCATGATTTATATATCTAACCTAATCGCATACCCTTATTGTCAAATTAATACTCAGCAAAATTCATGAAGTTACCACAACTGAATTTTGCAAACTGTTATGGACTAAAGCGGCACTATAAGCCTAGAGCTCCAGCATGATTTGAAGGATATTGGGGTGACCTTCAGCCAAGGAAAATGGATGAACAAGCAGGCTGATTCGGTCTTCTAACTATTGTCGGCTCGCTCTAAGAATGAGGGTTAACCAACACCAGTTGTGGAGATTGGTGTCCCCCAAACTATTGACAGGTTGCTTGCAGCTGCTGACTGCTGGCTTTGTAACTCTGAGAGTGAAGTCAATATTGTCTTGTTGTTTTCTATCAATGAAGGGAGAAAGGAAATAATAGTAGAGAAGTGGGAAATGTGTCTTCCCCAGAAGATTCAGGAAACCTGTTTCGGATCCAAGGTACTAAAATGCATAGCTACTATTACAGCCACCCCAGAGGGGCCGCTTGAAACTACTGCTACCACCTAGATTAATCGGCCTTCTACAGCCACCAGTGCTCCCCCTGACCTGCCTTGTACTACTGCTACTGCTATTCCCAATCCTGGCGTAATAACTGCGATGGCTCAAGCCACCGCTGGTCAACCTGCTGCTGCTACTGCCATCAAACCACCAGAGCATAATGTTATACCAGGGGGGTTCAGGCTCAGCTTTGATAATATATAGGCTCGTAAGACTGGTAAAGTCCCCTCTGAAAGAGACTTAATATTGACACCACTGGACCTAACTGACTAGTGAAAAGAGATATGATAATTTTTGGAATAACACATTTCGTTAGAGATTATCTGTGGGACAGATTAGTTCATATGCAAAATTGGGCTAGAAAGGACTTATACGGTTAGTGAGTTTAGTATATGGGAGAGTAGCATGCATTACATGCCAAGTGAATACCAAAGTCAAGTCAGGATTAGGATACTATTACGTTTTATTTAGGAAATCAAGATACCTTATATAAACTTACTTCTCTCTCAATACTATATTGCCCTTTCTCCCCTTGACCTTTCTCTCCTGCTCAGTCTTTTAATCTCTCTCTTTTATTTATCTAGTAATATAAGTCATTTGCACTTATTACAGACTACACTTTACTTGAACTCATGATATCGCTCATGTAGCTTCTGCATACCAAGTCCAGATACATCTCAACATTGAGAGTAAAGTAGTAGGAGAACTTATTCTTACTCATAACTAGCGTTGTTCATGAGCAGAGCAGGGCCAAGTCCTATTTGAGGCGATAAGAGACTTGAGCCAACTCAAGTTGCCTGGTGGATTGAGTACTTAGCAGCTTGAGCTAGTTTGAGCAGAGATTTACAAACTGGTTTGAGGTTCTCAGTGGCTAGGAGGGGTATGGGCAACCCAGCTCGTATGTCTTAACACAGGTACCTCCTACCTGTTACACCATTGCTACCTCCAACCACCCTGACTCCATGCCTCTTACAACCACCTAGCCCTACAACCAAATACTCAGTCTGCCTACTGCTCCCCCTACTGGTCATCTGCCACTACTGTCTAGTGGCCTATAACAATATCGAAAAAACGTCCTACAAGCTCAGTTCCTTCTTGTCTCCTACCTCTCTCACAAGTGGCGTTCGAGCAATCTCCCAATAGCAATACACTTTGTAAATGATCTCTCTGAGTTCTTTCTTCTGTACAGTTTGTGATTTCTCATTTACCATGTTATTCCCAGCTTGGACATCACTCTATAGCTCCATCATCTCAGCTAGCATGAGTGCGGCTAGTGTATGTAAGGGGAGCACCAGTGACCTCTGTGAATAGCTAAGTGGACCCTAGGGTAAGTCGGTGTATTTTGCGTGATTGCGATCAAGTTAATTATCCAGCAACAATAACTAAAGTGACCAACTATTTAGGAATATTGAATGATGAAGCTACTGTTAGTGAGAATCCAGATTCACCCTTCACCAGATATGTTTATGCCAAATGAATGATCATTGGGTAAAGGATTTTCAACAATTTTGGAGATATGCAAAAGCACTATATAGTTTACAGTTGCTATTGTAAACATACATTGGGTTGCGATTAACCAAGTTAGAAGACCACTACTACATTTGGAAAGCATTTTGGTTTCATTCATCCTCAGATACTATTCTGGGAGAAGGACTACAAACATTTCATTAAGTGGATAGCTGAGACTACCACTCCAGGTAAACAGAAAGAGTACTGACTCCAGCCTATTTACCATAGCCAGCAAGCTAACTGAGACCTAGCAACCTGGTGATATATTAGATGAAGAAGAATACTGAAAGCTAATTGCTGGAATAGTGGTGGAAAGCAAGACTGCATTCCAAACAAATGAGGGTGACTCTTTCCAGAATCCCATGCATTATTGCAATTGCCAAGTCCTCTTGGCCAGCCACTCTATGCTTTATCGTAATATACAGAATATAGTCTATCACTGACTCTTTAAGGTAGTTTCCCAGTAACTACAGCTACATATCTTGGAAGGGTCATGAATCAACATTACCAGTACCCTTGATACTTGAATAGTGTCTAATAAAACTGACTTTCTGGCTATTATTGCTAATTGGATAAATTAGGATTTTGAACTGATAAGTAATCTGATTGGATTTGAACACTTGCAGAGTTTACATATAGCAGAAAATTATGAATTTGGTGATAATGAAAGTATTACGAATGTACAACGTCAATGCTAGTATAAATTGTATTACTATGCCTAATACTACAGTTGATGATGTAATATTTGATGAGCTATAATTTTCACTCTCATCTTGGTCTCAGTGTGATGTATAATTTCGCTATTTAGTACATGTACTTCATCTGATGGCACAGACTGTACTTACTATCTTGAAATCACAGGTGTGAGAGGCTGAGGTGGTTCTTGCAGGCTGAGAGGAAGGGGACATTAATGCAATAAGTCCTGCAGCAACATTAAATCCACTGTGAAGGATAATTGTCAAAATTGGTTCCTCAATAACATTATTGGAGGCATTGAAAACAGAGGGATGGCCAGTGAAGATTATTTGGTTGGTGCCTATTCTTGATATTTGTATCTAGTAGAACTCAACTCACAAGATAATTGAGTGGGCCTTAGACCTTCAGCTAGTACTGAAATGCTTATTAACCTTTGAGCCTTCGCATATTGTACCCTTGTATGACTGACTCTAAATAGAAGTGACTGAATCGTATTAGTGAAATTACAAGATATCTTTCAAGTATTTATCTTGGAAACCAAGTTTGCAAGCCACTCAACCTACCCCAACCTCAACATACAACTAGCATACTATCAATTTACTCAAAAGAAGTTCTACCATCTAATTCAAACAAAAAGTGAGAATGCTTCTCATGAGTACTCAGCTCTCGATGCAACCTACTAATGCTTACTCAGCGCTGCTACGGATGAGGCTTGTAGGAAGCTTAATCTTTATTGTCAAAAGAGAGATAGCCATAGTAGGCTGGCTACAGCTACTGTGCTAGATTCTCGGATCAGGTTAAAAGTATTTGAGAATCTTTAATAGGAGTCGGAATGGATAGCGATTGGGAAGGCCAAGTTCTATAGGGTCTATAATAACTACTATGCAAGTAAGGAACATCGTCAGTTACAGACTGGTGGGGAGATTCATATGTCTGAGGTCTATAGCATCTCCACTTCAGTAAGGTTTCAAGTAGGACCGGAGAGGCCAAAAATGAGTAGCGGTTCTGCTGAAATGGATGCTGATGTTGGTTTTGATAATCTTATTTTTGGCCCGCCAGTGAGCCCAACAGACTAGCTACATAACATGGCTATAATTGATATCTACCTTGAGGAGGACTCTGCTGACGGCAGGGTAGATCCTGTGCAGTGGGGGAAGTTGCATGCATATTGATTTCATGCCCTTACCCTCACAGTGCATGATTATCTCACTGCTCTAACTACAAGGTATATTTATCATACTTTATATTCTCGCTACCTAGGCAAATGCTAACCATTCTGGCATATACTATAGTAGGAATACCTAATATACCCTCTGAGCAGGCTTTCTCTGTTGCAGGTGATATTGGTACAAAAAAGTGCAATCATCTGATTGCTAGCTCTATCAGAATGCTCATGTTAACCAAGGCCTGGCCTGGGCTACCGAAGGTGGAAACCTGGGAAGAGGTAGAGAACATCTATGAGGAAGACAGGAACTACAAAGCATACACAGAAGGTAATAATGAGCCTCTCCTGGAATTGGACTTGTGGAGAGTGGGAAGGTCTTCTGACTAGTTGTATATATTTTCAAGTTGCTATATACAATTGATGGTTATTTTGTAATAAGAGCAGGGTGAGAAGGTGTTGTGACTACTCTAGCCTCAAATGTCATGGATGCTCGACTAGTGGAGATGAGAGTTTCTGTATTACATCAGCAAAAGTTCACATTTGACCCCCATACCTCATGAGGGATAGGGAGTATGGGGGGCCAAATTATAAAACTCAAGTTATTGTATCTCTCGTCCATGCCCCATAAGTCCTAAATAAATCCAGGGTTATGGGGTATTTTGTTTTGCGTCAGTAATTTCGTTGTGATGCAATGTTTTGTGGACGCACTTCGTCCTCTTTGAGCTGTTGCACGGTCCATTCGCGCTTGACTCTTTTACTTTAGTTTATCCGGCATTACCTCTCGCGCCAGGAATTGTTCCATTATGGATTTCTGCCTCACGACTCAATCATGCTTCCCAACAGCTCAAACACGCCGTTGTCTAGTCCATTCCAGCTTTGACCTTTCCGCTATAGTTTATCAGGCATTACCTCTCGCACCACGCATTGTTCCCTTATTGATCCAAACATCCTGTTGTGAATTTCCTATTGACAAACTCTTCGCGACTCTGAACGTCCGCAATGCACCATTCCCCATAGTTCTTCTGCCTTCCTAATTCTCGCTTATTTCTCTCCTTCATCCTTGCCATTGCCCTATGACCTAATCCAGCCCCAATAATTTCTCCATGTATACAATATCTAAGCGGATGCTATTCGTCGCTTTCGCGACAAGGACCGTGCACTATTTAATGATGCGTGGCCTTGCGCTGGCTTATTCCTTCACTGTTCTCGCCCTCCTGCCTGCTTCATGGCTCTTGGAGACTTTCCCTAGGCCCCAAGCAACTTTCCCTTGATGTCTTTTTTCACAAACTGGGCTGAAGTCTAACTCTAAGTGGCATATTCAAAATAATAATAATAATAATAATAATAATAAGCTCTTTTATTTGTTTATTTCATTTAAATCAACATTTGTCACAAAAAGGACATTACGCGTCCCCATTCAACACCTCTTCGGGAGCCTCAACTGCCTCCCCCAATTCGGGATCAGACTGATCGTCCTCCACCTCGCGTTCCTCATCACCTGAAATCTGCAAATCCAAATATCCTGCGGCTGCTCTGTCCTCCAGTAGGGCACGAGACTCCTGATCCGGTATCAATCCGCCTTCCGCAGCATTTTCTTAATATGTTTTTTTGCATCTTCAATGAGTTTATCTCACACTCCCGGCAGCAGTCTTTGCAAGGTAGCATGCTGTCAAAGATAGACATCTAAATTTTCTAGTGAGTACGATAGGCTTTAGAATGGCAGATTTGAACCTTTAAACAAGTCAATACTCACTTTCTGCAGTGAGAGCGGAAAAATCTGGAGGTTGAACAAATGATCCGAAACTCCAAGCCTTCAGAGAATGATACAGATATGCCGTGGTAAGGCATATCACGATGTCATTAGTACGATTGAGAAATGATTTATCGGTCCTCTCTCGCATTCTCGAACCCCGGTACCACTTATACAACAAGAGTTTTGCTATCTCTGGTGCACAAAAGTGCCAACCACAGTCCTGTCTGGGTAAGCCTTATCCCCATCAGTAAAAAAAATTCTCCCTCATGTATTACCTACATATCTCCCTAAATCTCCTAGTAATACCACCTCCTCCGCTCCGTCCTGTCCCTCATACATTTACCGCCTTTCCTAAAGACCCAACAGACCTTCTGAGAGCCCCATACATACCTTCGGCGCCATTTATCGTCCTCTTTTGCAGGTGACCTCTAGCTTGCTCTACTAGCGAGGAGGTCTCGCTTAACTGACCCCTATTTTTTTTTGCATTTCCATCCAGGCCATTTTGGCTGTTGTGCGTCCGCTTTGTACTTGTGCGCGTCCAGAACAACCTTGCCTGTCTCAGCACTCTATCACGCCCTTAGCGCTCTCCCTTCCCCTTGATTTCTCCGGTATGGATTTCGTCCCTCTGGGGACGGTCTTCACGTCATAATATGCACTCGCTACCCCTGGTGCTCATCCGGAACAACCTCGCCTCTCTCGGCGTCCCATATCGCACTTTGCTCTCTCTCTTTCCCCTTAATTTCTCGTTATAGATTTCGTCCCCTGGGGGACGTTCTTCGGTCATAATATCTACTATCTACCATGTACCAGCCCCACATACCCTTATGTTCCAAAGTATGCGTGCCAAATGTGTTTTATTTCACTGAAGCCAGTATCTTTTGTGTCTCCTCTCGTCCTTCTCCTGACATTCATGATTCGCTTGCACTTTCTGTACTACTCCTATTTGTCCCTCAGTTAGTTCACCATCGCTAACCTTAGGTGTCTCAAAATGCACCACTACGCGTCCCCTTCATACCATTCTTTGTTTCTTTCATTCTACTGTAAAGTTTTCAATAAATTCTATTAAATGTTTCTAAATCAATCCTACCATTTACATACCAGCGGTTGTTATCCGTACCACTAGTCTCGGGTACTAAATGCGCCATGCCCATGATCTGTTTGATACTAACGACTATCTCGGTTGTTCCATTTAGGCCTTTCACCATCCCCAAAGTAACGGTAACAAGTCCCGTTATATCGCTGAGCTTCCCCGAGTTCTCAACATATAGTCTATATACTAACACCAGTCTATCTACTAAACCCGTTCTTGGGTCTTGAACTTTCATTATCGAAATCAAGCGGGCCGGATAACAGCCTTTTAGTGCTCTATAAATACTTCTATTACCCAAATCCACCCATACCCAATCATTCTTGCTCTGCCCTGTTGACCTCCAACGCTGGGTTCCGGTACACCGAAGAAGGTGCCAAGTGACCTCTCGCTCGTCCTGAAAGTTCTCTACCGGAACACGTAAAAGCTGACATATCTCAACTGGAAACTGTTTAACCAAATCTACATCAAAATGTTGGCTCAGAGACGACTTCTGTCGATAATAATCGATTAAAAGATCCGGAAAATTTCTGAAACTCTGGTAGAGCTGGGAAATGGTTTCCAGGTTGGTGTGAAACCCATTGGTTGTTTAGTAACTGAACTGACTTGCCGTTTGTGCTGTTTGTCGTGTACTTTGTCTCGAATCGGACGTGATAGATCCACTTGGATATTCATTTCATGAATTTTGAAGCTGTCAAGTCTAGAATATGATCGTAGTATTTGTTGGCTTGTATCGTTTTTATTTGACCGCTGATAGCCCTCCTTGATGATTGTCTTATGACATCTTTCACCCGACTCGGTAGAATACTTTTGAATGTTCCCAAAGCACCATATATTGTCCCCAAAGTAACTCAACAGATGTATCTTAATAAAGTTAAAGTCTACATTCTCATCATATATATCTGCAACAATTCCATTTAAATCGCGGCAATGCTCGTCCGCAATGCGACGTCTTTTGGCAAATGTAGCCCCCAAAAGGCGGTGTTGATTGAGTACTTCACTATCCTCACCTCGAATTCTGGCTGTGACCTCACTCACTTTCCTGGCAGTGGACTTATCCTTTCGGTACTCCTTAACAATGACTTTGTCATCATGAAAGGCCATAAGGAACTGTTCGAGGTATTGAATCGTCTTATTGGTTTGGCTTGTATATTGTTACATTAGAGTAAAGTCGACAATCGACCAGATACAGGTTAGAGCTTTGGTGAATATGGGACATTCTGCGACACTCGGACGATGTAGGCAGGCTGCAAAACATAGTAGTATCAGTTTAACCAGATTCTTTATCTCTTTTCCGGTCCACTGAAAGATCCGACTGTACTCTTTGTTCCGCGCGGAATAGCTAGGATAAACATCTAAACTCTTCCAGATAGCATCGAATCCTTGTAGCCGTTTGTATTTCTTTAAACATCTGATAACCCATTTCATAAGTTGTGTTTTAAATATTTCCAGGTACACGACATGGAGAATATCTGGTTTCAGCAGGTCAGATTGCTGAAAGTTCGGATGCCCCCAAAAGACGCTAGAAAGCAATTTGAAACCAGAATCTGTTAGTTATTGCTTGGCCTGCTGGTCGTTTTCACAGTATTTGTTGAAGAGATGTTGAGATTTCCTATAATCTCGTCTAGCTGCAGAACGTCTCAAATACGACCCTAGCTGTTCCGGTTGAACATCACAGACAGCCCACATATTTTGTTGAATACCGTGCAATGTTACATTTTCCAAGTGATCCGCAATCCAGGCCGAGAGGCGTAAGAGATACAATCGCACCTTTCCATCAGCGCATTCAACCTCAAGTCCGGAGTTCCCTAGTGCAACAATTGGTGCAAAGATCGCTTCCATCAAATCAAAAAGAATCTCATTGATGACCTTTCTTTACCGTGCATCTCTTGCTGCTACGCCCAGCATCTTTGGAATGGACGGGCAAAAGCACCAAGAGAAGGGCGGCATGATTCGAGGGTTTATTCCGTGTACTCGATAGAATATTTCCAATTGTCATGTAGATTGTCCAGGCTTTCTTTTCTCCTCAGAAATTGGTCAAACAAGTAACGTCTGAGGAACACATGATTTGTACGAGTGTTACTCCATCCGGTAATTCATCCTTTGCTCGCTGTTAATTTTGTGTTCTAGTAAACTGTATGGAAGCGCCGTGGAAGGTCGTATTTGAACCTACCTGGGTCTCCCACCACCAATCAGCAGTATTCATCTCCGAATACACTCTCTGAGGTGGTTCTTCGCTATTCCATTCCTTCACAGAGGCGTAAACTAAATCTTGAGCAAAACATCTTTGACCAAGTGAATATTTGGCACAATCAATAGGATTGCGGAAAAAGAATTTCTGTATTACGGAAACTTCGTCTGGTCCTTCCTTGTCCGAAATTTCCTACTTTCGGTTAGAATAGGACGTTGTAGGGTCCATTTACTTACAGCTTCGCTAAACAATACAAACTCCTCTTTCCAGCTCTTCATTCCCATACCTGATTCCAACTGATCAACTGCATCAAGGAGCAGATAAGCAAAGTTAATATTACTGCCCTCAGGCCCCATGTCCGTCTTGAAATATCTATCCATGTGATCCTTTGGTACCTTTGCTTCAACAATCCACCAAGGAAGCTCAAAGTCCTTCTTGGTTCTGAATGGCGACCATATCTCATCTTCCGATCTTTCAGACTGGACAATATCCCATAGTGACCTTCCCACAGTGGGTTCCGTGGTCGGTGTCGGTAGTACAACCAATGGTGTGCTTTCCTCAGTGTCTGAATAATTAAGACTTTCCACGTCCAAATCGGCAGCGGGTACATAGAGATTGAACTCATTTGCTTCAATATTCGTTTGAGCCGTACTAAATCTTTCCCGGAGTAGATTGGACGTTAGGTCAGAGTCGCCAGGCTGGGGGATTTGTGCATGCCACTCTTGGTCGCAAATAGGCTGTACAAAGTCAAAATGCACTGTTTCCATCTGCTTCCAGTACAATGTACTTGACTTCTATTTTCTTTGGCAGTACGAGCATTGAGACTCTTGTACCATTCTACAAGAAATTAGATTTGATACACAGTACAAAAGAGATGCGAAAATGAAACTTACTTTTCGAGACTGACCCCACCGTGCTTGAACGCATGTGGTAATTGAATAACTTGTTCTTGACCAGAACTGTGCTATAGATAGATGGTATTGTAGGCAAAAAGGTTCAAATAGGACAAAATTCGTTGTCACACCATCTGTTCAGTAAATTCAAGATATTTCAAGAGAGAGAAAAAATATAAGAACTTGTAAAACTTTCAAGGTGTGTTGTGTGGCCTGTTTGTAATTCAAAGGTCAACTGTTCGGGTCGGTCTCACCTTCCCCCGAGCAGGATTGTACTAGTACTCGTACTTGAATGACGTTCTGCGGCTCAAAACTCCCTTTTCACATTAGCTTTCAGACTAAATCCAGGTAGGGCGTTCGAGGACCTGCGGGCATGAGCATTAACGACGGCCCAGGGCCACGACAGACTCCTATAAATCTCGAGAAGACCTTACTTAACACTTATATCTACAATTACATTTTAAAAAATGATAAGCAACGTGAATTATACCCTAAACCTCAGGTGTGCTTTATTCGGTGTATTGTAGACTTTGAGAGGGCCAAACCTAATGGCAAGCGCTCATCTACCATACCCTAATATTCCTTATCCGATCCCATATCAAGAAAGCAGGGGTAGTCACAAGCCTGCCTATTACATCATTGTACCTTAAAGCACTCTTGAAAAGCTTGTTCATGTTTGTTCAACCCACCTTTTCAAGTATACAAGCTTACCTTGTTACATATTTGCCTCACAGCAATTGTACATCTGTACTTTTTTGTACAGGCACAGAAGGAAGTTCTACATTCAAGTTGAGACGTTTAATAGTCTCTTTTAAACTGGTCTGAGTTGTTAGAACTCTTAATACTACGACAAACAGCTTGAATAGTACGCTCTTCCTTATATAAACCCCATCGCTACGCCGGGATTTTCCTGCTCAACTCCTGCATTACCTTCTAATAAATCTACAGCTTCTCATTGTCCATTTTAGTTCTCTAAAAGCAACTTTTCCCATTACAATTATACGTTATATATAAACGAGAACTGTTTTCCACGATCATACAGTCTCACTCATATTTCACACTAACTATACAGGTAAGTCTCGTCCGCGGTTCCTAAAGTCTGAAATAAGCGGTTGTCAGGCCTTTCGTAGTCTATGCTGATTGATATCCATATAATACCGGTAACCTACTCTTAATTGAAGCGAAAGCTTTTCGATCGCTTCTACCTCCTAAAAGTAAGTTTGTGCTATAATTCTTCCCTTTCGTTCCTTCCTCGGCCTCCTAGAGATACCAACCCGAGGCCTGGTCCTTCTCGCTTCCTTCTGGGGCACGATGAAGTGCTGCGTAACTTCTTGACTGAACTGGTGCACGGCTCGTATGAGCTCTTCTAAAGCCTTAATGTGAAATGATAGCTGACCACTATTCTCTAAATATACTAGCGGGTCACCGTTTTCGCTTGCTAGCCCACCCTATAGTTAGTCTTCTGATTGTGTCATTTGCACCTTTCACAAGATGGAATGATTACTGATCGCTATTTGCTAGATTTCTTTGGGATTTCCCGTCTTCTTCTGCACGCCAAGAACATCCTCGCCCAATTCAGCTGAGTCTTCTGCGCGTCCCATTTAGTCTTTTTTACAGTGAAAATAATTGGTTAATAGCATACCTCCGATTCGTAGTGGTGGTCGTTTTACCACTGCCATCTTGCGGACTGAGCTCAACCTCAATGGTGAAGGATGAACCATGGAAGGGAGGAGATACCGCACCGTTTGCACATACATTCTCCCGAAGGGCAACAAGAGGAATATCACCTCTCGCACGCAGGCCAGTGACACTTTGTGGAAGGAAGTTACGATGGAGACCGTCACACACATTGTCCTCAAAAGCTTCCAAGCCAAATTCAACTCCCCCCGGAACGGCCAACATCGGGCCTTCCACGTTGGTCTACATGCTCTCATCATGGACGCCCTGAAGAATGCAGCAGAGTCTCATAGGCATGCTAGACTTAATTCCGATTCCAAGGAAGAGGGGGGACATCAGGAAAATGTAAAAACACGTCCTGGTCCCCCAGGGGGGGTTACGGTCCCCCTGTAGCTCCCTGGTGCACGCTGGTGCACGCTGGTGCACGGTCGTGCACCTCGGTTACACGAAGTGGACCAGGATGGATCAGCGCGGACCAGGGAGTACCATGGGGACCAAAAGGCCCCCTGGTGGTTCAGGAGCGTTCAGGACCACCCTGGACCGCGCAAAAACATTTTCCTGATGGAGATGGGGGCGCTAGCGGTGCATCTGGATCCGGATAGAGAGACGAAAGGGCCATTGCTCGTCCTCAACTGACCATTCATGATGAGAAACCGGTACGAACAATATTCCTTTCGAACATAGGTGCCGAGCCTGGGCAGGCTCGCCAGCTCTAAACCATGGTAATAGTGCAATGCCAAACAAGAGTTGGCTGGCGGTTCTCAGGTACTAGACTATAATGGAGCTCGGCGAAGCTGCGTGTCAGTATGTAGAGGACGGCGAGCATCCCCGGCAGTTCATTGGAATTCTCCTCAAAATTCAAGGCATGAATGTCACTCCCACTGGCACTGACCAGATCAAGTTGATCGACGATGATCAGGTCAATGCCTGGCTTTGACTCTCCCAGTGCTTCACCATTACTGTCGCCTGCTTCCTCCACGGAGCAGCTGATGCCGCTCCTGATAGTTGGGAACCTGTTCGTCCCAATACACCTCTTGTTAGGTACAGCCGGAACTATCTCTTCCCCAGCCAATTCGACATCGCCGAGTTCTACACTGAGCCAGAATCCGACTCTGATGAGGAGGACGATGTGGAGCGCCATGCAAGGGGCAGAAGGGCCTCTCCTATGTCCCACAACGGCTGGCAGAGGAGAATTCTGAGCAATGATTGTAGAGTTGTTAGATTCCAGACCCACTCCCGGGAATTGATTTGAAGTGCTCGAGTGAGGCAGGGGCCGGCGTATATGAGCCGATGTGCAGGACAAGATGTCCCAATGGTGGCTCTTCCCCCGGGGATACCACCTCCCTGATATGAGGTTTCAGTACATGATGCTATTGAGGAAGGCGCTGATGATAACTGTGGGGGTAATGGGGGCAATAGGGGTGGGGGTGAAGGGGGTAATGAGGGCAATGGGGGTAATGCCTAGGGTTTATTTGCGCCGGGCAGCGTCTTCTTTGGGCTTTTGGGTGGTTTTTTCTTTTATTTCACTGGCTTTCTTAGGTTTTGGTTTCATTTCTATCCATGGGTTTGGCGCTCGGGGGGGGTTGGGGGTTGTTTGTGCCAGGTAGTGTCTTCTTGGGTCTTTCGGGTGAGGTCTCTTTAGTTTCACGGGTTTTTTCTTACTTTGTTTTGCTCTCGTTTCTATCCATTTGTTGAGGTTTCTTGGACTCGTTTTTTCCCGGGCTGCGTCTGCTTTGAGTCTTTGGGTAATTGTTCTTTGGTTTTACGGGCTTTACTTCTTTGCTTCTGCTTTGCTTCTATCTATTAATCAGTGTCTTAATCCTATTTGCGCTGTCATCCGGCTTTCCTATATTTTACCCGGTAGATTTAGATTTCAATGTTTTTAGTAGTCTTTTTATTTTTAGAATTAGTTGAGTGCAATAGAAAGCTTTTCTGGGACGGTAAACGTCTCTTTTATCCTTTATCCTATCCTAGTATATATAATCCAATCTTTTGAAATGATAAGTTATGTTGATCCAAGACCCGCATATGATATCCTGTCCCGGTAATCCTGAATAGACAGTCTCTGTTCAGCTCAGAGTCATCCGTGCACGTAGCCTTTGAGATATTCGGAGGCCAAATGGCTATTGGATAGTCTGAGCTCATGCCAATGATTCTCACAGACTTTGGGTTATAGCTAGGAGTCCGTCTAGTAACAATAACATAAAGCTTGTTCGTCCGCAATACGACGCTGTTCGTCCCCAATACTACGCCGTGAGTTGCATTCCTGTTGGAGCTTTTATCTCTAGATCTAATTCCTTTTTCTCCTCTACTTCTTTCATTTAAATACGCAATCATGAATGGAAATATGAACAGAGGTCAGTCACGCCTCCTGGAGGTCAATGTGAGCTCTCCAAAGATGTAAATATCCTATCCTTGACTAGAGTAGTAGGACTAGCCTCCTGAGCCCAGGCATCATCGTCGACACCCCCAGTAGCCTTCGTGGATATTTCAACACCACCACCGGAAATACAACCACTAGTTCATTTTGAGGAAGAGCAACCTACAGATGTTGACGATGATGATATTCCTCCTAGACGTTGCAGATAGGACGAACGACGTCCTACTGAACCACTCCCGCAGCCACTTCCACGGAGAGTCAGGAGCCTGTTAAGATATGTAAGTAAATCTAATAATTTTTGCAATTGACATGCTTATAAGAAAGAGTACGCAGGACACCCCAACACCGGTTGTAAATGGCCCTTCACAGAGGGTTCTAAATAGCCCTTCGAAGGGGCTTGTATCACAAGAGCAGGCAGTATAATTACATTCCTGCCATCTCAGAGACGATTCATCACAATTCTCTCCCTATATTCCTGATACGCCTGAAGAGGGAGCAAACATGCCGTCTCATTCACGATGTAGTATAGCTGATCCAGACTTTCCAGAGTCTAATATCGGGACCCCTATCACACTATTGGCAAGAAGTAATACATTGCAGGGTAAGGCAAGGATAATCTTTGAGAACGCTGCAAATATGGTCCGGTATCATATGTGGTTTGTTAATCCGTTTGTAAAGCCTGCGGAAAACGATACGCTTCTGGAAGGTTATTGGGTAAATGCAGCTAGAAAGTTAGATTGGGGAAATAGGGTAATGCAAAAGCGGGCAATGACTTTTGTAAGTCCTTTAATTGACGAAGAACGACCTATTAGAGGCTGATCACGGCTAATTAGATACATTTAGTTGAAATCGAGGCAGTCTAGCGCCAGGTCACATCTAGTTTCAGAGAGCAAGAACATGATTGAGGACCTGTATGACTTCTGGCAAAAACCACCGGCCGAAATAAATGCACAAGCTGCCTATTTGCTCGAAAATGATCGGTTTACATGCCACCCAAGTAAACAACAAGTTAGTAAACTCAGATCGTCCCCGGTGAGACGAGATAAGGCTTACCCAGACAGGACTGTCGTTGCCGCTTTTCTCCGGCAGAGATCGCAAAACTCTTGATTAATAAGTGGTACCAGGGTTCGAGAATGCGAGGGAGGACCGATAAATCATTTCTTAATCGTACTAACGAGGTCCTGATTTGGCTTACCACGGCATGTCTGTATCATTCTCTGAAGGCTTGGAGTTACAGATCATTTGTTCAACCTCCAGATTTTTCCGCTCTGACACCACAAAGTTAGTATTGACTCATTTAAAGGTTCAAATCTGCTGTTGTAAAGTCTATCCTACTCACTAGAAAATTTAGATATCTATCTTCGACAGCGTGCTACCTGACAAAGATTGCAACCAGGAGTGCAAGATAAACTCCTTGAAGATATAAACAAACGTATTAAGATAATGCTGCGGGAGTGTGGATTGATACTGGATCTGGAGTCTCGTGCCCCACCGGAGGACAGAGAAGCCGCATGATATTTTGATTTGTAGATTTTAGGCAATGAGGAAAGCGAGCTGGAGGACGATTATTCAGATCCCGAAGCGGGGGAGAGAGTTGAGGCTCCCCAAGAGGAGTTGAATGGCAACATGCAACGTCCTATTTGGGACTAAGGTACATTTAAATAAAATAAACAAATAAAAGAGCTTATTATTATTTTTATTATTATTATTATTTAGAATATTCCACATAGAGTTAGACTTCAACCCAGTTTGTGAAAAAAGACATCAGGGGAAAGTCGCTTGGGGCCGAGAGAAAGTCCCAAAGTGCCATGAAGAAGGCAGGAAGGCGAGAACAGTGAAGGAAGAAGCCAGCGCAAGGCCACGCATTATTAAATAATAGACGGTCCTCGTCACGCAAGCGACGAATAGCGTCCACTTACACATTGTATACACGGAGAAATTATTGGGGCTGGATTAGGTCATGGGGCAATGGCACAGACGAAGGAGAGAAATGAGCGAGAATTAGGAAAGCCGAAGAACTACGGGCAATAGTGCATTGCGCACGTTCGGACTCGCGAAGAGTTGGTCAATAGGAAATTCAGAACAGGATATTTGGATCAACAAGGGAACAATGCGTGGTGCGAGAGGTAATGCTGGATAAACTATAGGGGAAAGGTCAAAGCTGGAATGGACCAGACAATGGCGTGTTTGGGCTGTCAGGAAGCATGATTGAGTCGTGGGGCAGAAATTGAAAATGGAACAATTCCTGGCGTGAGAGGTAATGCCGGATAAACTAAAGTAGAAGAGTCAAGCGCGAATGGACCGTGCAACAGCTTCAAGAGGACAAATAGTGTCCAGAAAACGTTGTATGACAACGAAATTACCGATGCAAAAAAAAATGCCCCGTAACCCCAGGTTTATTCCAGAGTTATGGGGCATGGACGCGAAATACAACAACTTCAGTTTTATAATTTGGCCCCCCATACCCACTATCCCTCATGAGGTATGGTTGTCATATGTGAACTTTTGCTGATGTTGTCTCACCAGGGACGATCTGAGTCTATTAAGTTGTTGTCTACTTGGGTGGTATGTAAACGGATCATTTTCGAGCAAATAGGTAACGCGGGCCTTTATTTCAGCTGGTGGTTTTTGCGAGAAGTCATACAGGTCCTCAATCATGTTCTTGCTCTCTGAAACAAGATGTGACCTGGCCCTTGACTGCCTCGATTTCAACTAAATGTATCTGCTTAGCCGTGATCAGTCTCCAATATGACATTCTTCGTCAATTAAAGGACTTACACAAGTCATTGCCCACCTTGCCATTACCCTATTTCCCCAACCTAACTTTCTAGCTGCCTTTACCCAATAACCTTCCAGAAGCGTATCGTTTTCAGCGGCCTTTACAAACGGATTAACAAACCATGAATAATACCAAACCATATTTGCAGCCTTCTCAAAGATTATCCTCGCCTCAACCTGCAATGTATTGCTTTTTGGCAATAGTGTGATAGGGGTCCCGATATTAGACTCTGGGAAGTGTGGATCAGCTACACTACGTGATGTACGGGACGGCATAATTTCTTCCTCTTTAGGTGTATCAGGAATATAGGGAGAGAATTGTGATGAATCGGCTCTGAGATGGCCGGAATGTAATTGTGCTGCCTGCTCTCGTGATGCAAGCCCCTGCCAAGGGCTATTTAGAACCCCCTGTGAAGGGCCATTTAGAACCGGCGTTGGGGTGTCCGCCGTACTCATCCTTATTGTTATGATCCTCTTCCCTTCGGGCGATACTTGCAGCAGGTAACCCTTACTTTGATAGTGATCGCACTATCTTATATATATACGAATAACGACAGCTGAGTATACAGACTCCTCTCTCGTACGATAAATCGCTAAGCTCGTGAGAGATACTATGTCCTCAGCCCGATAGTATAGTAAAGATAAAGTATATTGTAGGAAAATAACTTAGATGATTGCGTGAAGAACTCTAAACCAAGAGGCCTTTTTTTTTATTTTTTTTATATCATGCGTTCATTGTTTTAAGGTACAAAAAGCTTCATGTAGCTGTGGCTATGGAAAAAACAAAACCTATAAAGCAAAAACATCTAACAAAAGAAACCATTTCCCACGCCCTGGTAGTACTAAGTAGTGAAGCGATAAACCGTCGGCCTCGTCTGTCAAAAACATGAAAATATAGGGAAAATCCAACATACTTCGCGCTTCGTAAACTTTACAAAGGAAATATCACGAACGCAACATGCAGGTTGTGGGGTGGGGGGGGCTGGGGAGAAATTATGCTGTGCGGGGGGTGGTGGGAGCGGTTATTCTTCGAGGGGGGGGTCACCGGGGGGGTATCCGGTGCGGGTGTCTAGGATGAAGCGCCGGAGGGCTGAGAGGGAGGGAGGGTGGTTCCAAATTGGGCTCTCGGGCGAGAGGCTTTCGACCGTACTTAGGTGGCGGTGTCTGGCTTCAGCTCTGGCCGGGCAGCGTAGGACGGCGTGTTCGAAGGTTTCTGGGGCTTCTTGACACCGGGGGCATGTGGGCGGGCAGTCTGGGTCGTCGCGCCAGGTAGGGTGGGCCAGCAGGTAGCTTTTGCCGGCACGCATTTGGTGTATGCGGCTGGCGGCGAATTTGTCGAGTCCCATGAACCGGTGGGGGGTCGTAGAGGCGGAGTATGCGTAGTAGGGGGGCGACGGGAGAGATTCTTCCCAGTCTTGGAGTAGAAGTTTCTGAGACCTCTCTCTGAGCGTGGCGTAGGTCCGTGCCATGAGGGTCGGGGGTGGGATGTCTTCTGTCTAGGGGAGGGTGGCTCCCCCGATCTGAGGGAAACGAAGGAAGCCGTGACCAAGGGGGAAGGCTAAATGTGCGAGTTCGTCGATGGGGAGATGTCTCCTCATGGGAGGGGAGGGGACCGGGGTTTTCCAGCTAAGGGGGAGGTAAACGGATGAGAGGCCGACAGTCATTGGCCAGCAGGTGTCGGGGGCCCTGAAACTAGACAGGGAGGGAAAGGTGGGCGGGAGACGGACTGCCGCGGGGTTGAGTGTAGGGGGTGAGCAGCAGAGCCTGAGAGCCGTGGTGGGTCTCTTATGCCTGCAGTAAGGACCTATGGGGGGGAGGCATGCCTCCCTGGACAGTATCGGGATGGGGGTGGCGAAAAAGCAGTTGGTGGTCCATCTTTGGACCCTGTGCCAGAAGGAGCTCATGCGGGTGGTAGAGCGGGCGTTTGGGACGAAAAGGTCTGCGCCGTATGTGAGGATCGGGAGGACGAGTCCCATGGCGAGCCGGTGTGTGAGGAAAGGGCGGACTCCCGCTCCCGGGGAGGCAACTCTCTTTAGGAAGGAAAAAGCCGCGTTGGCCAGAGCCAGGCATCTCTCAAAGTGATTGGTGGTGGTGAGGGCAGGGGAGAACCAGTAATCGAGCCACCTTACCTCCTCGGAGGGGCGGAAGATCTGGTCGTTGAGGGTGACGGGGTGGTTGGATTTGAGGGAACCTCTTTGGCTTGGGGTACGCCAATGGATGAGTTCAGTTTTTGGGATGGAAAAGGACACACCCAAGGCTGTGGCGCGTCGGGATAGGGATGTGAAAAGGCTTTTTAGCCGGCGCACATTGGACCGGTAGGAGGGGGAGGAGACTGTGAGTGAAAAATCGTCGACGTAGGAGAGCATGAGGCCTCCCTTGATATCGGCATGGAAGGCTGCCACATATATGAGGAATAATAGAGGAGAAATTGGGGAGCCCTGGGGGGTTCCGACTGTGACTGGGGAGGGGGTCCTGGTGGAGCCTTGGTAAACTAGTGTACACTTCCGTTCTGACAGGAAGGAGGAGACCCAGTCCACCATGTATTCGGGGGTGTTTTTGTCCAAGAGACGCTTGCGGAGGGTGAGGGCGTCGACGTTATCGAAGCCGGCTTTGATGTCGAGGAAGAGGGAGGATACCTTGCGGTGGGTGCGTTGAAGGGTGTTGACTTCGTGGACCAGGGTGGTGCAGGCCTCGAAAGTGCCCAAGCCTGGCACGGACCCACATTGGTTGGGGTGAAGCAGGCCAGATGACGTGGCTAGCGAAAAGAGCCGGGCCGCCATGATCCTTTCAAGGATCTTGGAGACAGTCTTTAGTAGAACTATGATGCGGAAGGAGGCTGGGGAGTCGTAGGAGGCTTCTAAACCAAGAGGCCTTTTTTCTTTTTTTTTTATATCATGCGTTCATTGTTTTAAGGTACAAAAAGCTTCATGTAGCGGAGGCTATGGAAAAAACAAAACCTATAAAGCAAAAACATAAACAAAAGAAACCATTTCCCACTCTCTGTAGTACTAAGTTATTGAAGCCAAAAAACCTGCGGCCTCGTCTGTCAAAAACATACATTATATAGGGAAAATCCAACGCACTTCATAACTCGTAAACCTTTTAAAAAGAAATACAAAAAACAAATGCATAGGTCGTAGGGTGGGGGGGTAGAGCAGGGGGATATCTTGGGGCTGGGAGGAGGTTGGGTGGTTGACGTTGACGTTTATTGTTAGTCTAGGGGCGAGGGGTCGCTAGGGGGGAAGCCGGTGCGGGTGTCTAGGATGAAACGCCGGAGGGCTGAGAGGGAGGGTGGATGGTTCCAGATTGGGCTCGCGGTCGAGAGGCTTTCTACCCCACTTAGATGGGAGTGTCTGGCATCAGCTCTGGCTGGGCAGCGAAGGACGGCGTGTTCGAAGGTCTCTGGGGCTTCATGACACCGGGGACAGGTGGTCGGGCAATCCGGGTCGTCTCGCCAGGTGGGGTGGGCTAGCAGGTAGCTTTTGCCGGAGCGCATTTGGTGTATACGGCCGGCGGCGAACTTGTCGAGCCCTATGAAGGGGTGGGGGGTGGTGGAGGCGGGGTGCTCGTAGTGGGGGGGTGCCGGGAGGGTGTCTTCCCAGTCCTGGAGTAGGAGTTTGTGAGCCCTTTCTTTGAATGTGGCGTAGGATCG
The DNA here is from genome assembly GCA_003070745.1 of Tuber borchii. NCBI lineage: Eukaryota > Fungi > Ascomycota > Pezizomycetes > Pezizales > Tuberaceae > Tuber > Tuber borchii. Next base: position 94,677 of record NESQ01000027.1, on the reverse strand, counting down.
TGCCATGAGGGTCGGGGGTGGGATGTCTTCTGATGGGGGGAGGGGTGCCCGGCCGATCTGGGGGAAACGTTTGAAACCGTGCCCGAGGGGAAAAGCCATGTGCGCGAGTTCGTCTATGGGGAGGTGTCTTCTCATTGGGGGGGAGGGAACTGGGGTTTTCCAGCTAAGGGGGAGGTAGACGGACGAGAGACCAATAGTCATTGGGCGTCTAAACCAAGAGGCCATAAGGGCTCTCTTTTATAACCGTTCTTCCCGTAACTCATAACTCATCCTTCGTATCACGCGCCCCTATGACTCATAAGTGAGTCATAGTGTGAAATCCATCAGCTGACTTGTACGAGTCACTGCGCAACAACAACTAACCAATCAAAACACAATAAACCTATCATGTGCGCAACTTGCCTCACATGCGTGAAACCCATGACTCATAACTATGAGTTATGTGCGAAAGTCATAATCATATGACCACAATCGTGAGTCATGTCAAAAACAATAAACCAATCATAATAAAAGAATCACACGCTATTGCCTAGTCATGTGAAATACCAAACCCTATGACTCATAAATATACGTCATGTGAAATCCTCTTCTCCTAGTCACCCTTTGTGACATTAGCTCCCTCTCCCCCTAGCATCGGTCCCACGATGCTCAAAGTCCTAAGTCCGTCACCCTGCTTCCCAAACGTCTCGCCTCTCTCCTCATTCTCCGAATAACATCCTCGGAGTCTCTCCACTTTTTGCGTACAACTTCGAGGGTGAGGTTGCCGACCTCTAGGACTCGTTGTTGTTCCAATATTTTGTGTTGTTGATCTTCGATCAACGATCGTTGGTCTTTCAGTCATTCTTGGAGGTGGTCTCGTTCGTCTAGCAGTTCATCAATCTGCCTTCGTAGACTTTCCGGGTCCGGAACCATAATCGTTTCTGAATTTTCGCCCCACTCCTCTGCCAACCCTGTCCTCACGGTTTCTCTCGCCTTCCTCGTTTTTTCATCCCTTTTTGTAAGGGGTTCCTTTCTGACCTCCGACCTCAGGTAGTAGCCGGCTTTGATTTTCTCATTCTTATGAGACCGGCAGTCGTTCTGAAAACATTGCTCCAAATGTATCTTTTTGTATTCTTCGTTTGAGGTCCGTCCTTTCCGTTTTGGTTCTTGTGGGTACCACCCTTGTCCTTGTTTTTCGCTAAGGTGCACGAAGCACCCATCGTCGTAGCATGCTGTCCATGATAGTCCGTTGTGTTTTGCCATTTCAATGGGCTTTGTTTGTCTTTCGTCCAGTTCTTGTTCTGTTGGCATGTTGTAGCCTGGGCTAGTAGGCGGAAATGGTCCTGGGCTGGACTCGTTGTCTCCCCAGCTTTGGTTGGGTTTGAGTTCGATTTTGAGTTCTACCCAGTCTTGGCTTGTCTGGGTATCGTTGGTGGAATTGTTGGACTGCATGTTGGGCGTTGTTAAAGTTTTCCGAAGGGTACCAGACTTTGTCGTGCTCTGGTGAGTATCCTTTCCACTTAGCTCGGTATTGGAGCTTTCCGTAGTGGAGTCGAGAGTCGATGATTTCGTCGAGTTCGTATTCTTGTTCGCCTTCGATTACCATAGACGGAGCAGGTTCTTGAATTTGTGAGGGGAATCGGTTGTCTTGGTAGGGTTCGAGGAGTGAAATGTGGAATGTGTTGTGTATTGCCATTGATGGCGGTAGGTCCAGCTTATAAGCGCTTGTTCCAATTTTTGCCAAGATTTTGAATGGTCCGATTTTCTTATAGTCCAGTTTCTTTGATTGTCTCGTGGTCCTGATGTTTCGTGGTAGTAACCACACCATGTCTCCTGATTGTAAGTTCAGATCTGGTTTTCGGTGTTGATCGTAATATTTTTTTGTTGTAATTGTGCTGCAACCATTTCGTTTCGTAATGACTCATGTAGTTGAGCCATTTCTTCTGGTTTCTTCTGATTTCCTTGGATCAGATGTCCTATCATTTCATATTCGGGGTTGATTCCGTAGTTTGCGAAAAAGGGTGTGTTCTTGATTGTTTCTTAATATCCGTTGTTGTATGCAAATTCTGCTAATGGCAGATATCCACACCAATCGTCTTGTTGGTAGTTAATATATGCTCGGAGATATTGTTCCAGTATCGCGTTTGTCCTTTCTGTTTGTCCATCCATTTGAGGGTGGAAAGCGGTGCTGAGTCTTCGCTTGATTCTGCGTTTTTCCGTTGTCTTTTTCCATAGGTCCGATGTGAATAGTGTTCCTCTATCTGTGATGATATCTCGTGGTAGTCCCTGTAGCCTGACTATCTCCCTCATGAACAGGTTTGCAAACTGCCGTGCGTCCAGATCCTTTCTGCATGGAATAAAATGACTCATTTTAGTCATGCGGTTAATGACAACAAGTATCGTGTCATATTCTTCGGACTTCGGAAGGTCTGTGATAAAATCCATGGCGATCGACTTCCAAGCTCTGTCGGGTGCCTCGTTTGATTGTAGAAGACCATATGGTGCATGTCGTAAGACTTTGGTCCTTTGACATGTGTCGCAATTCTTGACATATCTTTTGATGGTCTCCCTTATCTTTGGCCAATACTATCGTCTTCCGATGAGCTCCGTAGTTTTTGCCGTTCCTCCATGTCCCGCTTGTGGTTGATCGTGGTGTTTGGAGATAAGAGTCGTCCTTATCCCTTCATTATTGGGAACCCATATCTTTCCTTGGTACCATAAGTATCCATCCTTCCATTGGCATAGCCCTAAGGCTATCCCTTTTAGTTCTTTATCCCCCGCTTCCAGAGCCTGTTTGATTCTTTGGATTTCTTCATCCGTTTTTGATGCTTCTCGTATCGTTCCTTCGTCTTTGTCGTGGAACTTGCTTAGTTCCATTTCTTCAATTGTTGCTTCCTCCCAGAACTGCTCCTTGGGCAGTAGTATTCCTTCTTGTTTCGATAAATGTTTCTCCTTCAGGGTTTGTATGTCTCCTGTCCTTCTTGTGAGGGCGTCTGGTTTTCCCACTTCTCTTCCTGGTCGGTATATGATTCTGAAGTTGTACTGACTCAACTTCCGCACCCATCTTCTTTGTCTGTCTGTCAGGGCCATGGTCGTCATGAATATTGTAAGGTTTTTGTGGTCGGTGAAAACCGGAATGCGATATCGGCTGCCTTGAGTATATCTTCTCCATTCTTCGAACGCCTGTACCATGGCTAATAATTCCTTGTCGTGTACATCATAGTTGAGCTGAGCGTCTCTCATCCCTTTGGACCTGTAGGCTATCGGTCTCCATTTCCCGTCTTCACATTGTTGTGATATTATGCCCGAGCATACATATTTCGACGCGTCTGTCTCGATTTTGATAGGTCGTGTCAGATCAAAATGTACTAGTACCGGAGTTGTGGTGAGTGCCTTTCGGAGTTCGTCAAAGGCCTGTTGTTCTTCGGCTTCCCATTTCCATTTGCCATCGTATTTCTTATGTGTTCGTTCATATAACAGTTTTGCTATCCTGCTGAATCCTTGTAGAAATCTTCGATAGAAGTTGCAAAATCCGAGGAAGCGTTAAATTTCGGTTTTTGTCTTTGGCGGTTGCCATTCCCATATCGCTTGAGTCTTGACCGTGTCGACTTTGACTCCTTTCTGGCTTACCACGAATCCCAAGTATTCCGTTTCTTCTTTGTGGAATTTGCATTTCAAAGGTTTAACCTTCATTCCTGATGGTCGGAGGGCTTCCAGTATATTTTTGACGTCCTTCTGATGTTGTTTCAGGTTGTTCGAGTATATGAGGATATCATCCAGATATACTATACAACACATATCGATATATCGTAGTAGTACCCTGTTGATCCATTTCTGGAATGCGGCTGGTGCATTGCAGAGTCCAAATGGTACCACCAAATATTCGTAAGTCCCTAACTTGCTGCTGAAAGTTGTCTTGTGTTCGTCTCCTTTTCGTATTCTGATGTTGTGGTAGGCGTCCTTAATATCCAGTTTTGTGAAATATTTGGTGGTGCTCAACCGATCCAACGCTTCGCCTATCAATGGTAACGGATACCGGTCTTTTTTTGTGACTTCATTGAGTCCTTGGTAGTCCATGCATAGTCGTAGGCTTCCATCTTTTTTCTTGAAGAACATGATTGGTGATGCTCTTGCGGCCTTTACTTCCCTTATCCATCCTCTTGCTTCGTTTTGCTTGATATATTTGTGCAATTCCTGGATCTCGTCATAGCTGAGTGGATATATCTTTTTGTGGGGTACTTCCTCTCCTGGTTCCAGGTCGATGCCTAGGTCGATTCCTTTTCGATGGGGTGGTAATGTTGTCTTTTCCCCTTTTTCGAACACATCGAGGTAGTCGTGATATTCGCTTGGTATCGTTTCTTGGAGGTTATGTTTTTCTTCCTCCTTCTTCCTTTGTTTATCCTTGATTGCCAGTTCAGTGCTGAGGTTGATCTTTTCCAGGTAGATCTCGTCGTTGATCGGGTCCCATCTTAGGATGCCCGTCTTGTCTCCTCTTCGGTAGAAGCTTCCGAATGCTTTTGCTGATATTTCCCTGATGCTGATCGGTTTCTTATCTTTTTCGGACTTGTTTGTACTTCCGAATCCTTTCATTCCTTGATCCGTCTCTTGCAGTTCCTGTACTTCCTGTAGTTCTTCCATATTGATGTTTTCAATGATCAGTTGTGCGATCCGATCCCCTGATTCTATCTGGAACTGATTGGTACCCTGGTTAACCAGGACCACCTTTATTTCCCCGGTATAATCAACGTCTATTACCCCCGCGTTGGTTGTGAGTCTGTGTTTGACTGCTAAACCACTTCGCGTGGCGATGCGCCCGTAGGTGTTTTGAGGTAGTCCAATAGCTATTCCGGTTCCGACCAAATTTTGTTCTCCCCCACGTATACAGACTTGCTAATTGGCATACAGGTCGTGTCCTGCTGACTTCTTTGATCCTTTCGTAGGCATCCTAGCCTGAGGAGATTGTTTTGGAACTTCGACTCTTTCATTCCTTTCCACCTGTACTTCTGAGTACTTAGTGAGGAGGTTTTCTTCTCGAGCTTCGTCTTCCGGTACCGCATATGCAACTGGCGAACTTTTGAGACACCATGTTGTACATCGTTCGCTGTTGAATGTGATCTTCTTTTGGTCCCAATCAATCGTGGGATTATGCGTTCATAACCATGGCATTCCTAAAATAACCTCGTGGTTCTGGAGATTTGCCACATGGAAAGTTACCAATTCCCTATGGCTGTTGATGTCCATAGGTACTTTCGCCAAATGGGTAACTGGACCCATAGCGCTTGGTTTTCCATCCGCAAGGTAAATCTCTCTTCTTCTCTGGGCCTTTGTTCTCGTAATTCCATGTTTGGCACATATGCCTTCGTCAATGAAGTCTTCAGTGGCACCTGAATCTATCATCGTGTTTATCGTAACTAACTCCTGCTTCCCGTGTAGTCGTATCTTGATCATGATGTGATCATTATCCCGTTCCAGTGATTCTGTGTAGTTGAGTGCCGCGTAGTAGTTTTCCATGCTGATGGGTTTTCGTTCCGGTCTGTCCCTAGTACCATCTTTTACTGGGGACTTCCGTCATTTCCCGATTGTTCGGGGTCTTCTTTAACCTCGATTTCCTTGATGCTTGGCTTCGCCGCCCAAGGTCCCACCCTTCTCGGGAATTGTCCTTGTTTGGGTGTCGTGGTATAGTTCCTTCCATCTCTTGGTCTGTCGCAATTTCGGACCTGGTGTCCTGCCCCTGTGCATTTGAGGCATAGTTTTTCCCTTATCCTCCTTTTAAATTCCTCCGGGTGTAGCCTTGGCTTTCGTCTTGTTGCATCCAAGCCCATCGGGTCTCCTTCTGGGGTTGTACTATTGGTTGGTCTGAATGTTCCTTTTAGGTTTCATGGGGCGCTAGTATTCCTTTCTGTGGTGCCCTTTTTCTGTATGTGTTTGACCGTAGCTAGCTTGGTTTCCTTCTTGATTGCCCATTTGGCCAGTGTTTCTGTGTTGACATAATCACCACTGTCCGTTCCCCATGCTTCTTGGAGTGTTGCATTCATGCCCGCGAGTAGGTATTCTCCTGCTGTATAGTCGTCCAATTCCGCTTCTGTAGCTGCGAGTCGGAATTCGTTCCAGTATTCTGTCATGGTCCTGTTTCCTTGTCGTAGTTTTTGTATCTTGAGTCTTGCTTCCCCCATAGCATCGATAGCTCTGAATTGATTCTTGACTTCGTCCACGAACGCTTCCCATGTTTCCCACTCATGAGAGAGTCGTCCTTCCGCGTACGGTGTTATTCATGCACCTGCGTCTCCCCTTAAAAGGCTCAATGGATATAAGATTTTGTTGGTATGGTGGCCTTCAGTCTATCCCACAGCTGTGAAGTACACTTTAAGCTGTGCCAGCCATCCTCTGAGTTTGGTTCTTTCTCCTGTGAACGTTTCTTGTTCCTTAATTTTTGGTCTTCGGTTGCCTCCTGTGAGGTTTGTTATGATCTGCTGGAGTTGTTCCGTGGTGAGTTCCGGTACCTGGGTACCGGTATTCTCCGCGCCTGCTATTCCTCCTTCTGCGGTGTCCGCTGTCCCTGTTGCTAGTGATATTGTATTTCGTCTAGTTCCTCCTGGTAGAGTCGTTGTTTCTGACCCCGCTGATGATGCTGGTTCTGGTGTATCTGGGCTCGTTGCCCTTGATTCTCCTACTGTCTGGTCGAGTGCTTCTCCTAGTGTAGTTGTATCGAATACCGCTACTTCTATGTCGTCTTCTTGTATTGATTCCGTTTTCTCTGTTTCTGGTTAAGTGCTGCGTATGTGACGCAATCAAATGTTATGATCCTCTTCCCTTCGGGCGATACTTACAGCAGGTAACCCTTACTTGGATAGTGATCGCACTATCTTATATATATACGAATAACGACAGCTGAGTATACCGACTCCTGTCTCGTACGATAAATCGCTAAGCTCGTGAGAGACACTATGTACTCAGCCCGATAGTATAGTAAAGATAAAGTATATTGTAGGAAAATAACTTAGATGATTGCGTGAAGAACTCTAAACCAAGAGGCCTTTTTTTTTTTTTTTTTTTTTTTTTTTTTTTTATATCATGCGTTCATTGTTTTAAGGTACAAAAAGCTTCATGTAGCGGTGGCTATGGAAAAAACAAAACCTATAAAACAAAAACATATAACAAAAGAAACCATTTCCCACGCCCTGATAGTACTAAGTATTGAAGCCACAAACCATCGGCCTCGTCTGTCAAAAACATAACAATATAGGAAAAATCCAACATACTTCGCGCTTCGCAAAATCTTTAAGGAACTTTTACAAACGCAACATGCAGGTCATAGGGTGGGGGGCGATGAGGGAGGAAATAAGCTGTGCGGGGGGTGTTGGGAGCGGCTATTCTTCGAGGGGGGAGGGGTCACTGGGGGGGAATCCGGTGCGGGTGTCCAGGATGAAGCGCCGAAGGGCTGAGAGGGAGGGGGGGTGGTTCCAAATTGGGCTCTCGGGCGAGAGGCTTTCGACTGCACTTAGGTGGCAGTGTCTGGCTTCAGCTCTGGCCGGGCAGCGTAGGATGGCGTGTTCGAAAGTTTCTGGGGCTTCTTGACACCGGGGGCAGGTGGTAGGGCGGTCTGGGTCGTCGCGCCAGGTTGGGTGGGCCAGCAGGTAGCTTTTGCCGGCGCGCATTTGGTGTATGCGGCTGGCGGCGAATTTGTCGAGCCCCATGAACGGATGGGGGGACATAGAGGCGGAAAACGCGTAGTAGGGTGGAGCCGGGAGAGATTCTTCCCAGTCTTGGAGTAAAAGTTTCTGAGATCTCTCTTTGAGGGTGGCGTAGGTGCGTGCCATGAGGGTCGGGGGTGGGATGTCTTCTGTCGGGGGGAGGGTGGGTCCCCCGATCTGGGGGAAGCGAGGGAAGCCGTGACCGAGGGGGAAGGCTAGATGTGCGAGTTCGTCGATGGGGAGATGTCTCCTCATGGGGGGGGAGGGGACCGGAGTTTTCCAGCTAAGGGGGAGATACACGGATGAGAGGCCGACAGTCATTGGTCGGCAGGTGTCGGGGGCCCTGAAACTAGATAGGGAGGGGAAGGTGGGCGGTAGCCTGGCTGCCGCGGGGTTGAGTGTAGGGGGTGAGCAGCAGAGCCTGAGAGCCGCGGTGCGTCTCTTATGCCTACAGTAGGGACCTAGGGGGGGAGGCATGCCTCCCTGGACAATATCGGGATGGGGGTGGCGAAGAAGCAGTTGGTGGTCCATCTTTGAACCTTGTGCCAAAAGGAGCTCATGCGGGTGGTAGAGCGGGCGTTTGGGACAAAGAGGTCCGCGCCGTATGTGAGGATTGGGAGGATGAGTCCCATGGCGAGCCGGTGTGTGAGGAAAGGGCGGGCTCCCCCTCCAGGGGAGGCGACTCTTTTTAGGAAGGAAAAAGCAGCGTTGGCCAGGGCCAAGCGTCTCTCAAAGTGATTGGAGGAGGTGAGGGCGGGGGAGAACCAGTAGCCGAGCCACCTCACCTCCTCGGAGGGGCGGAAGATCTGGTCATTGAGGGTGACGGGGTGGTTGGATTTGAGGGAGCCTCTTTGGCTTGGGGTACGCCAATGGATGAGTTCTGTTTTTGGGATGGAGAAGGACACACCCAAGGCTGTGGAGCGTCGGGACAGGGATGTGAAAAGACTTTGTAGCCGGCGTACATTGGACCGGTAGGAGGGGGAGGAGACTGTGAGCGAAAGGTCATCGACGTAGGAAAGCATAAGGCCTCCCTTGATGTCGGCATGGAGGGGTGCCACGTATATGAGGAACAATAGAGGAGAAATTGGGGAGCCTTGAGGGGTTCCGACTGTGACTGGGGAGGGGGTCTTGGGGGAGCCTTGGTAAACTAGTGTGCACTTTCGTTCTGACAGGAAGGAGGAGACCCAGTCGACCATGTATTTGGGAGTTTTTTTGTCCAAGAGCCGCTTGCGAAGGGTGAGAGCGTCGACGTTATCGAAGCCGGCTTTGATGTCGAGGAAGAGGGAGGATACCTTGCGGTGGGTGCGTTGGAGGGTTTTGACTTCGTGGACCAGGGTGGTGCAGGCGTCGAAGGTGCCTAACCCTGGCACGGACCCGCATTGGTTGGGGTGAAGCAGGCCAGATGACTTGGCCAACGAAAAGAGCCGGGCCGCCATGATCCTTTCCAGAATCTTGGAAACGGTTTTTAGTAGAACTATGATGCGGAAGGATGCTGGGGAATCGTAGGAGGCTTTGCCTGGTTTGTCCAGGACGATGCCATTGGCGGTTTTCAGCGAGGGGGGGTGGTAGCCATACGTCAGAAGGGGGTTTAGGAGATCTAGCAGGATGTCAGGGTAGTGTTTGTGGATGTGTTTCCAAACGGAGTAGGGTATATCGTCCGGTCCTGGGGCGGAGGAGGGTGAGGACTTGGCGAGGGCCGATGAGATTTCTTCTCGAGTGAGGGGGGTTGCGTCGGGTATGGGTGAGAGTCTCCCCCTGGGTGGGGGTTCCGGTCGAGACGGGAAGAAGTGGGCAAGGAGGGCGTTGTTGATAGAGGTGGGGTCGTTGGCGTCTGGGAGGGAGGGGAAACGTACTGCCTGCCTGGGGGTAACAAGCTTCTTGGCGGTCCAGATGTTGTTAGGTGTGGTTTTGGCGAGGAAATCGGCCCAGTATGCTGACTTGGCTCGTTTGATGGCTTTGAAGTAGCCATTCCTGGAGAGTCTTGCCGTTTCCCTTGCTTGAGTATCTTGGAGTTTCTTTGCTTTTCTTGTAGGTTTGTTGTATTCCTTTCGGAGGGCGGTGAGGAGGGGGGTCCACCATGGTTTTGACTTCACGGAGGGTCGTGATGTAGGGGCTGCCATTCTAAGAGTTGAGGTCAGGCAGGACAGGGAGGCCGAGAACCAGGAGTCGAACTGCTGGGGGGAGGGGTGTGGGGGAGGAGGGGGGACGCGGAAGGCCTTGAGGGTAGGTTCTAGGATAGTCCAGTCCACGAGGTCCCACTTGGCTTGGGGGGGAGGGGCATGCTGGAGGGGGCTGAGAGGGAGATGGAGATGGGGACGTGGTCCGATCCCGTGGAGGGGATGGATGAGGTATTCCAATTGTGTACGAACGGGGTCATGGCGGGGTTGGCAAAGGCCAGGTCTATGACGCTGGGTCTGTGGGGACCAGAAAGGGGGTACCGGGTGTATTCTCCTGGTGTGTTGATGCAGGTAAAGCTGAGGTCGTCGGCTCTGTCGAAGTAGGGGTCGGCAGTGGTGGCTTCCTGAGAAGAGGGGAGGCGGAGGGGGTCGGTGCGGGGGCTGTGGATGTTGAAATCTCCCACTACCAGGTAGGGGATGTCAAGGGGAACAAAAATTTGGTCTGGTTTGACCGTGTGGGGTTGTGGGTATCTGGAGCGTGAATAAATATTCGCTAGGCGAAAGCGAGGAAATTTTGTGCCGAAGCAGCCTGAGGGGGTATAGATTTCAATGTGCATGCAGTCGCTCACATCCGGCGTGAACACTGGGAGTACAGAGTTAAATTTCAAAAATTCTGTGGAGACATAGCAGGCCACCTTGGGGAGGGGCGAGGGGGGGGCGAATGACTTGTACCCATTGAAGGAGGGCAAAAAGCCTTTGGAGGACGGAGGGTCTTGCAAAAAAACCATTTGCGGAGGATGGCGCATTGTAAATGACGAAAATAAAGATAAAAACACATCCCAGCTTCCCAGGCTGTTGTGTTGAATGAGCGTGATGTTAGGCGCGGGGGCCAGCCCCTTGGTGCTGTAGGGGGAATGGGTGTTAATCATGGCGGGGACGACCCCGACGGTTTATTGGAGTTACGGGGGGCGCGGGAGGTCCTGAGGGAGCAGGACCCCTCGCGCCTGTGGGTGGCGCATGAACGGCAGTTACGGGGCGGGGGGTGGCAGGGTCAGGATCGGAGGTTGGGTGGGCCTGGGGAGTAGTGGGTGCTGGCACGCCATCTTCTTCCACATCCATGGACTCTTGACTGTCTGAGGATGCAGCGGAGCCGACAGACTCCGGAGGGGGCACGGGGCGGGCAGGGGGGACAGGTCGGGACTTGCATTCCTTGGCGTAAGCAGTGTGGTCATTGCCGCAATTGGCGCAGTGGGGCGGTGAGGTGGGGCAGCATTCGGCCACGGGTCTTTCGTTGCCCCCTTTGGGGCAGGTGGGGTTCTGGCATCTGTGGGCGGCCTTGGTATGATGAAGCGCACAAATGGGGCAGGAAGGGTGTTTTTGCTTGCACCGGGCGGCGGCGTGGCCGAAACGGCAGCAGTTGGAGCATTGTGTGTAGCGGTTGGCTGAGATAGCCTTTTCCACCTTGCGGCGTTCTGAGTAGAGGAAGATGGAAGGGGTGAGGGTTGGAACGTCGTCGGGGTCAACGGAGATAACCACCGAAAGCGCTTCTTTGGCGGTTCGAGTAGCTCGGTCAGGGTTAAGGTACCTGGCCGACTGGATCTGGACCGCTTTCGCGAAACCAATAGATGCTTTGAGATGGGGGTAAAGCTGCTCGTCGTCTTCGGGCATCTCATCGGTGGGGATGCTGTGTATGACCAGCTGTATCGCGGTCGGGGCGAGGCAGAAGGGGAGCCAGGGGTTGTCGCCTGTTGGGAAGGCTTGGTTGAGGCGTCTTGTAAGTACCTCGAAGTAGGGGGAGTAGGAAGAAGCGGGCGTCTGTGGGTCGGTACAAGTGAGAGAGACTGCGCCTCGGTCATTGACCTTGGCGAAAAAACCTTTCGGGAGGAGGCAGTTTGAGTCCGTGAGGGTGTTGGCGACGATGTCAGGGAGGGAGCGAGCGATGCGTCTTGAGAGGGCATGAGGGGCAGGAGACGAGCCTGGTGCAAAGAACCGTCTTGAGGCAAAGGGGAGGGGGGGGGCAGCAGCCCTTAAGGCTCTGTCCTCGTTACTCGCAACCTCTGTTGCTTTGGCTTTCTTGGGTTTCTTTTTTCCGCTTCTACCGCCGGAACCGGCCGCCTGGGCGTAGGAAGGTTGGTTTCTGGGTTTGTAATCCGGGTGAAGGGTGGCGTCTGTGAAAGCAGATAGGTCATATTCTCCGGCGCGGAATTGCTCCGCCTCCCAGGAGTGGGGGAAGGCTTTTGCGTAAAGCTCGGGGTTACCGAACATTTTGCCCAGCCTAGTGTCGTAGTAGGGGCAGTGGTCTGCGGGGTTGATGGGGGCGAGGGGGGGTGGGGGTGGGGCTGTGCGGGATTTTTGCTGGGTGGTGGGCCTTGTGGGGCAACGGGGTAGGGTGGTTGGATGGGCTGATTGTTTTTAGCCGGGGCCGGGGGACGGGTGGGTGGGGCTGGTGTGGGGGCCGAAACCCTATGTGACAGGTCACGTAGGGCCGAGGTGATCGGGGCGAGGTCTTCCGGGGTTATGGAGGCATTTGTGATGTGGGAGGTAAGGTCGTGGATTTGGGTGCGGAGCTCGCCGTTCTCATTTCTAAGATCGTCGACTTGTTTTGTGATGGACTCGAGTTGAGTGGTGATGGCTACAATGCCAGAGACAGTTGAGCAGAGGATGGAGAGGATAGAGCCCTCGCCGGGGGTAATGGATTGCAGGCTGGAATCGGAGAGGTCGGGGACCAGGTTGGGGGGGAGACGTAGTTCATCCCTCGTCTGCCTAAAGATTTCCGCGAGGAAAGCAAGGGGGGGAGAGGGTCTGGGAACTGGGGAAGGGGAAGGGGGGATTTGGGTGTTCCGAGGTGTGGAGGATCGCGAGATGGCGGCTGCCAGCTCTTGGTTGCCTGGGGGGATGGGAGGTATTTCCGACATGGGACGGAGGGGGGCGGGGGTGTGCTGGCGTGTGTCCCGGAAGCGAAACGGGTTTGTAGAAGAGTTTTGAAATGTAGGGGGGGAAAGTAGAGGGCGAGAAGCTTGTCTAAACCAAGAGGCCGTAAGGGCTCTCTTTTATAACTGTTCTTCCCGCAACTCATAACTCATCCTTCGTATCACGCGCCCCTATGACTCATAAGTGAGTCATAGTGTGAAATCCATCAGCTGACTCGTATGAGTCACTGCGCAACAACAACTAACCAATCAAAATACAATCAACCTATCATGTGCGCAACTTGTGTCACATGTGTGAAACCCATGACTCATAACTATAAGTCATGTGAAATCCTCTTCTGCTAGTCACCGTTTGTGACACTTATAAGCATGTCAATTGAAAAAACTTTTAGATTTACTTATATATCTTAACCGGCTCCTGACCCTGCACGGAAATGGCTGCGGGAGTGGTTCCGCACGAGGTCGTTCATCCCATCGGAGACGTCTAGGAGGAATGTCATCATCGTCAATATCTGTAGGTGGCTCTTCCTCAAACTGAGCTTGTCATTGTATTTCTGGTGCTGGCATTGCAATATCCGCGAAGGCTACTGGAGGTCTTGACGATGATGCCTGGGCTCGGGGGGCTAGTCCTACTACAATGGTCAAGAATGGGATATTTAAGTCTTGGGAGAGCTCACATTGGCCTCTAGGAGGCGTGAGTGACCTCTGCTCATATTTCCATTCATAATTGTGCGTTTATATGACAGACCTAGAGGAGAAAAAGGAATTAGATGTAGAGATAAAAGTCCAACAGGAATCGAACTCACGGCATAGTATTGGAGACGAACAGCGTCGTATTGCGGACGAACAAGCTTTATGTTATTATTACTACATGGACTCCTGGCTATGACACAAGGTCCGTGAGAATCAATAGCATGGGCTCGGACTATCCTACAGCTATTTGGCCTCCGAATGTCTCAAAGGCGTCGTGCACGGATAGCTCTGAGCTGAATAGAGACTCTCTATTTTGCATTGGCCGGATAGGATTTCCTATTCAGGGCTTGGATGAACATAACTTATCATTTCAAAAGATTGGATTATACATACTAGGATAGGATAACGGATAAAAGGGACGTTTAGCGTCCCAGAAAAGCTTTCTATTGTACTCAACTAATTCTAAAAATACATAGACTACTAAAAACATTAAAATCTAAGACTACCAGGTAAAATATAGGAAAGCTGGATGACAGGGCAAACAGGATTAAGAAAATGATTAATAGATAGAAGCAAAGCAGAAGCAAAAAAGCAAAGCCCATAAAACCAAAGAACAATTACCCAAAGGTTCAAAGCAGAGGCAGCTCCGCACAAAATGAGTCCCAGAATACCCAACAAATGGATAGAAATAAGAGCAAAACAAAGTAAGAAAAAACCCGTAAAACCAAAGAGAGCCCACCCGAAAGACCCAAGAAGACACTACCCGGCACAAACAGTCCCCAACCCCCCCCCCCCTGGCGCCAAACCCATGGATAGAAATGAAAGCATAACCTAAGAAAGCCTGTGAAACAAAAGAAAAAACCACCCAAAAGCCCAAAGAAGACGCTGCCCAGCGCAAACAACCCCTTGGTATTCCCCCCATTGCCCCCATTGCCTCCATCCCCCCCATTACCCCCACCTTTATCTTCAGCGCCTTCCTCAATAGCGTCATGTAGTGACACCTCACACCAGGGAGGTGGGATCCCCGGGGGAAGAGGCACTATTGGGACATCTTGTCCTGCATATCAGCTCATATACGCCGGCCCCTGCCTCACTGGAGCGCATGAAATCAGTTCCCAGGAGTGGGTCTACAACCTAACAACCCTACGATCATTGCTCAGAATTCTCCTTTGCCAGCCATTGTGGGACCTAGAAAAGGCCCTTCTACATCTTGCATGGCCCTCAACATTGTCCTCCCCATCAGAGTCAGATTCTGGCTCAGTGGAGAACTCGGCGCTATCGAATTGGCCGGAGCAGAGATTGTTCTGGCTGTGCCCAACAAGAGGTGTATTGGGACGAACAGAGTCCCCACCATCAGGAGTGGCAACAGCTGCTCGGTGGAGGAAGCAGGCAACAGTAAGGGTGGAGCACTGGGAGAGACGAAGCCAGGCATTGACCTGATTGTCATTGATCAATTCAATCTAGTCGGCGCCAGCCGTAGTGACATTCAGGCCTTGAATGTCGCCAAGAATTCCAATGAAGTGCCGGGGGTGCTCGCCATTCTCTAGGTACCGACAGGTAGCTTCGCCAAGCTACTGTAAAGTGTAGTACCTGAGAACCACCAGCCAACTCAAGTTTGGCATAGCGTTCTTACCACGGTTTATCCATGGGAGCTGGCGAGCCTGCCCAGGCTTGGCACCTGTGGTCGAAATGAATACCGGTTTCTCCTCGTGAACGGTCGGTTGGGGATAAGCAATAGCCCTTTTATCTCTCAATCCAGATCCAGATGCATTGCCAGCGCCCCCATCTCCCCCCTCTTCCTCGGTATCGGAATTTAGTCTGGAATTCCTATGAGACTCAGCTGCCTTCTTCAGGACGTCCATGATGAGAGCATCCAGAGCAACGTGGAAGGGCCGATGTCGGCCATTCCAGTGGCGGTTGAATTTAGCTCAGCAGCCTCTGAGAGCAATGTGTGCGACGGTCTCTGTCCTAACTTCGTTCCACAAAGTGTCACCGACCTATGTACGAGAGGTGATATTCCTCTCGTTGCACTTCTGGAGAATATATGTGTGAACGGTGCAGTATCTCCTCCCTTCCACGGTTCGTCCCTCACCAGTGAGGTTGACCTCAGTCCGGAAAATGGCAGTGGTGACACGACCACGACCACGAATTGGAGGCATGCTATTAACCAATTAGATTCACTGTAAAAAAGAGGAAATGGGATGCGTAGAAGACTAACCTGAATTAGGCGAGGATGTTCTTGGCCTACAGAAGAAGACGGGAAATCCCAAAGAAATCTAGCAAATGGAGATCAGTAATCATTCCATCTTGGGAAAGGTGCAAATGAGGCAAACAGAAGACTAACTATAGGGGTGGATAGCAAGCAAAAATGGGGATCCACTAGTGTATCTAGAGAATAGTGGTCAGCTATCGTTTCACATTAAGGCTTTAGAAGAGCTCATACGAGCCGTGCACAAGTTCATTCAAGAAGTTACGCAGTGCTTTATTGTCCTCCAGAAGGAAGTAAGAAAGACCAGGCCTCAGGTTGGTATCTCTAGGAGGCCATGGAAGGAAGGAAAGGGACGAATTGTGGCACAAACTTACTTTTAGGAGGTAGAAGCGATCGAAAGCTTCGCTTCAATTAAGAGTAAGTTCCCGGTATTCTATGGATATCAATCAGTATAGCCTACGAAAGGCCTGAGAATGGCTCATTTCTGACGTTAGGAACCGCGGACGAAACTTACCCTAAACAGGGAATTTGTTGATCATACTGAGTCCAAGATAAAAGTTGCAATTCTAGCTTATCAAAGCTTGCACTATTAATCGTGGCATTGTCGGGGGTAATGCGATAAATAACTAGCTTCAATATCGTCCATTCACAATACTTTCACTATCGCCATAGTCATAATTTCTACTCTATAAGAACCCCGCAAGTACTCAAATCCCATCTGGGTACTTACCAGCTCAAAATCTATATTCATCCAATGAGCAGTACTAGCCAGAAATGAGACTTTATTTGAACCTGTGCAAGCATCAAGGGTCCAGTTGATTCATTAATCTTATAAAATGTGTAGCTATAGTTGCTGGAGGAGGACCTTAATGAGTAGGTGATAGAGTAGTTTGTATATATAACCATAAAGCATAGAGTGGCTGACAAAGAGGACTTGAGTATTGCAATACCATATGAGGTTCTGGAAAGTATTACTCTCAATTATTTGGCATGCATTCTTGCTTTCCACCACTATTACCGTAATAAGCTTTCAGTATTCATGTTTATCAAATAGTTCACCAGGCTGCCAAGTCCCAGCTAGCTGGTTGGCTATGATAAATAGTCCAGAGCCCGTATGCTTGTTAACCAGTAGTCATAGACTCAGCTATTCGCTTAATGACACTTTGTAGTATGTCTCCCAGAAGGCTAGCTAAGGATGAATTGAACGAAAATACTTACTGAATGTGCTTGTGGTATTGTAACTCGGTTTATAGGAACTCTATTTATATTTACATTTGTAATACCTGTAGTAAACTATATCCTTCTTCTGTAAATCTCCAATAGTGTGAAAATCCACTTGCTAATAATTAATTGTTTCGCATAAAGGTGTCTCATCAGCAAAACAAATATCCTACATGCAGGTACATCCAGTGTGTCTGGTACGCTGGACAACCCAGATGCTGATAATGTAAACTCCCGTTCCTGATACAACTGTCCAGGCTCATTTCATCCGGACACAACCTTGTTACTTTGAATGGGACCAGATGTTTTTCTCCATAGCAATGCTGCGCTCTGAGCACAATCATATTCCCCTATCCCACTAAATACCACTTGGTAGACTCTTACCTTTATGGACACCTTGCAACTGCCAAGAGTCTTCCCCCAAATCTGCCAGAATGCTCAGAATCATTTCTCAGGGGACTCGGACTTAATCCAGCGGACCCGGATGGTGTTATATGACTCATTTTCACCTAGCAGAATATACTACATCGATATTATTATTCTCATACACTATTTTTATGAACTAGTCAATTGCGGAATTCAATATTTATTAAAAGTAAAGAGATAATATCCACTAGCACAGATATAAACAAAGAGGTAGAACTACATAAAACAAAAGGCAAGCCGGCTACTCAGGGTCAGAAAGAAAGTTAAGTTCACACCTAGTTGTCGGATCAAGACGAAACATAGCTTCTTAAAATAAGCTCCGCAAGGGGAATTCAATAGTATATGGCTCATATACTCGCCATGCTTGTAGCTGTTAACACCCCACCTGATGAAATGTGTATACTCAAGCAACGAAAGTTTAGAGAAAGAGGTCACTCTACAATCAGAGGTCAGATTAGGATAAAAAGTAGCTTATTAGAATCCACTCACTGAGAGGAATTCAATAGTATATGGCTCATCCACTCGCCATGCCTGTAGCTGTCACCACCCCACCGTATGAAATGTGTTTGCCTGGACAACTTAAGTCCAGAGTAAGAGCTCACATTATAATAAGCGGTCGGATCAGGATAAAGAATTGCTTATTAGAATCCCCACACTGAGAGCAATTCAATAGTAGAAGGGAAATCCACTCACCAACTCTCTAGCTGTCAGCATCCAACTTGATAAAAAGTGTCTACCAGACAACTCAAGAAAATAGTAAGAGGTCACTTTGCAACCAGCAGTTGGATCAGGACAAAAGGTAGCTTATTAGAATCCGCTTGCCAAGAGGAATTCAATGGTATAACGATAATCCACTCGCCATTCCTGTAGCTGTCAACACCCTACCTGATCAAATGTGTCTGTCTGGACTACTCAAGTCAAGAGTAAGAGGTCATCTTGCTACCAGCAGTTGGATTAGGACGAAAGCTAGCTTACCGGAATTAGCATTAGCCAGAAGAGTTGAATGGTATAAGGCTTATCTACTCGCTATACCTATAGCTGTCAGCACCTATCTGGATGAAATATCTCCACCCAGGCAACTCAAGTTCAGCAGGAATAGTCACTGCACAACCAGCACTCGAATCATGACAAAATATAGCTTATTTATTTCAGCTCAGAGAGGGGAATTGAATACTATTAGGGTCATCCACTCAATATGCCTATTACTGTCAGCACCTCTTTAGGTAGAATCTGTCTGCCCTAACAACTAAAGTTCAGAAGGAAAGGTCACTCCATACCCAGTAGTGGGATCAGGACGAAAGGTAGTCTATTAGGCCAACCTCAGTGAGAGGAATTGAATGGTATAAGGCTTATCCACTTGCCATGCCTATAGCTGTCAGCACCTGTCTGGAGAAAATTTGTCTGCGGGCAACTAACATTCAGCAGGAAAGGTAACTTTACAACCAGTCGTCAGATTAGGACAAAAGGTAGCTCATTCTAACCAGCTCACTGAGAGCAATAGAATAGTATAAGACTTATCAACTCGCCATGGCTATAGCTGTCAGCATCTTATTGGATGGAATCTGTCTCTCAGGGCATCTCAAGTCCAGAAGTAAAAGCAACTCTACAGCCAGCCATCGGATCCAAATGAAAAGTAGCTTATCTTTAGAAATATATCTACAGCCCTACTGGTCAACCATAGAGGGTTTTGGTCCCTGTGGTCTACCCTGGTCCAAACTTTTAGTAAAGTTTTCATAAGTGTGGTTCAAAGCAGATCAGTATGGACCATATGAACCACTGGGATCAAACCCTCCCTTGATGGACTAGGAGCATTCAGGACCTCCCTGAACGTGCATAAAACCTTTTCCTGATAATTAGAATATACTAGCTGAGCGGTATTCAAAGGGATAAGGCTCAAAGTCAGAATATCTCTATAGCCATCGGTACCTGGTATACTAGTAGATTTAGTGATAGAAACTGGTTACAAAAAGGATAATTAGACTAGGATCAGTAAATGGGAATGAGAAGACTTTGACAGTTCTTTGCTCGCATTCTTAAGCCTCCTCAATTCAGGGGCTTGATGGATTGTAGTTGCCAGGACAATAGACAATTACTCATCTTCGTAAATAGATGATATCTGCTGAAGCATCTCCTGTGAACACTATACACCTAAGATGGTTGTGGAAGATATTCAGAGCATGGTTGCCACCTAGTAGATAAAGCCTAAAGCAGATTCCCCTGAGATAATCCAGAGCATCAGCAAGAAAACAGCCTGGCCCCTGTGCCTCATGTTGTTGAGTTTTACATTTTGGCACATCGTGAGTTCTATGATTGCGATATTAAAAATCCCATTAGTTTGACTAAAGAAGATGATATTAATTCTGTTTTCTGCAAAATATAAGCAATTTTTATTAAGAACTCACTGACCTTTTACATACCAAAGTTGAGAAATTTGAGTTCATAACATACAACTTTGTAATGTAAAATGTCTATGAGATATTGATAAAAATAGCTCATATTTTGCTAAAATTAAGATTTGTTTCTGATCATTAGAGAACACAATCGGAAGCATCATGATTAACTGGAGTCACCGCGATTAGCCAAAACGTAAAACTCAACGACATGGCTCACTGTGGAGCACAGAAGATTGATTTTTTTTTTACTGATGAGAACAAGGGTGGAGAAGCAGATATCAGATGAAACTGAGGTCAGATTCAGTGTGCTAGATGGGCTGGGATTCAACCTGAGTGCTAGGGCCTTTCCAGGTTAACTCAGACGAACTGGAAGATCATTGCAGATTTTATCCCTCCTGATGTAAAGGCCTTCCGTCTGAAGGAGAATTCTTTTTTACTGATTCTGGTATAGCCTGAATCTCGCTTTCCACTAACAGTAGCTTTATCTTTCAATATTCCTAAATAGTTATCCTCTTTAGTTGTTGTTTCTACCGAATTAACTTGATTGGAATCATTCAGAATATTGCTACTTACCCTATCGTCTATTCAGCTGCTCCTGGAAGTCACTTGTACCCATACACTCGCAGTACTCACATTAGCTAAGGCACTAGGAACAGAGTTTTACGTGCTAGTCGTAGATGACATAGTATACTGGCAATCCAAGAGGGTGCAAATGTAAGAACTCAGAGAAATTATATACATACTGTTTTGCTATTATTGGGTTGCCTAAATGCAGGTAGTAGTTGGTAGAAGGCAGGGAGGCACTGAGTTCATAGGATGTTTTTTTGATATTGTTACAGGCCACTAGAAAGTAGTGGCAGATAATTGGTATAGGGTGTGGGAGTCAGAGTGTGTAGTTGGTAGTAGGGCTAGCTAGTGGTAAGAAGTATGGAGTTGATACGGTTGGTATTAGCGATAGTTTAATAGGTAAGTGGTACCAGTACCAAGAGAGACGAGCTGTCTTGCTCATATCTGTTCGAGCCAGCTTGGGCTCATGACCTATCTAGGCTTGTTAACAATACTAATCTCCACTATCCCAAATTAGGTACTGGCGTGGAGTCCAGTAAACCCCGTTGAGTTACCCATCTAATACGTGTCCTAATCTTTCTCACAATACAAGAGTATTCTAGAGGATACATATCAGCAAAAAAACAGCATGCCCCCTGTGCCTCATGTCGTTGAGTTTTACATTTTGGCACATCGTGAGTCCTATGATCGCGATATTAAAAATCCCATTAGTTTGACTAAAGAAGATGATATTAATTCTGTTTTCTGCAAAATATGAGCAATTTTTATTAAGAACTCACCGACCTTTTACATACCGAAGTTGCGAAATTTGAGTTCATAACATACAACTTTGTAATGTAAAATATCTATGAGATATTGATAAAAATAGCTCATATTTTGCTAAAATTAAGATTTGTATCTGATTATTAGGGGACACAATCGGAAGCATCATGATTAACCAGGGTCACTCGCAATTAGCCAAAACATAAAACTCAACAACATGGCTCACCGTGGAGCACAAAAGACAGAATTTTTTTTTTGCTGATGCATGTTTATTGAATCCATCAAGAAGCCGCCGTGTCAGCATCTTCACACATTCTGACAGTTCCCTTCTAGCATGTATCCCCCACAAGCAAGGAGCACACTCAAGCAACAGTCTCAATAACTCAAACCAATCAAACATAAGCCAAAGATCCCTGATAATTCGAAAGTTGAGATATGTTAAACAACCTTCTGCAATCATCAAGTGAGGCCTATACAACCAGTTGCTATTAAGGGATAGATATTCTTTTAGAGTATAGTGGACAAGGCGGACAGTGTACGTGCATGGTTCAGAAGTTATAACCCCTAGGAAGCATCCTAGTAGTGTTTCTATCGTAGGAATATTATTGAAATTGGGGTTGGTACACCCAATTTCTACGCTGAGCATATTGTATAACTCAATAGCTTTTAAGGCGCCCTCAGAATGTAATAGCCATATTAGCATCTCCATAACAATTCTTGACCTACTTCCCTTTCGTACCTTAATTTGTTCCAGCATTGCCGAGTACGAACTCTAGACCCTATTTTCCTACATCATGTCATCAATCTTTTTCTTTCTCAACTGGATTGTAACCTCCTCCTGGATTGCATCGATGTTAAGGAAAACAAGAAGAAATCTATATTCTATTATTAACGAACATCTAACGAGGCCTAAATTAGTTTCTACTCATATTTGCGAAATATTTGTTGGAATTACTCTCATAATCTCAGCTTTCAGATTGTGGTCCATCGCCCTCATCAGCCAAAATAATTATCTGCGCCCAGTACGCCCTGGGTGACTGGGGTACCTGGCGCACATAACTTCAACCACGAATCAGGATGCAAACATTTACTCACTTAACTCAGAGTACACCTGGTGCAGCACCACATCTTCCTGTATGTACCTGGCACAACACTACATCCTCCTTAACGTACCTGCCATAACCACACATCTTCATGAATTCACCTAGCCCAATACCACCTCTTCATGAAACAGTCAAGAATGTCCCCTTATCCATGCCTGACCTAGGTCACACCATATTTCAAGCTCTTATATTTATTTTAAATAGTGTATTCTATATCTCATTCTACTACTAGTTATTTATATAACAACTCCCCCGTCACCACCTGTGAAAAAACCCAGCATTAAGACCCCCTTTTCAGAAGCCTCTGTAGCGCCATGGAAAATATTCATATAGAGACACCCTTTTGGTGGTTGAAAGATGGGATAGCAGAGAACAAAGTAGTATAAGGCCTCTATGATAGCATGCTTTACGCCCTCAGAATCTAGCGTGAAAGTCAGCACATTCTAGACACCTAAAATATCCCAGCACAATGACTCTACCCCCTCCAGAGTACTCTGTAGCGCCATAGAATATTGTCGTATGTAGACGCCATTTTGGCAGTAGACGGATGGGATGGCGCAGAATGACATAGTAAATGGGCTCCATAATCGCAGGTCTAATATACTCGGAATCTAACTTTAAAGTCAGCACTTTCCAGATACTTAAAAAAACCTGGCATAATGATGCCCCCCCCTTCAGAGAACTTTGTAGGACTATGGAATTTCATCATATGGAGACACCCTTTTGGCGGTGGACAGCTGGGATAGCGTAGAATGATATAGAAAAAGGGCGACATGATCGCATACCTAACCCCCTTGGAATATAGCTTTAAAGTCAGTGCTTTCCAGACACCTCAAAAATCCTGGCACAAGGACTCCAACCTGTCCAGAGAATTCTATAGCGCCATGGAAAACTGTCGTATAGAGACACCCTTTAGGTGGCAGACAGATAGGATGGCTTAGAATGAGGTGATAAACCAGCTTCACAATCACATACCTAACGCCCCCAAAATCTGGCTTTAAAGTCAGCGCCTTCCAAATACCCAGGACCAAAAAACTCCCGAACACAGACTTCACCCACTCCAGAGAACCCTGTAGCGCCATGGGAAATCGTCATATGGAGACGCCCTTTTGGGGGTGGACAGATAGGATATTGTAGAACTATGTTGTCAAAGGGCTTCATGATGGCATGCCTAACGCCCCCGGAATCTGGCTTTAAGTCAGCACTTTCCAAAAACCCAGGACCAAAAAAAAAAAAACCCAGCACAAGGACTTCGCCCCCTTCAGAGAACCCTGTAGTGCCATGGAAAATCATCGTATGGAGACGCCCTCTTGGCGGTGGGCAGATAGAATATCATATAAGGACATTGTCAATGGTCTTCCCAAACCCATTCCTAACAGCCCTGGAATTTGGCTTTAAAGTCAGCGCTTTCCAAATACCCGGGAGCAAAACAACCCGGCACAAGCACCCACCTTTAGCGGAATCTGTAGGGCCATGGAGCATGGGTCTTTGGTTAAGACTTTAGTATAGGCCACTGTTAAAACTAGTGAGGGGGTGATGAAATTGTGGTGATAGTGTTGTTGTAAGTATTCTTTATGTTCCAACAGTCGACATTGCCGATTGATTGCACAATTGTTATTCTCTCCATGTTTCGTTTTGTGGATGCTTCATTTTGTCGCTGATGCGATTCCGTGATAATTCAGGGGGCCAAGTGGGTTTATGAGCTTTCTAGGGCCCAAGAAAAGCTGGTCTGATTTGGCTCATGTCTTCGGCAGTGCTGTCCAATCATTTCTCTTCCAAGGAAACACGGGAAAAGAAGGGAGGGACCAAACCGATACAAGGCATCCTAAAACTGTAAGGCAAAACTGTGTCTCGAGCCTACGTGTGATACCGTATTGCTCGTATGTAAGTGCTATACGGTACCGGTACTCGTACACCACTACAAATGAGTCCTAAGCCCCAACAAGGAACTCCAATGATCACCTTGTATACAAGCACCAGTATTTCTAATCCTAAAGGAGACCTGCTGGGCAGTCCAACCACCGCAAGATACTGAGACCCGTGGCAGTGGCCGGTTTGGAGTTATGATTAGTTTTTCTCGTGTTGAGGATTTCAGCTATTGGGGGTGTGAGGCAGATAGGAGTGCGGCAGTGGGTTTATTGTTTATTTGTTGTTGAGCTAGTGCAGATATGCACATTATCATATGGCCAGGATAATTTGAGGTTGAACAGTTGGAACCAAGCAACGATCACATTTGCATGTTTTCCAGGCTGAAATCAACATACTCGCACATGTGCCCCACAGAAAATTTGATTCAGCCTTCCCGCTTTCCCCCGAATCAGGATTGAAATACTGGCATGACTGAAGCTTAGCTACTGGCTCGAAACTTTGGCATCAAACCTCCCGGTAAGTGAACCACTCATTGAACTCCGGAAGCCAAGTATTTCGCTGAAGTGGCTGGTCCAAGTTACAAGCCAACCAAGGGACCATGTTTCATCCCACCTCACTCTCTCCTGCTCAGTCTACCCGCGGCGAAATATCGCATATGATGCACTGGCCTGGGCTCCTAGCAGTCCAGATCTCTATCCACATTGAATTCTTTTTGAGAATTCTGGGAGGCTTGGTTTTCCTGGTATGATACAAGTCCTAGGGATTTCGGAAAGCCTTGCTCGAGCAGTGTTGTGTGCAGTACCGTACCCTCAAGCTTTACTACGGTGTATTTTAATGGTATGGAGTGCCCAAGCGCTAGATCCTTCCTCACCCAGCAAAACAACAGCCGCAAAGCTTCTTCTTTTTTTTCATGTAACGTGCTAAACCTCCAAGCTTATCATCTACAATATCATACTCGGAAACCTCCATTCGTTTCTCTCCACACACACCCCCCCCCTCACCCATCCTACGTGGCATTAACTCCGAGCGCTCTCCAGCCTATCTATCCTTCCATAGCCCCTTCTGTCGAAACTCCACCCACACCGTTCTCTAAAAGCGATCAGCCTTAACTTACTACTTTTCCCACCACCGAAACCAAGCACTTAGACTATAGCTCAACCTACCCAACGCACCAGTACAGTACTCGAATTGAACGAAGAAAAACGCGCGCTGACGTTTAAGATTCCACTTCCCATCTCTACGAGGGGGAAAACACCGCATACTCAACCTCCAGCTATGATAAAACAAAAGCACTCACCAGCAAGGGCAACTATATAACGTCTTGATGCATATTTCTTCGAGTGCCGCACCATCCAATGCCCACTCACTTCTCCCATCTACAGTAGACTACCGGTATAATATGATACCCGGAACCGCAACTAATCTTCTTCAGGCGCTCAAGTTACCATTATCATACCAACTCCTACGTAACCACTCTCCACTCCAAAACCATAGTCCTAGCACCACACCAGCAAGCGCCATACCACTAACCCCCCACTAAAACCAAACCCCCCCCCCACCCCAATACCAACCCCAAACCGTAATGTACACCCCCCCAGCAAAGTCCAACCTCTACCCCGCTGGTACCCCCCTCCATCCCAAAAGCAAAATTCCAAGCAACCGCCTAAGCTTAACATTCAACATCCCAGTTCCAGCAATACGTATATTACTCTACCAACAAACACCACACAACCCCCAAGACAATTCAAAAATCATTTCTTCCGTTTATACAGTACAGTACAGTATAATAGCTAGTCTAGGATCTTCTGCCTGATCATGCAATAAGCCCTCGTGAATGTAGACACCTGGTAGGAAGTTTTTTATTGCATTTCTCAAGTTAGAGATATTTGCTTCATTCTACTTGCTTCTGTATATTGGGTTCGTTTCTTTCTTTCTTTTTCTTTCTTCTGTTCTGCCCGACTTGCTTTTTTTGCTAGTTGATGCAGTGTTATTACTATAATACCGGGCGGTCGAGGAAGAAAATGGGAAATGATTAGACTATCATGGATGGATTAGGTTATCGGATGATTAGCAGTAAGTTAGGTTGAACTTTTTGCTAAGTGATGCTGCGCATGATTACCGGTATGTGCATCATAGCATATCTCTCGGGTGCTATGCTGCACTAGTATTAATTCCCAGTAACTTATAGCACTTCTGCGCGACTACGATAGAATGAATGAAAAAACTTTTTATTTATCTATTTATTCGCTCGTTCAAATAGACTCGGTTCCTGGGGCACGGATCAACTCGACCAACTACTGTGACACCCCACCACCTCCAATGTCCAGCAGTCTAGCAAGGATACGAGTCCCAGGGCAATACAATATGCAGCATAGCAGGCGATTTATGTTGACGATGTGGGACAAAAAGACACCCGGTACGATACCGGTATGCATCATGTCCAACAACGTCATGAAAACAAAAAAAGAAGAAACGGGAAGCAACCCACACAATATGAGAAGCCCCCAAGGTGCAGAAACACATCAAGGAAGAAAAAAAAAAGTAAAGAAAAAGGGAAAGAAAAAAGAGAGAGATGAGGCTGATAAAAAGCAACGCAAGGTAAATGGAGAAATCCGAAATGCGCCTGTTTTATAGTATGAGTATTCACATTCCTGCTTATTCGCATCATCCGGGACGGAATGCGGGGAGGGCATATAACCTCCCCCAATCCCCACGCTCGTGCCGATAAATCAAAACATGCTGGACCCCTTCTTACTCAACTTTCCTCTTTTCACTTTTTCTCGCTTGGCCCCATCCCCCGCATCCCCACCTCCACCACCAAATCTCAGTCCTAAAAAGCTCTTTCGAGAGCTAACCTTCTTACCCTCCTGAATAGGTCTCAGTCCACCCCCACCCCCACCCCCAACGACCGGCGGCCGCTGCTGCTGTTGCATTACCGCCGCCCGCTCTCGCTCGTACACCATCTTAAGTCTCTGTGTTTCCCTCTCAACCTCCATTTCCCGCCGCTGCCGCTCACGCAATTCTTCTTCAGCGAGCATGCGGAGCGTTGCTTCTTCCTCTTGCCTCAGTTGCGCTGCACGGCGGGCTGCCTCTTCCGCTTTGCGGGCTTGGTAGTCTCGTTGGGCCGTCGTTGGAGACGTTGGGGATTTGTAGTTTTGTTGAGGGGAGGGGGTATGTTGTGGGTACGAAGTTCTGTGATTCTGCGGAAATGTGGCATGGGGGGGATGTTGGGTAGTTGGCGTTACGGTTATCGATGGGGGAATACTCGGCGTGCTGGACGGTCTCCTCCTCCCGCCGTTCGCGCTAGCCACGACTCCCGCTGTCATAGTGGATGAAGTCGAAGTGGGAGTGAGATTGAACATCAAGTTCGTCGGGCAAAACCACATATCGCCGATCGCCATCGCGCTAAGTATCAGTACCACCTCTAACCCTTTCAAGTCCTCCACCTCAACCCTCTTGAGATTGCTCTGATAGATAGTGATGTCCCCCATACCCTTTTTATCCCCCAGCCCCTCGAACGTGGCGATGGGAATGTCCGGCTCGTTCGCGCCGGCTTTTTTTGGCCCGTTGCCGAGGTTTGCGGGGGAGACTAGGCTGCACCTTAGTAGACTTTTCGATAACACACCACCCTCTTTGCGCCATCGGAAGGTCGCGCGGGGTAAGTGTGCCAGGGCAATCCGGTGGGCTGCGCTGGCAGCATCTAATCTCGAAGCGGTAGGAGGCAGGAACGAAGTCTTTGGCAGTGAGAATTCCCAGAAATTGCCACGGAGGGTGGAATGCTTGTGCGTTACGATAACTGTCGAGTCGGGGTTATACAGTTGCAATGGGAATTCCTTCGGCAGGAGGACCTTCGCTGGTGGTGGGGGTGCTCCGGGTGAACTCGCTTGCGGCTGGATTATCTCTGGCGTTGCGGCGACCGTTGCGTACAGGATGTCGGGGACGAATGCATCGTGAAGGGTGGTGGAGTATGTTGCGTCGATGTCTGGTGCTCGGGTTTTTGTGTACGCGGCGGTTGGTAGCGAGCCGTTCGCTGTGAAGGTTAAGGTTGTGATGTGGGGTTCTCTGGCTTGGGGGGCTAGATGAAAGACTTGGGTTCTTGGTTAGTAAGGAGATACCACAGCCACCCGCGAGCGAGAGAGCGAGCAAGAAGTAGAAGAGTGGATTACTTACTCGGAAGGCCATCATCAAGAGGCATTTTGCCACTATGCTATCCAACCTCTAGAAACAAAACAATAAATGGAAGAGTCAGGAGAGTTAGGAGCGTAAGGATAGATGGGCAGGTGTTGGTGTTCAAGCATAAACTCCAGAAACTCACATCCTCTTTTTACTTCCCCACTAGTGGCTTGCCGCGGAGCCAAGCTTCCATAGAAAGAAAGGAAAGTCAAACACTGCCCCCTGTGTAAGCCCCAAGTGAGGAGGAGGCAACGTAAGAGCCCCAGCGCTAACCCGTTTCAAAAAAAGCATAGGGTTACGGTTTTTAAAATGATGATGTTGTCTACCCCTGTTTATCATCTTTTGTGCCTAACAATGAGGCATGCTATTGCCCAATTAATAAATAACCTTCTGTGGATGACGGAGTTACTTTGTCCCTAGAATTGCTATTTTTGGAACGGTATCCGCTAAGGGCTCTGGCACAGTCGATTGGTAATCAGATGGATGTTGCGTTTGGGGCCATAATAATTATTGTAATAAAAGTGGGGTTAGATAAGCGACCCGTTTTTTAGCCAAGAGCATAATACGAACAAGGCAAGCGGGGAGGATTGTCGCGGGACGGATGGGGGGTTGTGCCTTGTCGATAGGTGTCGGAATCCGGAAATTGGGCCCAAGTCATCTGTTGCCTACTGTATGCAGCAAAACTGTCTGGCGAGAATTACGAAACTGCCGACCAATGGTGGAGTAGGATACGAGGACGAGCAGCCTCATTTGTGGTGTTCCATGAGAGTCACGTGCTAGGTTGGATTAACCTTGCAGACGAGGCGGCTCTACGAGTAACTTTTCACCGCTATTCAACCTTGACCCGAGCGCAGTGATTAGCACGCAGAGCTCGCGACGCGTTCTTCCCTTTTTCCTCTGGCATACGTAGACCAGCAGCGTGCTTCTATTGTGATGGCATAGCACTGCACTCGTAATGCTGTGACCCCCGTAAAACTGCACCCTATTTCCTCTAGCCACAAATTGGCCGGAGCCTCAAAACTTTGGCGGTCCGTTTTGTAAGTGTCACGAGATTACGAGAAGGCTTGCGCAGCCCAACTTGCGAATCACCGTAAGCTAGGCATGATCGTCCACGACGAGTGACGGAAGCGTACGTGGAAGAGTTATTTTATAAGTAATCACCCCATGGGATTGAGAAAAAAAGAAGTACCGCAAAGTTCTAGAATGCCCCCATGCCGGAGGCGGGGGTATAAGGCCTATGTTTTGCAGGTTCCCCTGTGGAGCCTACAAAACTTAGCCCCTGTGGCTCTGTAATGGTCAATGGTGTCGTATTCTGACTTACCGGTAGGTACCGGTATTAACTTATGGAAATCAGGAATATGGTTAGTCCAGTTTAAACTACACGAACTTCCTCTTGAACGACAGCCCTACCGTATGCATACCCGATCACTACGAAGCGCTTGAAAACGATATATTATAAAGACTGGAATGACTGAGTATAACATGGCTAGGACGTCCAGAATTTCTCCCTTTAGATTAAGTTGAGGGAGAAAAATGCAGCGGGAAGATTATCTTCCGGCCCTTGCTGTATTTGAGACAAATAAGGGGAATGATGCGACCTAAGTTACCTCACTACTCGTAGGAGAGGCACCTCCAAGTAAGATTTTTAGTTCCCGCAGTTTTTCGATGCGGCGAATCCTCTCTTTGAATTTGCTAGCGCCAAAATTGGTGGCACGGATAGGCGAGGTCTCATCGTGCCATTTTGAGTAGTGATCGGCGATGGCGAATTGGAACCTTGTTTCCAGGCCAACCTCAGGATATCCGATACCTGCATTTCAAAAGTAAACCAAAAATTCTCTACTCAAGTAGAGTCTTGAAAGCCTGATATCCGACCTCTAGATTATTCTTGCGTGTCCTTTATGCGAGAGATCATAAATTCCAGAAATGAAGCGGTTGTTCTTGATGGGTTAAGGTCATACTATGATGGGTTGACAAAATTGACGGCGAATCAACAAACAGGGAAAAACCTTCAGCCATAACAACACTTCCCCCCAGCTCCACTATCATTAAAACCAGGAAAAAAAAAAACGGGAATATAATTACATAATAAAATACATAGCAAAAGTTAATATTTGAACTAATGAAATTTCTTCATGTGGGTGATAAGGATGATTGCGTTGCCGTAATCGTTAGTTCGCGGCTAATTTTATCAACCTAACCATATCAATGATATCACAGCATGCCGGTGATTCACAATAATTTCTTCACCCTGTAAAATTCCCAGGCTTTTTACTATATATTTCCCCTCACATTTCCAAGCAGCTAATTTAGATTTCTTTTTAGTGTGAATACTCACAGAATATGACTCTCGTGAGCTGCTATTGAGTGACAAGTCAGTGATAAAGTAACTTGAAGACCGGTGAGTAGTCAACCACGATAAGCAAGACAACGAGGACAATACACCACATTCGTATACCACAATTACGCTCGGAGGTACAGTACAACTCCAGATTCGATCACTCATTGCTATGCACAAATTCTGTAGCTTCATAATCGCCCGCCTCAGGTAATACAGACCCCTCCTCACCCTCCTCAAGTGCCAGATAGTCCCTACTCCAATCTCCCGCCTCCAGCCTAGGAAAGCATTTAATATCTAACTTGGAGTCATAGGTACTATCGACCGGAAGAGAAAGTCCAACCTGCTGGACTACCCGGCGAATTATCAACTCTCTCTCCTTCTCAGAAACAGTTTCCGTATTCTAATGACTCTAGATATTCCCATAAAGACCCATCACTTGCTTCAACAATGCTCATACTCTCGGCCTCAGCTAATGTTGAATTAAAGTCATAATTTTTTATCCCGTGCATCTGATACCTAATTTAAGATCATGCCTGATCACTCGATCCTGTTAGTCGCACCTCGCTTAGCGTCCCCCTGACAATACGACATCTTCCGGCGCTAGCGAATTCACAGAGAGGATACCGTACTCGAATTCCGTTCTAAATCCAGTACCAGCGCAGTGCCTACCACGAGATAGCCCCAAGACATCAAAAAGATCAACAAAACCTTCCTCCAAGCCATCATCGGTAGTGGATCACCGACCCGCTATTGCGCAGACTCAAAACTACTCAAAAGCTTCAGTATTATTATTAAATTTAGTAGAAATAGCTAAACACACCTAAGCTACAGAAACAGCTTTTCCCTATCTTAAAAGCCTAGAACTATTGATTTACCATTCATAAAATATTTCCTGCTGCTATTAACAAATAGAGTGTCGTAAACACTCCCAACCAAAGATATACCCACAAACGTAATGGAGTATCACGCCCACCGTACTTCCACTTCTCAACGCAGGAACCATGATATTCCGCCAATGAGTGGGCGCATTCCCCTCCTAATCCCATGTTAAACTATCCGGAAATTTTGGCGAGGTTTGAGCATACCGGTGGGAAATGCCAAGATTTCCGGATACTTTTCGAACCCGGTGGGAGAAATGTGCATCCGGAGCCGGTGTATTACATGGTATTAACCGTCTCCAATTCTTAAGATAGCGTAGCTAGTAATTTATATTTTCTCTGGGATTAAGATGGTACGGTGAGCTTCACTCGGTAAGTTCTCCTTAGGATATTCTTCGTGCATACCGTATTGCAGGCTGGACGGCCTATGTCTTTGAGGTAGGCATGTGCAAACTCTTAGGACGTTTGTAGTTTCTAGAGTAAACTTCAAAGGGAATGTTTCATGTTAACTAACGTACAAGTATTAGTTAAGCGAGTACTCATGAGTGGCGCATGTAACAAGTGATACAAAGTGTCCGGAGGTTTCTAGTTCCGGGTGTGATATCCGAAGCCGTATGACCAGGGCGTCTATCCTTTAGAAGGGTACCGTCTGCAGCCCATTGGCAATCCATAATTCTCACTAGGGGGGTGGAAGCCTCTATCACAGCTTATTACTCCTAGGTAATCGGCAACTTTGGTAATTCGAGACACCTACAAGGCTGCTCTCACGTACTGTAGTCTCGCACGTCAGGACTACCGCAAGTGGATGGACTCGATGGCAGGGCCTACTGTTGACTTGGGTTTACCATCAAGGCGGTATTAGTGGCGGGTATTTTTTTTTTTTCTGGCTAAAAGAGATATATGATAATTGGTGACGAGCAATGCTATGCTGTGGGTTAGCGAGTAATGAGAAATACGGCGTTCGGGCTGTCGAATTCTGAAGTCACCGCACCAAAGCGTTCATTCTGGGGATTCTCTGGCTGAACTAACGACTAGAGTGCTGTATTGAATTTGACTAATGGGGGTTTCTTTGGGCTCATCACGAGTGATGGGAAATAAGCGAGACTATGATACAAAGAAATGGTAAATCTTGGATCACAAATTTTCCGACTGGGGGGCTTTGACAGAAGGCTCTTCAACGACTGTTTGAAATACTACTTATGTTAACCGCCAAACGATATATTATTCCTCGGTCGTTGGGGGGGTGGGGTAATTCGTGGTAAATGTAACAACCTGGAGCGGCAGCACTCGGCGATGCGCCGTGCGGTACTGTAGATGAGAGTCTCAATGAGCCTCGAATGGTGCAGCCCATGTCTTGGGAGAGCCTAGTACGGGGTTGTAGGAAGGCCCTTCCGGCCTCTGCCTACAGCACATCACTAAGAGCTATGTGATGTTTTGAGTTAGGTAACAGGTGTGTTTCTCGATCGCTTCATTCATGAGGCTTGATGGGCTTGTCTGTACCGTCGCTGGTTTGTTCTATCGGCGGCGCTCAAGAGCATTCTTTCATCGCAGTGCAAGATTTTGGTTGAGCCGCAAGATGGCGCCGAAATAAGGGTGGCATTTCCTGATACAGTACTATCGAAGCGGTGGACGCAGACAGAGCATCGGCGCAAGTTTAGGGGGATTGATCGGGTGGTCCCGAGGCATCCATGAGGCTCCACAAAAGCCCCCGCTTTTGTTCAACCCTCAGGAATTCCGGCAGTCAACGAACTCCATCATCCATCATCCACCATATCCCGAGGAACCAAAAATGACTCAATCGTTCAGTAACAATATCAACTCTTTGAACAGCTATGCAACTGTTAACGTGTCGAATAACTTTACATTTGCTGATGACCTACCCAATATCCTAGCCTGGTTATCCCCGCTGGATCCTAAACTACGGCATCAGGATATCGGAGACCGTCGGGTTGAAAATGTAGGGGAATGGCTCTTACAAACCGAGGAATTTAGAAGCTGGTGCGGCGGTAGTGAGGGAGGTGAATCCGATAACGCAGTTTTGTTTTGCTATGGAGATCCTGGGGCTGGCAAGACCTTTATTAGGTAACAAGAATGAACCTCAAGAAATGGAAGGAAAAGGGCAAGTACTGACAAGTCGCGATGTCAGCTCATTGGTGATAGACGACTTGTGCAATCAGGCCAGAGGACGAAACATCGCCGTTGCGTGTTTTTACTTCGACTTCGCCGCGCAGAAGGAACAATCACCGACGAGTATGTTGGGCGCCCTGCTCAAACAGGGTTTGAGCGGACTAGAAGAGGTACCGGAGGAAATAGTGCAAGACTATGTGGACCAGAAAAAAGTCCTTGGTGGGCGGAGACCGCTACTTTCCGATATCGTGAAGATGCTGCAGACCACTTCTTCCAAAAAGCGCACATTCATATGCATAGATGCTCTGGATGAATGTGTGGCAGGAGATCGTGTTAAGCTTCTTAATTCGTTAAAACAAATCCTCCAGAAGTCCCCAGACACACGAATATTTGTAACTGGAAGACCACACGTCCGGGCTGAAATCGAAACCCGTATTTCTGGAAGAGTAACCACGATACTAATCACTCCCAGGAAAGATGATGTCATTAGATATCTTCATAGCAAGCTGGCCGAGGACACAATACCAGATGCGATGGACAGCAGTCTGGAGGCAGATATCCTGAAGAAAATTCCTGAAGATATTTCGGAAATGTACGTAGAGGCAATAGCTCCGGGGAATCTACATCAAGATATCCGCTAATAGAGATTTAGATTTCTTCTTGTATCGCTAAATATCGATGCGATCTTACAAGAAACCACAATCCATCGCAGGCGACAAAAGCTCAGCGCAATGACTGATGGCTTGGGGTTGGGGGGCGCTTATGATACAACCTTGAGTCGGATAAAGGGGCAGGGGGGTGAGAAAGCGAGGCTTGGCATAGCCGCTTTGATGTGGATCTCTCACTCGGAGCGGCCATTGAAGGCTGATGAATTGTGCCACGCCCTGGCAGTCGAAATCGGGTCGCCGAATCTGAATACCGACAATGTTCCCTCAGTATGGACATTGCTAGCATGTTGTCAAGGACTTATTTCGGTAGACAAGGAAGTTTCCACAGTTCGGTTAATCCACTTTACACTTCAAGAATACCTCCGGGCTCACCCCGTCCTCTTTGGCACAGCTCATTCGATAATGGCCGAAACCTGCCTAAGTTATCTGAACTCTCACCACGTTAAGGCTCTTTCGACTAGCCCCTCTCCCGATCTCCAAAGTGCACTTTTTCTCGAATACTCTTCTCTGTATTGGGGAATGCACGCAAAAAGGGACCTTTCAGAGAGAGTGAAATTACTTGCACTGAAACTATTTAACGATTATGGTAACCACATATCCACAAAGCTCCTCTTGAAATCACAGAAACCGCTCTCGCGCACTGTCACTTTCGATAAACCCTCCCTATTCAGTAGTCTACATTTTGCATCGGTCTTCGGGATTGTTGAGATTGCAATTGATTTGGTAGAGGTGGGAGGTTGTGATATCAACCAGAAAGACTGTGTGGGTAATACACCTCTCGTGTGGGCTGCTTCGAATGGGAACGAGGGAGTGGTGAAGGCACTACTCGGACGGGGCGATGTCAACCCCGACAAGCCGGATAGGAACGGCCAAACGCCACTCCTTTGTGCTGCTCAGAATGGGCACGGGGGAGTGGTGAAAATACTACTCGAACGGGGAGACCTCAACCCCGACAAACCAAATAAGTACGGCCGAACAGCACTATTCTGTAGTGCTCAGAATGGGCATGAGGGAGTGGTGAAAATACTACTCGAGCGGGGCCAAGTCAGCCCCGGTGAACCAGATATGTGCGGCCAAACACCACTCCTCTGCGCTGTTCAGAATGGGCACGAGGGAGTGGTGAAAACATTACTCGAATGGAGCGATGCCAACCCCGACAAACGCGATATGTACGGCCAAACACCGCTCGGATGTGCTGCTTCGAATGGGCACGAGGAAATGGTGAAAGTACTGCTCGGACGCGGCGACGTTACGCCCGACAAACCAGATATGTACGGCCAAACACCACTCTTTTGTGCTGCTGAGAATGGGCACGAGGGAGTGGTGAAAATCCTACTTGAACGAGACGATGTCAGCCCCGACAGACCAGAAAACTGCGGACTAACACCGCTCAGTTGTGCTGCTATTTCTGGGCACGAAGGAGTGGTGAAAATTCTCCTCGGACGGGACAACGTCAACCCCAATAAGCCTAGTAACAGCGGACTAACACCGCTCTGTGGTGCTGCTAAGTATGGGCACGAAGGAGTGGTGAAAATATTCCTCGAACGAGACAACATCAGCCTCGGTAAACCAGATAACGAGGGCCAAACACCACTCCTTTGTGCTGCTCGGGGCGGGCATGAGAGAGTGGTGAAAATGCTACTCGCACGAGACGACAACCCCGACAAATCAAATACGTCCGGCCAAACACCACTCCATTGTGCTGCTTGGGGTGGGCACGAGGGAGTAGTGAAAATGCTACTTGAGCGAGACGACGTTAGCCCCGACAAACCAGATAACGAGGGCCGGACACCGCTCTATAGTGCTGCTCGGGGTGGGCACGAGGAAGTGGTGAAAATACTGCTCGGACGGGATGACGTCGACCCCGACAAGCCAAATATGCGCGGCCAAACACCACTGTATTGTGCTGCTTGGGATGGGCACGAGGGAGTGGTAAAAATGCTACTCGAACGAGACGATGTCAGCCCCGACAAACCAGATAACGATGGCCAAACGCCACTCTGGTGGGCTACTCAGCTCGACCACTCTGGAGTGGTAGCACTACTACAGACCTAGGCTCTTCAAGTATGACTCGAAATTTCCATCATATTCACTCTTGTTGTTTTCTGTCGACCCTCTTTGTATATTTGGCTGTTTATTTATTTTCTACAATTCCCTCCCTCCCCCCGCTGAAATGTAGAAGCGGTAGTTGTTTAGATATTAAGAAATGATAGGAAGTGCAAGTGTCTCTGACAGTCATGACAAGCGGTGCAAGGGCTCGTTGCTAGCTAAGGCATGATGGTAATTTTTTTCTACATTGGACATGGTTTAATGGAAGTTGTTCTTATATGCCACTCCCCTCTAGGTAGAAGGTGAAGCTGGGAGGCTGTCCACATTTTTTAGTCTTGCCCATAGAACGAAATTAATATAGCAAGTAGTCTTTTGGAATTGACGTTAGCTCCCATTCTACGAGTACAGTATGATACCATTTGAGCTCTCGAAACCCCCTGCATCAAAGCTATTCATGCATGCTCTTAGCCTCAGACTACGTGCCTGACCCGGACAGAGCTCAGCACACGCTAGTATATTTTCTCTAGCCCGGCCACGCTTAGCCCAGCCTCCGGAATACTGGTTTGCTGCGAAGCTTGCTTTCCTGAATGCGGCTCATGAGCCACATTGTAATATCTGCCTTTTTTCGGCTATAGTGCGTGGCTCAAGCTCTTGACATCCCAACCCGCACCCATAGGCGCAGAGCGGGTTTTGCGAGTATATACTGTAGTATCCCACCGGACTTGTCAAGAGTGATCGAACGGCTAATGGCGCCGTCCGGTATCGACCTGCGAGTGAGTTAAGAGGAATATTGCAGACTCCCATTGCCCACCAAAATTTTCTCCTTCTCCGGATATTCTGTCTGATGCCCAGGCGTGGTGTCATGAGTCCACATGATTTCCCCAGCTAAGAATAGAAAGCCTTGCCCTCTCCTAGGAAATCAGTGTTCAAACAGCACCGTGCCCTTCTGTATTATAAAAAATTGGTATACTATCCTAATTCTAGCTGTAAAGCACAATACCGGAAAGCGGCATCTCGCACCACAAAATTCAAGGCTCTGTAATGGAGCTTTTCCCACTGGAGCTCATGTTAGACAAAGGCTCACCAGTTAATCATCTCAATATCAAGCTAATTTCAGATTGCCAACCTGAGGAGATTGGAGGATAGTTGAACAAAAGGCTTAAACGTGAGGCCCTGGTAATATAATATTATGATAAGGATTGTGTGCAGGGGACACTGCTGAAGAGCCAAGTTGGATTTAAGACCTTCCTATTCCCAGTTCTGGGAGCTAATTGTGCTTTAAAAGCCTAAACCGAGTTCTCTATCCTGATTTGGACGCCAAATGTAAAGCTTTCCTCTTACATCTCTTTTGAGATTCAGCATGTTTTTCAAACAAGAATAGCTAACGACGTCTGATAGGTTTACGGCAATCCACTGTATTGTGTTGTATTGTATTAAACCGTATCGAATGCTACATAAACTTAGCGCTAGAACCCTAAATACCGAAGAGTGATAGTCTGTGATGACGTTATAAAGCCGGGAGGAAAGAGTAGTAATAACTAGGGTTGCCCGCTTGGAGGCAATAGCGCCCAAATGCGGTAGTGTGTATGAACAGACTCAAGCGGAGTTGGGTTTTTTTCTTCTCGCACATACATGCGTACTAATCAAAGTGACTTTGTTCGGGCTTAGGACACCGCACACTAAGAGTTTCGTGTATATTGGGATTTCTTTTAGAAACGTTTACCGGAGACTTACTCTGCTGTCTCGGTTGGCTAGTTTGGTAGGAGATCTTGAATCATGAATTGCTCAGCTGGTAGGCCTTGATAGACGGCTATTCAGCACATTCAACTATTATTTGAAGTACAATCGTACTATTTAGTTTAGCCGCTAAACAGTACATTGCTCCTCGTTTATTAGAAAAATGGGGTAGGTGGTAGATGCATCAACCCACTTGTACCATGACACCGCTCTGCGATGCTCTGTCTGAGCACTGTACCGGTACCTGTAGGTCTCGATGAATATCAAATAGTGCGGCTCTTGGTACGAAATTGAAGGAGGACTTTTCCCATTTCTATCGACATCGTAAAGAACTACGTTAGGATGCTTTGAGTTAGGTATATAGCATGTGCATTTTTTTCGATCAATTAATTCATAAGGCTTGATAGACTTGTCCATTTTACGCCCAGCTGGCTTTACAGTCGCCGGCGCTCAAGAGTGTTTGCTCGTCGCAGTGCAAGACTTAGGCTGAGCCGCATGATGCCGCTTAAACAAATGTGGCATTTCCTGCTA
This sequence comes from Tuber borchii, assembly GCA_003070745.1. NCBI lineage: Eukaryota > Fungi > Ascomycota > Pezizomycetes > Pezizales > Tuberaceae > Tuber > Tuber borchii. Next base: position 56,216 of record NESQ01000027.1, on the reverse strand, counting down.
CCAGACAGATGCGGTAGGCATAAGCGGGGTGTCGGCACAGGTTTAGGTGGATTGATCGGATCGAAAACCCCCGCGTTTGTACAGCCCTCAGGATTCCGGTAGTCAACGAGCTCCATCATCCATCATCCATCATCCACCATACCCTAAGCAGCAAAAAACTGAAAATGTCTCAATCATTCGGTAATAATATCAACTCTTTGAATAGCTACACGGCTGTTGGCACAACCCCGGATGCGATGGCTAGTAGTCTGGGGGTAGACATCATGAAGAAAATTCCCGAAGATATTTCGGAAATGTACGTAGAAGCAACAGTCCCTGGGAATCCGCATAAGATATCTACTAACAGATATTTAGACTCCTTCTGGTTTCACTCAATATCGATGCGATCCTGCAAGAACCGACAATCCACCGCAGGCGACAAAAGTTCCACGAGACGGCAAATGGTTTCGGTTTGGGCAATGCTTACAGCGCAGCGCTGGGTCGGATACAGGGGCAGGGAGGGCAGAGAACGAAGCTTGGCATGGCCGCATTGATGTGGATCTCTTACTCGGAGCGGCCATTGAAGGCTGATGAATTGTGCCACGCCCTGGCAGTCGAAATCGGGTCGCCGAATCTCAATACTGGCAATGTTCCTTCAATAGGGACATTGCTGACCTGTTGTCAAGGACTTGTTTCGGTAGACAAGGAGGCTTCTACGGTCCGGTTAATCCACTTTACCCTTCAAGAATACATCCGGGCTCAGCCCGAGCTCTTTGGCACAGCTCATTCAATAATAGCCGAAACCTGCTTAAGTTACCTAAATTCCCGCCAACTCAAGGCTCTTTCGACTAGTCCCTCTCCCGATCTCCAAGGTTTACCTTTTCTGGAATATTCCTCTCTATATTGGGGAGTGCACGCACGAAGGGGCTTTTCAGATAGTATAAAATTACTTGCACTGAAGCTGTTCGATGACTACGATAACCACATATCCACAAAGCTCCTCTTGAGATCACAGAAACCGCTCTCGCGCACTGTCACTTTCGATAAATCCTCCCTATTCAGTAGTTTACATTTTGCATCTGTCTTCGGGATTGTTGAGATTGCAGTTGGTTTGGTGGAGGTAGAAGGTTGTGATATCAACCAGAAAGACTGTGTGGGTAATACACCTCTCGTGTGGGCTGCTTCGAATGGGCACGAGGAAGTGGTGAAAATACTACTCGGACGGGACGATGTCAACCCCGACAAACCGGATAGCAACAGCCAAACACCGCTCTTTTGTGCTGCTCAGAATGGGCATGAGAGGGTAGTGAAAATACTACTCGAACGGGACGACATCAACCCCGACGAGCCGAATAAGTACAGCCGAACAGCACTATTCTGTAGTGCTCAGAATGGGCATGAGGGAGTGGTGAAAATGCTACTTAAACGGGGAGACGTCAGCCCTAACGAATCAGATACGCGCGGCCAAACACCACTCCTTTGTGCTGCTCGGAATGGGAATAAGAAGATAGTGAAAATACTCCTCGAGCGGGGCGACATTAACCCTAATAAACCAAATTTGTACGGCCAAACACCACTCTGGGCTACTATTCGGAATGGGCACGAGGGAGTGGTGAAAATACTCCTCAGCCGAGACGATGTTAACCCCGACAAACCAGACATCTACGGCCAAACACCGCTTTTTCGCGCCGCCCAGACTAGGCAGGAGAGAATTGTGAAATTACTACTCGAACGGAACGACGTCACCCCCGATAAACCAGATATGTACAGCCGAACACCGCTCATTTGTGCTGCTCGGAATGGCCACGAGGGGGTGGTAAAAATACTACTCGAGCACGACGAAGTCAACCCCGACAAACTGGACAACCGCGGTCGAACACCACTTTGGTGGGCTGCTGAGCGCGGTCACACCCGGGTGGTGGCTCTACTGCAACCCCGTGTTCTGCCAGTGACTTAAAATTCCATCACCTTTACTCATTGCGGTTTTCTAGTTGTAAACCTTCTTTGCGTATTTATTTGTTTTCTTCTGTGCAGATATGAGGTGTGTTTAGATGCCGAAGAGCAGCGCTCAGCGCACCCTGCTATATTTTCTCCAGTCCTCGCAAGCTCCGCTTGAGCTCTCAATACGTTATCAGGGTCGCTGCTCAGCATACTCTGGCTATAGTTCCTTTTGTTTCTTGAGAGTCCGGAATTTTGGAAAGATGTTTTCATTGATAGACGGGTAGGAGTACGGAGGTATGGGGGCTCCAGAGATGAAAGCAGAACAACTGTCCGGCATTTGTGCCGAAGGCGCAGGAGAGCGGGAGTCCTTCTGAGGGATCACTTTCGCTAAGTGATTACACAGAATGTTTCTTTCTTTTATTACCACAGGGATAGGCAAGCGGTGGAGAACGTGACGTGTGTGGAAGGAGGCGGACAGTGGTGATTGATGGAAGAGTAAGGATGACTTCGTTTAGTTTTTTATATATACTCCTGCCTTTGCCGCCAGCTTATCAAGTAAGAACAAGAGAACGAGGTTGCGCGCTATCTACCCCCGCTGCCATTCGGTACCGTATTTTAATTCTGCCCAATAGGCTCAACAGCTGTTATTGGTATCTCTACCGTACTTCTTTAAGTCGCTAGTGCGTGGCTCAAATGCTCGATGTCTCTGCCTGCATCGCTTGACTTACAGAGCGTTTTCAAGTATACAGCATTCTACTCCAACTTGTCTGGCAACAGCCCTACATAGTATCGACTTATGAGCGAGTTGGGGGCGATATTTCGTGCTCCAGTAGTCACCTTTTATCCACCACAATGTCTTCTTGGCCGGGTAATTTCTGTGGTGCCCGGATCTAGCATTGTGGACCCGGTGATCCCGAGCGACCAGTCCGTCCGGCTTTGGGTACGGCTGGACTGACCCAGGCTTTTCCAGCGACGACCGGGCCAGACGGTGAGAAAGTTGCTTTCCAAAACCAAAGCCGGGCCCTTACCTGGTCACCTGCAGGCTTCTAGTATTTCAACCCTGACCCTAACTTAATACCAGAAATTGATTTCTGCGCATTAGGGTCTGGGTTGAAACTCGCTATTACTCATAACCCTCGATTAACTTTACACGTACTGGAAGCTCTCATGTCGGAGTAGGATATCTTGATCATAATTCTGTCGGGTTACGATCTAAATCCTCCGTAATATTAGCAATAATATCATAATTGGAGAAAAGATACAGGTTCGTTGAAGAGGAGGCCGGAGAAAGTATCTGGGCTAATATTCATCCAGAAGAAGTGGTGTAAGAGTCATTAAAAGAATTGTGCAAAGGGACGGGAGCTAGGATCGTGGTCGCGTAGTGTGGATATGAAGATCGTGGTTTTTGATCAGTTGAGGACATTGACGTATCTTAAGCGAAATCTACTATGATAATAGCACCGTAAGCTCCTTATTTTATTCTCATTTTCTGAGTGATTAGCCGTGAAAAGCCTGTATGCCGTTCATAGATATCTGCAGGCTACCCGGGTATCTACAGGTTATGCAGTCAAAATTGGTATTATGAATAACCGGGCGGCTTTGCCTGGGTTACTTCGGGGTTTGGCCTGGGCGCCGCCGGGTTTTTGCCGCCGCCGGTGGTCTCCACCGGACCGATCTAGGCCTTTTAAAACCACACTGGCCGCTTGGGATCATGCAAGCCTTGTTTTGCTCTTCACCCTTCACTCTGCTCCTCTTAGATTCAACCCTGCGCTCTGTATATTGGGCTGGTTATATCCAACCCCCCTTTACTCCTCAATTCACTTCTCTCCGTGAAACCCTCGCTCTGATCATTGCTCCTCCTTCGGGTATTTTCAACATTGAACCCTAAACCTAAAAGAGCAACGGTCCGCAGCCACGTGATAAAGCAATCGAGGAAGGAGAAGTAGAAACTAAATTTAGGCTAGCTATTCGGAAATGACAGCGCCCAAGTACAGCAGTGCTTGTGAGCACATAAGTTAAAGGTAGAGTTAAGTTTTTTTCCCTTTTGTGCATAGCGCACCAATAATAATAGCTTGCTTATGTTTGGGGTACAATATACTCGGACCGCTGGTATGAGTATTATAATTTATTTTAAACCTATTAAGGGGAGATTTACTCTACTACCTCGTTCAGTCGGTCCAGAAGTATGTTTTGGATTCTAAATTGCCCTAGACTCTGATAGAACGCTTTTCATGAGCATATTCAGCGACTCTTTGAAATTCTAAATATGCTAGCAATATAAAGGCGCAAACTTAGGGCCTCTTTATCTATACGGCCGTCTAGCAACCAGAGACAGTGCCGACCATCAAATAAAGTCAGTTAGATAAACGGGCTTTAAGCTATATACTAGAAAGTATTCTGTTTTCTTTATACACCTTCAACCGTTTGTCTATTTCAAAAAATTAAATTTGTAATAGGCGGTTGGACTAGGCGGTGGCGTCTCAACTGCTATCTGATAAACGACGCGAAAGTATTTGACTAATTTTCTACGGTCCTGGGCTCTTGTGGCTGGGCCGTCAAAAAGTTAAGTTGCCTACTCTAGGTAAACGCCATCTACTTTGCCGCACTCCCCCTACTGTCAAACCCCCCTTAACAGTCGGCATCGTTTCAGGCTGTTAGACGGACCTCTATAGGTAAACGGGCCCTTAATCTTACGAGTAGATTGTTAAAAAGATGGGGTAGATTACGGTAGATATAGATTTATTAACTTGCTGTGATACCGCCTTGTGTTACGCTATGCACGTACTCTAAATGGCAGCCCCAATGAATATTAATTAGAAAACACGACCCTTATCTTCATACGAGGTTGGGGGAAGCGCTATCCGGTCCGCATGGGATCGCCAAGAACTGCAAGGTCTTCAATCGACCCATTCACAAGACCTCATATGCTTAGATATAAATAAATACTGGCTAATTCTGTCGGCGCTATCGGGAGTCAGTTCATTATAGCGCAAGATTCGTGCCGTACAGTACTAGTACTATATGTAAGGGGGCGTCACATTTCCAACTACCAAAGAGGTGAGCGCAAGGAGGGTGCACTAACATTGACTCAAATTTGGGGAGATTGACGGAGAACAACACCTGGAGGTGATATCTCGCACTACAAAATTTGATTTCGGGTCATGGTGGTTTTTTTCACAGGAGTTTATGTTACTAAAAGTTTCGGTTAATTAGGTGTTCTTATAACCAGAGGATTTTAAATGGATCAAAAGACAGGCTGGCAAAGGACTTAAGGAGGTTGTGTATCGGATGGCACTATTGTAGAGGAGAGTTGTATCCATGATATTTTTATCCGCAATACCGAGGATTAGTTTTGTATTTAAAAACCTAAACTTGAATTTTCTTTCCCTCTCCTTACATACTGTGTAACCCCCCCCCCTTACATCCACCCATCTGCTCTAACATCTAAAGTACTTTTTATACCAGCCCTGCGAACAGTGGTTGATAAGTTTATCGTAAGCCATCATGCTATATCGTATAAACCTGTTGCTAAATATCGACTACACACTGGAGTGTTAAAAATGTGTGGAAATACACAGACATGCGTGGGCGATACTAGTAGTGTACTAGAGCGCGCTAATATGAAAAGATTTTCCTCCCTATATTTTCTTCTTTCGTGTGCGAATAATACCGTTAGCTCCGTTATTGTTAACAATTAATACTGTGCCGTAGTCACAGCTGCAAGGTATAATACCGGAAAACCCTATCCCGCACTATCAAATTTGATCCCCTGTAATGGAGCCTTTTGTCATAGGAGCCCATGTTACAGAAAGTGCTCATGAGTTAGATTTACCTATAGCCAGCGGGCTTTAGATCACCAGCCTGTCGAGATTAGAGGATAGATAGGCGAAACACTCCAAGATGAGGCTTCATTAGCATAAACGGAGGGGGGGGGGGGGTTGTGCACAGGAGGAAGCTACCGTGGGGTGTGAAATAATTGGGCCACGTGCTAGGTAGTCTACGATTTCCTTCTCTAGAATGGGGGCGAAAAACAGTGCGAAAAGGATCGCCCAGCCACTCTAAAAGACAAAAAGCCAAGAAATTACTAGACCTTACCAGAGGAGGGAACTCACAGTCCAATCAAGGGAGATTTTACGGCAGTGCAGGGCACAAAGTTGGGTCCATAATATATCCGTCCGCAATACCGGGGGTTAGTTATGTACTTAGAAACCTAGATTAGGTTTTATTTTCCTCCCCCGTAGGCCATGCGTGAGCCCTGCCTCCCTTTTAGAGCTTCACCAACTATGGTGTTTTATGCCCTCCCGGATAATGGCGGCTAGTGAGTTTATAGGAAGTTATCTTACTGCGTCTTAATGCGCCGAATCTGTTGAAATATGCTTCTGGCACTACCGTAGTATCACTCGCACTATTGATTTTCTCCTTGCATTGGTCTTGATCGCCATCTCAAAACCCCCTTACAATATTGGTACTATTGAACATACCTCCTTGCCTTTCTTTTCTTCTCTCTGTTTCTGTTTACTTCCTACTGTTGATTTACTCGCAACTTGTGTCTCGCTCTCAACAGTAGATAGTCTGGGTAGTTCGCTCTCTACTGAGAAGTCAATTAAGCAATTCATTATTCTTCTCGTCACTCAACCAGTTCCAAAAACCATCATTTAACAGAATCGTACACTAAAGTTAGGAGAGTGACATTCTGTGACTGGGCTAAAAATAACCAGGAAAGAGTAGCAATTATTAAGGTTCCGAATGGTTAGCGGAGGGCTGGATTGAACTAGCAGTACGGCCAAAATCAAGTCTAGTCTGATGGTAGGCCGACCGGACAGTCGCGATTATTGGAACCCATAGAACAGGGATTGGTCTGACTAGGCCAGCCGAGTGATAGAATGTGCACTGCATTTTGGCTGACGGACTTCGGTAACGAACCATTCCTTTAACTTAACTTAACCAAAAATAGATGGTTGTTTTGAATTTTATAAGCTGAATTCATGCAATTCAAGTCGAGGAAGCAATATAAGGAGGTAACTGTTTTTAAACAGTCACACCGAACGGAGGTGGCTAAGCTACTCACCCCAGGCAAGAAGTGTCATACGAGCAAACCGGAATTAAAAATACTATATATTCTAAATCATCTGTGCGTGTCTGAGCGCCCAAGACTAGACCAGTCAGGCTATCCAAAATCCTGGTGATTATTTGGTGGTGACAGCTTTCAAGTGTGGAAGTGTGTGAGCTGACCAAAGCAGAGCTAAGATTTTTCTTTTCTTTTCCACATGATAACCACAGCGGTTTCGCATATGTTTTAGGATGAGTTATACGATACAAAAATTGTCCCCCGTATGGTAATTTCCTTCAGAGCTCTTCGCTAAGGATTTATTCTACCGTCTCGTTTAGTTACTTATCTATCTCCACCATTTTTTTCCGGTCGTAAATCCTCTTTGCGATCCAGCCCCCATTTTCTGCAATTCCATTTTTCCTCTTCCCTCTCGTGTGAAGTATAAACATGAGGGCTGTTTTGGTATAGAGAAGGAAAAAAATGAAGTATAATGGTATAAAATCTGATGGAGTTTTCCTGATACAAAAATTTAATAGCGTTTATGATTTTATTATACCGTTTTCCGTTTGCCAGTTCGGTGGGGATTTGGTCGTTATGTCATAGGTCTCCTTAGATGGTGATTCTTTTCTACTATAGGCTACCGGTACTTCGCCTCTGAGATATAGTGTGTGGCTTATATAACCTCCGCAAGTGGCGTCTGATTGGTTTGTAGGACTGTCGGATGTCCTGCGGGAATGGGCGTTCTTTGTGGGTATATTGGCACGGAAGTTTGTGTCAGGATCACAATAGCTCGGAAAGCAAAACAGAAAAGATGAAAGAAAGGAGCGTCAAACATCCACTTCACAGGATAATCCGAGCTCTCGTCTGCTACTCTTCCTGATGTCTATAGAACCCCTTTTATACAATAAATCGGGAAACAAATATTACAGACGCTAAGGAGGAAACAGACACTTGTGAGTACGAAGTCTTTGGCACGCTACTACGTGTCCCTCAGCACCTCCGACAGTATGCCCCCGCACTCTATCATATTGTTTCGTATTACGCACTGTATAAACCCGCCATTAGACTATTGAATACGTGGGTTACTAGGCATTAGAGCGTTGGACATACGGGGATGATCACCCACTAGAGCATCCGAGCGCCGAAAAACTTTCCTCTATATTTTCTTCACCCCCGCCCTTCTAGCCTTACTCTCCCACCTTTCGTTCCGCTTTTATTAGACCAAATTCTACACTTCATCTATTGGATTGATTATATTCAACTCCTCTTTACTCTTCAGTTCACTTCTCTCCGTGAAACCTCCTTTCCGATCATTACTTCTCCCTGTATTTTCAACAATGAAACCTAAACCCCAACCTGGATGAGCAACTTCTCAAACCACTTTATAAAGCAATTGAGGAAAGGGTGGTGGAAACTAAATTTAGGCGAACTTCTCGGAGGTGACAGCGCCCAACAGCAGCAGTGCTTATGAGCACACTGAAGCAGAGTTAATTTTTTTTCCCTTTTGTATGTAGCGCACCAATCATAGCAGCTTTGTTTATGTTTGTGGAACAATCAGCTCAGAGCGGGTATGCGGGCATGTTGTAACTTATTTCCAAACTATTAACGGGAGATTATTCTAAATTACCCTAAAGTTAGACTCCGACTCTTTGAATTTCTAAATAAGCTAGTCATGGAAAAGTGCTTGCTTTTAACAAACCTACTCCTACGAGTGGATCGTTAACGAGATGGGGTGGGTTGCGGTAGATGCCGCATTAACTGAGGAGAACAGCCAGACACTTTTATACGTTGAAATAAGAAGCGACTGAGGTGAGACTTGCATTTGCATCAAAATAATTGCCTTGAAAAATTTAATGCTAGTACGACCTCGACCCGGCTTCAACAAATCCGTGTGAGATCAAAATTGGCCCCTCTCACACAAATTAGGAATTCCTTCTGCTCTACCAAAATACATTATTCCTACATAAAATTAACGAGGTTCTCTTCTACAACTAATTCTCTATCAATCCTGATTGGGATAATGGTTTTTTGGGCTTGTTGTTGAAACTTGATGCGATTCTTGTTGAAGCGGTTTTTTGGCGTCCTCTCCAAGTGTCCCCCACCATAGCGCCAGGCGGTTCTCCTCAGTTAATATCATACGGCATATTTACCAACTTGCCGTGATACAGCCTTGTGTTACGCTATGCACGTACTCTGCATAGCAGCCTCAATGAATATGGGAAGCTCCGGGACTCTTATCTTCATAGGACCCTTTCCGAGGGCGGGAAGCTATCCGGGCTCATGGGATCGCCAAGAACTCAAGAACTGTGCCGCGATATCTGAAGTCACGAGATATGCAAGTTCTTTGACCGACCCGTTCATAAGACCTCATACGGTATGCTTAGATATACTAAGCCAGCCGATTCTGCTGGCGGTATCCGGAGTCTGTTCATTGTAGCGCAAGATTGGTGCCGTACGTATACAGTACTAGTGCTATATGATAGGATGGCACTTGAGGGGGCGTCACATTTCCAACTACCGGTACAGTATCAAGGAGGTGAACACAAGGAGTTTACACTATTGTGGACTCAAAATTGGGGAGATTGACGAGACGGCCCAGAGACATCCCCGAGGCTCCACATAAAGCCTCGCCTTTCTTCAGCATTCAGGGATTCCACTAACCGACTACTTGTACCTCCACTATCCATCATTTCTAGTACAATATCCTGAGCAGCAAAAAGGAACCGAAAATGTCACAATTATTCAGTAATAATGTCGGCTCTTTGAACACCACTAATATCAGATTTACTATTGCCGATTACCTACCTAATATCCTAGCTTGGCTATCCCCGCTAGATCCCAAACTACGACATCAGGACGTTCGAGACCACCGAGTCGAAAATGTGGGGGAATGGCTATTACAAACCGAGGAATTTAGAAGCTGGTACGCCGGGAGTGGGGGAGGTGAATCCGATAATGCAGTTTTGTTTTGCTACGGGGGTCCGGGGGCTGGGAAGACTTTTACCAGGTAACAAAGATGAACCTCAAGAAATGGAAGAGATAGGGCAAATACTGACAGGCTGTGATGTTAGCTCATTGGTGATAGACAGCTTGTGCAATCAAGCCGAGGGACAAAACATCGCCGTTGCGTGTTTTTACTTCGACTTCGCCGCCCAAAAGGAACAATCACCGACGAACACGTTGGGCTCCCTGCTCAAACAGGTTGTGAGTGGGCTGGAAGAGGTGCCGGAGGAAATAATGCGAGCCTATGAAGCCTAGAAAAAGGTCCTTGGCGGGCGGGGACCGCTACTTTCCGAGATTGCGGAAATGCTGCAAACTACCTCTTCCAAAAAGCGCACATTTTTATGCATAGATGCCCTAGATGAATGTGCGGCAGGAGATCGTGTCAAAATTCTTAATTCGCTGAAACAAGTTCTCCAGAGGTCCCCAGACACGCGAATATTCGTAACTGGAAGATCACACATTCGGGTTGAAATCGAAAGCTGTCTTCCTGAAAGAGTAACCACGGTACTCATCACTCCTAGGAGAGATGATGTTATCAGATATATTCATAGCAGGCTAGCCGAGGATACAACGCCGGATGCGATGGACGGTGGTCTGAAGGCGGACATCCTGAAGGAAATCCCGGATGATATTTCGGAAATGTACGTAGAAGCAGCACCCCGAGAATCAACTTCAAGATATCCGCTAATAGGTATTTAGATTCCTTCTAGTCTCGCTAAATACCAATGCCATCCTACAAGAACCCACGATCCACCGCAGGCGACAAAGGCTATGCGCAATGACCAATGGCTTGGGGCTGGGGGATGTCTATGGTGCAACGTTGGATCGGATAAAAGGGCAGGGCGGGGAGAAATCGAGAATTGGCATGGCCGCATTGATGTGGATCTCTCACTCAGAGCGGCCCCTGAAGGTTGATGAACTATGCCACGCCTAGCGGTCGAAATCGGGTCACCGAATCTCAATAGCGACAATGTTCCTTCAATAGGGACATTGCTAACGTGCTGTCAAGGGCTTGTCTCGGTATACAAAGAGACTTCCACGGTCCGGCTAATCCATTTTACAGTCCAAGAGTACCTTCGGGCCCATCCCGAACTTTTTGGCACAGCTCACTCAGCAATGGCAGAAACTTGTTTAAGTTATCTGAATTCCCACCAAGTTAAGGCACTTTCCACCAGTCCTTCCCCCGATCTCGAAGCGACACCCTTTCTCGAATATTCATCTCTATATTGGGGAAGGCACGCAAAAAGGCATCTCTCAGCATCCGCGAAGCGTCTTGCGCTCAAGCTATTTGATGACTACGATAACCACATATCCAATAAATTCTTTTTGAAATCGTAGATACCGTACTCGCGCGCTATTGCTTTCGATAAACTCTCCATATTTAGTAGCCTACATTGGGCGTCTGCCTTCGGAGTTGTCGAGATTTTAGCTAGTTTTGTGGAGGTGGAAGGTTGCGATGTCAACCAGAAAGACTGTGCGGGTAATACACCTCTTGTGTGGGCTTCTCACAATGGGCACGAGAGAGCAGTGAAAACACTGCTCGTACGAGACGACATCAACCTTGACAAACCAGCTGAGTGCGGCCAAACACCGCTCTTTTGCGCTGCCCAAAATGGGCACGAGGGAGTAGTGAAAATACTGCTCGAACGGGACGAGGTTAACCCTGATAAGCCCAATCGGTACGGCCAAACACCACTCTGGACTGCCGCCCGGGATGGTTACGAGGGGATACTTAAAATCCTACTTGAGCGGAGTGAGGTCAACCCTGATAAACCGGATAACTATGGCCAAACGCCATTCTGGCGAGCTGCTTGGAATGGGCATCAGGGAGTAGTAAAAATACTCCTCACACACAACGAGGTCAACCCCGACAAACCGTATAACGACGGCCAAACACCACTTTGTTGCTCGGAATGGGCACGAGGGAGTGGTTGAGATACTCCTCAGACGAGACGACGTCAACCGTAACAGGCCAGATAATGACGGCCGAACACCACTCTTTCGTGCTGCTTGGAATGGGCACGAGGGAGTGGTGGAAATGCTGCTCAGATGCGGCGACGATGTCAATCCCAACAAATCGGATAACAACGGCCGGACACCCCTCTTTTGTGCTGCCCAGAATGGGCACGAGAGAGTTGTGAAAATGCTACTCCAACTGAGCGACATTAGCCCAAACAAACCAAACCAGTACGGCCAGACAGCACTCTGGGCTACCGTCGGGAATGGGCACGCGGGGGTGGCGAAAATACTACTCGGACGCGGCGACGTTAACCCCGACAAACCAGATAATGACGGCCGAACGCCACTTTGGTGGGCTACTCAGCTCGGTCACGCTGGGATGGTGGCGCTACTGCAGCCACGGAGTCTCCCTATATGACTTGAACTTTCCATCCTATTCACCCCTATTGTTACTTTCCAAAGTTAGCCTTAAATCCTCTTTGCGCATTTGTTCATTTTTTCTCGCAACTTCCTCCCCCTAAGATGTAAATGTATCAGTTGCTTAATTATAGAGAAAACGTGTCAGGTGCAAGCCTATGTGACATTCATGAGAACTGATGTAAAAGCTTGCTATTGACCGAGGCATGATGGTGATTAGTCTCTAATAATATGGATACTGTTTAGGGGAGATTGTGGTTGTATACTACTACTCCCTGATGTGAACTTGAAGGTGGGGTTAGGAGGCCCTCCACATGTTTTAGTCATACTCTTTAAAGGCAAACCGGCCCACGAGGAACCGTAGTCTTTCGGCTGTGAAACAAACCCCCGTCCGGCATATGCCATTTAAACTCACTGCACCCCTGCAGCCAACCCCTTCGTGCATATTCTTACATGCAAGTATGAGTTTCGAGAGCAGTATTTTATTTTCTCGAATCCAAACACGCCCAGCTTAGTCCCCGGAATACACTGCGCATCTTGCCTCCCTCAACAGAGCTCCATATTTGTAACGTCTTCTTTTAGTTATAGGGGTATTCCATAAAGTTACTCCCACAGCCTCTTTTTTTCCCACTACAATTCCCTCCTTTCTCAGAATTCTACCAGATCCTCAAGTCGGTTATCAGGAAATCCATATAATTTTCCTACCCTGGCAGGGAATTTTTGCCTTGACCCTGTTCGTTAGTGTTCGAGTGATATCTTGTGTCACCGCATCGTAAGCTACTAATGCCATACCCCAAATAATAGCCCTAAGACACAGCTTCGGGAGGTGGTACCTCGCACTATAAAATTTGATCCTGGGTGATAGTGGCTTTTTCCCCAAGAGTTCATGTCACATAAAATGCCGGTTAATTTCATGTTATAACCGACAGATTTTATACCGCCAACCTACAGGGGCTCAAAGATGGTGAGAAAAAACGCTTAAATATGTGGCTTTGGCAGCATAGTAGGAGGATTATGTGCAGTAGGGCACTACCGTGAAGGAGCCGAGTGAGGTCAATAATATCCGTATCCCAATTCCGGGGTTTGATAGTGCGCTTGGAAACATGAATTGAGTGTATCTTTCCTCGTCCGAATGCCATATATAAAGCCCTCCTCTGGCATCTCCTTCGAGGTCTAGGGTCTTTTTATACTCGTCTAGCTGGTAGCGTTTGGTGGGTTTGTGGTAAGCTACCGTATTGTATTGTACCGTATTCTGTATTATGTTATTGTATAGTGTATGACTTACCTAAATATTTCGATCAGAGGTTCTGATAGATAACCTATCTAGCTAGCGCGCTAGCGGCAAAAGATTTTCCTCTATAAGCTAAGTTTCTTTCTTTCGTTTACTTTCTAGCTCTGGTCTTCACCTATGATACTGTTCCTCTTGGGTTCAACTCTTCTATGTATCCTACTACTGTAGCTATATTCAACCCCTCTTTACTCCTCAGTTCGCTCCCCTCCGTGAAACCCCCGTTCCGATCATTTCTTCCCCTTCCGATATTCCAAACATAGATGTTAATATAAGGTTTCTTTCTCCTCTCAAATGTTTCTTTCAGCTTTCTATATATTCAAGCCGTCTTCAAGTTTTACTTCTTTATACGTTCCTTTATTTCTTTTGTTCCTATATATCTTTCTTTGAATGTCTTTGTTCCCTACTGTGGAAGTAATACGAGTGTTACTGGTAGGACTCAATTGCTTTTATAGCTGGGCTGTATCATTCCTATTATTCTAGTTAAGGCTTTACTCAAAAAACGATCTTTACTACTGGTTATTATTATCGCTTCTCTCTTGAATCAATTCCGCGTTGCTACAATAGAACTCGCATCTTAGAAGAGTGATTATCTGTGACGAATCACGAAACAACCGAGGAAAGAGTGGTAAAAATCAAAATTTAGGCTGAGTGCTTGAACATGATGGTGCTCTGGTGTAGCAGTGTGCATGAACACACTAGAGAGTTAGGCTTTTTTTTTTCCTTTTTGTACTTACTGTGTAGTAAACTATAGTATTTTTATCTATGTTTAGGGTTTCGTATGCCTAGAGTGCCGTGGATATTGTAATTTCTTTCAGAACTGCCGCCCAACTGGAAATTTATTCTGCCTCCTCGCTTAGTTATTTTGGAGGAAAATTGCGGACCCAAATTGCCCTAGACTCTAATAGAAGGCTTTCTATCAGTATATTTAAGGAATTTTCGAAGTACTACTCAAGTTAGCCGTGGAACGAGGTTTGGCTTTAGCAAAATCACTCCTGGGTCGTTGAGGGATTATGCTCTCCCACTCTCAGCCGCCCGAGTACAGCTTACTGTCGCACCTGATGGATTTAAATCGCTGTTTGCTTTTTCTTTTTCTTTTCCTTTTCACCAGTTGAGGTTGCGGCTCTCTTTCGGATGCACATCGACAAATTCCACAACCAATCTGGAAAAGCCACTTAGATTACCTTTCAGTCCCAGCGATCTCCCGCAATGGTAAATACTGCACAGACAAGGATTCATAATATTTAGTCCTTAGTTAGGATGGCACCACCAATAATCCTATAATAATACAGCTAAGTAGATAACCGAGAGAAGCTTGGAAAACAACTTCGCTATCTCCATCACTCCTCGACTACACTCCTCACGGATCACCTTCTGCCAATTCCACAGCTGCTCTGGCGACAGGCTAGTGGTCCCACTTCACTTCCCACTAGACCCCTGCTCCCTGCCCTATACTAATGTATGAACTAAGTGATTTCCACCATCGCACCATGCAAACAAGGAGAGCGAGTAGGTTTCACTAGCAACGAGGACAAAAGCGGGTATCTAGTGACGCAGACTTTACTATATTGTCCGTGGACAAAATCAACCGTCCACGAAGAGGGAAACTTTCGGCTATGACAATAACACTCCACCAACCCACTATCAGCAAAACAAAGAAAAAAACGAAAAAAAGTAAGTATATAGCAAAATATATAGTAGAAGCTAATATTTGAGCTAGAGAAAGTTCCTTAGATAGTGCTGAAAGCGCGAGCGATGAGGGTTGCGTTGCCATCGAGTTGGTGCACGGTTAATTGTGTCCATGGACAATAGCATGGTACGAGTACCGCCCAGAAAGCAAATTGGCTTACAGTTGATAGTAGAGACTCGTGAACCTTGCATACTATTGATGGGACTGAATTTGGCAGTAAAGAGGAAAATCGAGGTATTAAACGGAGAGGAAAAGGTATGAAGGAAGAAAGACGAAGAAATTATGGTAGGGGAAAGGGAGGGAGGGAGAATGGGATCTCGCTCCCGTCTCGCTCCCCTCAAGTCAATATTGCGCTGTGGTGTGGGCTATTCGATTGTTTGACAACTTTGGGTAGGGTACCGGGTAAACTCAAAAAACTCGCTATGCACATAGGATATAGGTGGGGATACCCGGAGTTTGGGTCAAAATGAGCAGAGAAAAGAATCATAGTGTTATACTTAATCCCCAAGCAGAGAGGCTAGAATACCTTTGCAGAAGGATAGCCTCCTAACCTAATCTTCAAGCTCGCACCTCCAGGGCAGTAGCACACAGTCCAACATGACCATCTTCAAGCCATGTACATAGGAGAGACAAACCGCAATTATTTTATCTGAGTTAACCGCTAGAATTCAGGCCGCTCTTAGCTTGTCAGAAGTACTTGGGCCGCGTATATGTTTTCTCCATATTATTTGTCATGTCTACACTCATGGAGGAAATGGGAAAAATGAACAATAAACATGTAAAGATGATTTGCTGTTGGAACTTATAGAAAGCACAGGGGGGGAAAGAGCAAAAGTGCGATCGAAATGGGCTCTAAGCGCAAAGAAAGCTAGAACTCCCGCTAGTAGCTAAGGAAAGGACAGAAGAAATATCTCTCCATCTAACGCCGAAAAACTCCCAAAACTCCCAAGAGATCTCAAGGAACCTAGAACGATCCAGATGTCCTATCATCCTCCTCCGCGAATCCTAAAACTTATGCCCCGCCAGTGCCCCGACCCCTGCATGTCTACGTACATAGAGTATGAGAGAAACATAGCGGAACAAAATACCTGACACCTATTGCCCAATGGCAATAGGTATTAATGAAACTGAAACAATTCTCCTATGCTTAGAGGCAAACGAATATCAAAAGGACAACCCACTAATAAATTCCTAGTCGCCGCACACTACAAAGCCACATGCTTTATAACCATATATCTCCTAGCCAGATAACCTCCTCTGTATGTCCTGCATATTGGTACATATATCCATGCAAGCGCATATACGCAGCACCCTATAACCGTATGCCCGATAGGCAATCCAACATTTACAGCCAGAAAATAACAGAAGGGAATGTGATGGAAATTTTGAGTCACACTGAGGGACCCCCGGGCTGTAGAAGCGCCACCACCGCTGTGTGGCCATGCCGAGTAGCCAACCGGAGTGGTGTCTGGCCGTAATCATCTAGTTTACTGAGGTCGACGTCGTCCCTCCCGAGTAGAATTTTCACCACCTCCGCATACCCATTCCCAGCAGCATACGAGAGTGGCGTGCGGCCGTCGTTATCTGGCTTGTCGGGGCTGACTTCGTCCCTTTCGAGTAGCATTTTCACTACTTTCGCATGCCCATTCCAAGCGGCGCACAGGAGCGGTGTTCGGCCGTATATATCGGG
Source organism: Tuber borchii (assembly GCA_003070745.1). Classification (NCBI taxonomy): domain Eukaryota; kingdom Fungi; phylum Ascomycota; class Pezizomycetes; order Pezizales; family Tuberaceae; genus Tuber; species Tuber borchii. The sequence continues at coordinate 39,199 of NESQ01000027.1, read as the reverse complement.
CCTATCAGGGCTAACCTCGCCCCGTTCGAGAAGCAGCTTCACCACTCCCCCGTGCCCCTTCAAGGCGGCACACCGGAGCGGTGTTCGGCCGTCGTGATCTAGATGATCGGGGTTAACCTCGTCCCGTCCGAGAAAGATTTTCACCACTCCCGCATGCCCAGCCCCAGCAGCACCGAAGAGTGGTGTTTGGCCGGCTACACACGGCTTATCAGGGTCGACCTCGCCCTGTTCAAGAAGCATTTTTACCATGCTCTCGTTCCCATTCCAAGCAGCACAATAGAGCGGGGTTCCGCGGTTGATAGCTGGCTTGTTGGGGTCAACCTCGTCCCGTTCGAGAAGTATTTTCGCCACTCTTTCGTGGCCATTCAAACAAGCAGAATAGAGTGGTGTTCGGCCGTCGTTATCCGGCTTGTCGGGGTTGACCTCGTTCCGTTTGAGAAGCATTTTCACCACTTCCACGTGCCCATTATAAGCAGCACAGTAGAATGGCGTTTGGCCCTCATTATGTGGCTTGTCAGGGTTAACGTCGATCCGTTCGAGTAGCATTTTCACCACTTCCACATGCCCCTCATAAGCAGCACTCCAGAGTGGCGTTCGGCCATCGTTACGCGGCTTGTCGGGGTTGACCTCGGTCCGTTCAAGTAGCATTTTCACCACTTCCGCGTGCCCATTACAAGCAGCACTCCAGAGCGGCGTTCGGCCGTCGTTATCCGGCTTGTCGGGGCTGACCTCGCTCCTTTCCAGAAGCATTTTCACCACTTCCACGTGCCCATTATAAGCAGCACAGTGGAATGGCGTTCGGCCGTCATTATGTGGCTTGTCGGGGTTGACCTCGGTCCGTTCGAGTAGCATTTTCACAACTTCCACATGCCCCTCATAAGCAGCACTCCAGAGTGGCGTTCGGCCATCGTTATGCGGCTTGTCGGGGTTGACCTCGCTCCGTTCGAATAGCATTTTCACCACTTCCGCGTGCCCACTATAAGCGGTACTCCAGAGTGGCGTCTGCCCGTAATTATCTGGCTCGTCAGGGTTGACCTCGCTCCGTTCGAGTAGCATTTTCACCACTTCTCCGTGCCCATTCCAAGCAGCACAAAAGAGTGGTGTTTCGCCGTACCAACCCGCTTTGTCGGGGCTAATATCACAACGCTTAAGTAGGATTTCAACAACCCTCTCGTGCCCATTTCGAGCAGCCCACACGAGAGGTGTATTATCCACACAGTCTCTTTGGTTAATATCACAACCCTCCACCTCTATCAAACTTGTCACAAGCTCAACAATCCCGAAGAGAGATGCACAATGTCGACCACTAAAGAAGTGGGGCTTATCAAAATCAATAGTGTACGAATATCCTTTCTGTGCCTCCAAGAGGGTTCTAGTGGATATGTGGTTATTGTAGTCGCCAAACAGCTTGAATGCAAGCAGTTTACTGCAATCCGAAAGGTCCTTTTTTGCATGCACTCCCCAATACACCGAAGAATATTCGAGGAAAGGTGTGCCCTGGAGATCAGGAGAGGGACTCGTCGAAAGACTCTTAACATGTTCCGAATTCAGATAACTTAAGCAGGTCTCTGCCATAGTCGAGTGAGGTGTGCCAAAAAGCTCAGGATGAGCTCGAAGATATTCTTGAAGTGTAAAATGGACTAACCGAACCGTGAAAGCCTCCTTGTCTACGGCGACAAGCCCTAGGCAACAAGATAGCAATGTCCCTATTGAAGGAACATCCCCGGAATTAAGATCCTGCGACCCCACCCTGACAGCGAGGGCATGACACAATTCATCAGCCTTCAAGGGCCGCTCGGAGTAGGAAATCCACATCAAGGCGGCCATGCCAAGCCTCGCTCTGCCCCCACCCTGCCTCTGTATCCGGCCCAAGGTTTCACCATAAGCACTCCCTAATCCCAAGCCATCAGTCATTGCGCTTAGCTTTTGTTGCCTGCCACGGGTTGTGGTTTCTTTCAAGACTGCATCAATATTCAGCGATACTAGCAGGAATCTAAATATGTATCCATTAGTCGATAACTTGAGGTAACTTTCCGAGCATCGTTGCTTCTACATACATTTCAGAAATATCGCTAGGAATTTTCTTCAGGATGTCTGCCTCCAGAGTACTATCCATCGCATCAGGGGTTATGTCCGCCGCCAGCCTGCTTCGAAGGTATGTGACAATGTCATCCCTCTTGGGACTTATTGATACGCTCGCCACTCTTCCAGAAAGACGCCGTCCAATCTCAGGTAAAATGTGCGGTCTTCCGGTCACGAATATTCGAGTGCCTGGAGACTGTTGGAGGAGTTGACCCAGCGAATCGAGAAGCTTGGCTCGGTGTTCTGTTGCACATTCGTCCAGAGCGTCTATGCATATGAACGTGCGCTTTCTGGCAGATGTAGTCTCCAACATTTTCAAAATATTGGAAATTTGCGGCCCCTGCCCTCCAATGGAATTTTTTCGGTACCTGTATGCTTCCGATATCTCTTCTGGGATCTCATCGAGTCCGAAAACCAGCTGCTTTACCAGAGAACCCAGCATGCTCGTGAGGGACTGCTCGTTTTGGGCCGCGAAGTCGAAATAAAAACATGCAACTGTGGCATTGTTTCCTCTAGCCTGACTACACAAGCTGTCTATAATCACGGAGCTAACATCGCGGCTTGTCAGCACTTGCCCTTTTTATTCCGCCTTTTAGGTTCATTCATATTACCAAATATAAGCTTTCCCAACCCCCGGATCTCCATTACAAAACAAGAGTGCCTTATCGGATTCACCTTCTTCACTACCGGCGTACCATCTTCTAAACTCCTCGGTTTGTAAAACCCATTCCCCTATAGTTTCGACTCTGCTGTCCTGGATGTCCTGATGGCGTAACTTAGGATCAAGTGGTGATAACCAGGCTAGGATATTTAGCCGCTCATCGGGAACAGTAGGGTTGATGTAGGTTATGTTGAAAGAGTTGGAATTATTACTGAATGATAACGACATTTTTTGTTCTTTGCTGCTTAGGATATTTTATGAGTAGATGATGGATAATGGAATCCGTCGGCCAGAGGAATTCCTGGGAGGCTGAAGAAAAGCGGGGTTTTTGTGAAACCCGATGGATACTTCTGGGCCCTCCAATCAATGGCCCCAAATTTGTGACAACAAGACTCCCTCTTTGCAACAGGATCCGTCTTACTCATGATGGTCACCCCACCTATTTAGCAATTATCGGTTTAACACGAGTCTTGTGTTGGATAGTGGCCTATAGGGCATGAGGTTATGCAGGTTTGCGGCCATGCAGGGATGCGGGTTTGCGGCTAGGAGACGGAATGATACGGGGCATATGTCTTTGTGGTTTCCTACGGTTCTGCAACTAGCAGAGGATTTGTTCTTTTCGCATCCTATGCTGGTAGGCATAGGGTATTGGTTTTATTGTTTCTTTCATTCCTTAGTTATATAGGAGTTTGCGCCTTGGCATTGCTGAGGTTGAGGTTCCATGGATCACGAAGGATCATGGGATGCTTTTAGATTGCAGGAGAGTTGGTTTTGTCAGCCTCATGTGTTTCTTTAAAGTTCTTTTGGTTTCGCGCATGTTTGGTTGTTCGCATTTAGACGGAGATATATATCTCCCAGTTTGTCCTTAGCTAGCATGCGCAGACGAGAGTTAGAGAGCGTATCGATCCTTCATCTCCGCATTTGTTTCCCACTCAGAGCCAATCATAATCCCACTTTTTTTCGCTCCTTCTTTTGTGCTTTCCTTAGGCACGAACATCTTGCGCTCTGGTGAAATGCCACCAAAGTACTCCTGCACTGTTATTACCAAGCTTGCTATATATACGAAGGCATCAAGCTTTACGAATGAGCCAATCGATAACCACATACATCACATTACTCCAACACTTACAGCACAGCGGGCGATGTAGTTCGAGGCTGAAAAGATATTCCCCAGCCTTGTACAGTACTGTGCCAACTTAGGCTCTGTAAAGTTAGGGGATATGCTTTTGATATAGATTGTCGCCGTCATGTCAGTACTAAAACAGCGCGGGGCAGTGTGGTCTCCTAGCAAGTTGCTACATTTGCTAACATTCTGACACCCGAGGAGTAAGTTTTTCGAGACCATATAATCTCCGACAGCTCACCTAAATAGTAATTCAGGGATCATTCAATATGCCGATGAATGAACTTTTATCAAAACCCGATATTTTTAGGATCTAAGGTTTACTACCAAACCAACTCAGCGAGACAGCCGATTGAATCTCCTATAACCAGCGAAATAAATTATCGCCTACGAACAGCACTCTTTGTATACAGATTGCGCCAATACCCAACAGGATATCCAAAACTATGACCAATATAGTACGGGAAGAAAATTTTTAATTCTGCTTCAGGCTGTTCACATTCTGTTGCAATTGAAGGCTATTACTGCCAAGCGGGTAGCTTACTTATCACCAGGCTTTCCTCAATTATTTCATCAGTCAAACTATTTCTCACCTAAGTTTAGGGGGCTCGCATGCTGGGCTTAGATAGCACGACACATAATACAAGACGCAATTGTACGGTAGCTTATCCCTTAGTCTGTCAGAGTGCCCAAGCGATCTGTAGAATAAGTCTCAGTTTGAAAGCCTAGTTTAGTGATTTATTTCCAGTTAAGGAAGGACACTTCGTAGATCTCGCTATTTTCCTTAACCAGATTTCTTGAGCTCAGCACCGGACAAACTAAGGGATAACAAATTTACCCGATACCACCAGCGGGGCTAGTGCAGGGGAGACACCCGACCCCAAATGGATGGATGAGAATCTTTTAGTAGAGCCTCCAGTAATGGGAGTGAAAAATCAATTTCTTCAGTGTCCTCCTGCATATGCTGCTAAGCCTCGTAGCCCTTCATATAACCATGGTCCAATCTCTATAAATCGATCTAAAACCAGCTTGCTGAAACCAACGAGACTTAATTTATTGGGGTTTTCTATGCCTAATCGATTTTCATTTTTTTCCTATTGCTATGTGAGGCTATTAAACTGTTACATAATATTTCCAACATCGAAGCACATTGCCGCTCCGAGTGATAACACATGACGCCTCACGGATCAGATAGGAAGAGGTTGGGTTTAACACCAAGAGGAATCGTGCGAAACGTCATCGATCATTGCCGGATAAAAGAGACTCAATTAAGAGAAAAGAAAGGAGTAAAAAAAGGGGAAGCAGGCGGGGGAACGAAGGTTACAAGGTGAGAAGCTGTGACCCAAGCCATTACGAGGAAATGCTGCGACAACTCTCAATCACAAACTCCAACACCTAGTTGAAACCCATCTAGCTGCCTTTATTTAGCCTCAGCCGTTAATCGCCTTCTCCGCTCAAGACATTATCCCCCATATATATTGCCAACACCCTTCGCCCCGTCCGCCCTTCCAGTCTTCAAGTTTAGCAGACCATCTTTGGAAACCAACGACATTGAATAGGCGAGACTTGACCAAAACACCAGACTTCCCCCCCTCCTTCCTTTTATCATAATATTATTCTTCCTATTACCACTCGAATCAATCAAGTCCCCACTTTGCCGCTACGAATGTTTTATCTCCCCCGTTAAGGATCCGACAAATCACCGCGGGGAGGACCAGCAGACAGCTAAACACAACCCCACCCGCAATCCATCACACTACATCTCAAACAGAAACAAGACTTATGCTAAGTTAGCTTAGTACTAATACACGGTACTCAAGTATGCAATACAGAATCACCCGGGTAGGCCGGCCGGTCCATACATCTAATTACCACCCCACCATAAAACCTAAAGTATCATAAGACGGAAAAACATCTCAGGAACATCACCATAACCATAAAAACCCAAGAACCCCAAAAACAAGAGGTCGAAAATTAAAAAAAAAAAATACAAATACCCCCACCCACACACGCACACAAAAGTACGATATCATGCCTACTCCTCAAACTAATTTCACCGCTAATCACTTCTTCCCCCAATTATTATTACCTCTCTCCCTCCAATGCCCTAACTAGGTCGTGTTCCTCCCCGAAGGTCTGCAAATTCCCCCCTCTCTTTCTTTCTTTCTTTCCTCCTACTCAACCACGACAAACACCTATATCCCCCGAAAATTTATCTTATAATACAAGTATTATTTTTCCTAGGCATGATTCTTCCAAAGTGTTTTTGTATGGTAGGGTGTGATTGGTGTTGAAGCATGACAGGTCGGTGGGCAGGTTTCGTTACCGTAGTGCCCGGGTAGAGCAATACGGTACTCACAGCATCGGGGGTGTTGGGGTCAGCTAAGATGGTCGAGGGAATGTGATAGTAGTGTATGATATTGGTGCTTTACTCAGCAGTACAGGCACAAGTTCACAAGAAAGAAAGCCGGAGAAATCCCTTTTAGTCTATTCGGCTACCCTATCCAACTATAATACCACCTACCCTCAAAAGAACAGAAAGCACGGTAAAAATGTGGGCAAAGTCAATGTGTTGAGGAGGTTGTAGGATTAAACTACCAATCGCTTCTCCATTAGACACACTGAAACCACCCCCCATCACCCAGCGCAACACATTAGGGAAATTATTCGCCGAGTGAGACCCCATGAGGCCTCACTCCTCATTCGCACAACTACAATCAACCCTCGAAACGCCAGGTCCCCAAAGACACCAACGTCAACAAGAAACAGCAAAAATCATGGCACCAATAAAGTAGACAAAACACCACAAGCCATCAGTACCACCACAATATGCTATTATTTCATTCCCTATTCAATTGCCCAACTTCTCTTTCATAAGCTATTCAGTCATTCCCCAGCCCGACCCGACCCCAAGTCGCCTATCCAACGGCTGAACCCCAAATGACAGAAAAGAAAATGAAACTGACAAATGAAACTTTTCCGCCATAAGAGAAACCATCAAGCAGTTGTACAAGGATTAAACAAACTAAACATATTCAACAGCCTCACCCCGACAGAAATTGGGAAAAAAAAAGGGAAAGGGAAAAAAAACAAAAATGGTAGCCCTGGTAATATATATCAGAATAGAAACCTTCACCACAGACCAGACAAAAGAGAAAAACTACTGTAACAGTGGATCTCTATAGTGCTTCTGCATGTTCGCCTTGCGGTTGACACCCCACTCCTGCCTTCTACGTCCACGATTCTCAAGATCTCTAGAGCGCTTCTCCTGCTCGCAGACTTCGCGCTTCTTAGCCAAAGAGACACCAAGCATACCCTGACCACCATTCGCACGGGTAATAGCGTTTCTGCGGCGCTCCTCTCGAGTATCAACAACGACGCCACCTTCTTCATCATCGTCATCAGAGACCGCTTCGGTACTATCATCAGAGTGAGGGTACTGTGTGTCGGCGATGCGGCGGACTTCGCGAGTTTGAAGCGGATGATCGCGGAGATTCTGTCTATAGTAACGGGCGAGTGAACGATGACCAACGGAGCGTCCAGAAGGAAGATACAACTCGTAGTCGTCATGGTAAATCGCATGGGAATGCGCATGGGAGTGAGCGTGAGAATGCCAGCCGTCGGTCATGTGATGTCTAGTTTCTGAGTGTTTCTTGTGGTGGTGGTGGCCCTTATGGTCGAGAGGGACAGCACAAAGGTCCTGGGAATCAAGAGAACTAGCACTAGAATCGGTTTCCCATCCTTCACCATCGGCCCCTTCCCAACCCTCATCTTCTGGTTCACCGTCCTTCCGAATAAGAACAGGTGCCTTTAGTCCTCGCTTGCTGTGCTCTTCGGTGGCCTCGTCGTCTGAGACGTCACTATATGTGGAAGTGAAGTCATAGAACTGACCCAATTCAATTTGCTGTGATTCCGTTTCGAAGCCGAGCATAGTGTGGCCCTTATCCCTCATATGTGTTCTGATTCCTTCGAGACCTCCCCTGGTCTTATTACAGAATAGGCACTGGTTTCCGAGGACGAGCTTTTGGCCAAGATACCGGATTAAACCCTCCAGGTCGGCAAGGAAACCCCGCTCCGGAATAAATAGGCCGTGTGCCTTAGTCATGTGTGACACATTAAGTGGTAGCGATGGAGAAACATATGGGCAAAATAGGCATGCCTCAATCGGTAACTGTGGTAAATCCTCCACTTTTTCTGTAGCGGCCTTAGGCGCATCACCATTCGAGAGCGAGGTGACAGTATCGATCGAAGACCCAGAGGACCTATTCCCAGCCCCCTCGGCAACCTTCAAGATTTGCACCATACCCGAAAACTCTACATCAGAAATCGCCTTTTCCTCCTCCTTATCTCCCTCCAACACCTCAACCGGTTCCCCAAGCGAAAACGTGCTGCTAATAACACTGCCAGTTTCGTCCTTCTCATTAACTCTAAATCGCCCGTTGCCCCCACCCGCTCGGAAAGCGCTCAAGTCCATGTTTGTAATGTTCTGTCGATGCCGCTGGGATCCCACGTGGTTCGCGTAAGCGTTTTCGGAATAATACGTCTTATTACATGCCTTGCAGATTTTCTCGAAAGAAGCGCGCTCCCGTTCCAGTCGTGTCGAAGCCTGAGCTGTGAGGACCTTTTCGGCGAAAGTTTCGGAGGAAAGTGGTGGAAGAGAAGCAACCTTCCGCTTCAAATTGTACTGACTATTCCACAGTTTAGCTGATTAGTACACTCCCGCGCGAAACTCGCCACCAAAAGAGTATACATACTGCCAGTCGGTGTGGTAGTGAGTGCGCTGCTGATCATGATTGCGAAAAGCGACTTGGCACGTGTTGCAGGTGTAGGGGTGCGTCTGAGATATAGGAGCGCTCTGCATGCTTGGAGCCGTAGCTGGGAGAACGGACGTCATGACACCCTTCTTTTTTTTTCTTTCTTTGAGATGTGAGTGTTTTACGGACGTTTTCCAGAAGTGGTGGGGGGACGAGGGGTAAATATTCAGCTGGGAGGGGTAAATGCAGGGGTTTTCTCGGTGAGCTGCAGGCGGAGTGTGACTATTCTTTTTAGATCGTCTGCTCTTAGTACGCGATCGAGAGGAAGATTGATGGATAAGAGGGGAGAAGTGAGAAAGAGCGGTGTAGGGTTTGCTTTTAAAGGGTTGGGGAGAATAGAAGGGATATGATAGCTGAAGAAAAAGAAGAAAGGAGAAAATAACACAAGGACACGAAAAATTATTGTAGGAGCCAGCAGCCAGTTTGCCCCTTTGGGGGGCATGATTTGAAAGCGACAGGTTCCCATCCACTCATAATAATGCTCACCCAACAGCCCCAGGCCAGTAACAGCATAGGCCAAGCGAGGCAACAGGAGAAAAAAAAGGTAACATCTCGTCAACCACAAAATCGTGCTGACAATGAATCACACCGAAGACTCGACAATAATCAAGAAACAAGAAAGGAGTGGGATTAAAATAAAAAAACTCACCAGGTTAGATTCCACAGCAATTGTGACAGATACAATATCTTTGGTGCGAGTGTGTAGGGAGAAGACGTGAAGTTGTAAGCAGCGTACTGTAGCGGGTATGATGGAAGGAAAGAAAGAAGAATGTGAGAATAGACGCAGCTAGTACCAGAGCCAGATCGAAGGAAGAAAAAAGCAAAAAGAGAAAAGGAAAAAGAAAAGTAGCAGGTGGGGCAAACAGAAGCTTGTGTGAAAGGAGGCTCTTCACGGTTTATTAAGGTGAACGGACGGGGATATTCTCCGCTGTAACCTAACAAACGGTTGCCACCACCCGTCGCTACCGTGCCGTCGAGCCTGTAAAGGGGGGAAAGGAAAGGATACCGGTATTTGTAATAATTGTCCTGTGAATTGAAATTATTATTTTCTTAGTCTCTTTCGCCTCCAAGCCAGAGCTACTCTTGCCTACCGAGCTGGTTAAGAACTCGAAAGGAAGAATTGTGCTTCTGGAAGAACTCAAAGAGGGGGGTAGAGAGGGGACTAAAATGGACACAACAACAGTGAGAGGAGCAAGGAGAAAATAAACAAGCCTTCAGACGCTAAGTTGTTCTGATGACGATGTGGACAAGGGTCATAGCAACCGTGCGTTCGCTATCTTCGGCTCTGGGGAAAATGAGAATCAGAGCTGATATGATATGTTGATTTTTGGTGAGCTAAAGAAAGAAAAAAAGATATTCTAAGAGCTAAAGGAAGTGAAGGTGAAGTGAAGTGAAGGGGCAGTGGGGGTATGTGTGAGGGGGTGACGGTGGTGATGGTGATGGGGAAAGAGGGGAGAAAAGGAGAAATCGAGTGAAAGAGATTTGTCCCTTTTATTATCCTTGATCTCTTGATACCTAAGAATACCCAGACCAGACGCAATACAGGGGCCCAGAGTAGAAAATTGAGGCCCACCGCATTGTTCTGCTTCGGGGGCCAGTGCAGGGCTGCCGCTGTCTCCGATTGTGTGGATGTGAGCTTAATTTCTGTATGAATTTGTACAATTCCACTCCATGCTTCACTTCCTGCCTTACTCCTCAGTGTGAAACAAACTGCCGTAACTCGCCGTACAAACATTATATAAGTCTGTAAAGCCAGTCAGCCAGGGAGCTCGCCTCTTCTTTACTGTTTGCTGTACTTGTACTTTGCATTTATGATATCCTCTCGGTGCCCGCCGGCGCCGACGCCTCGCTCAAAGACAGGACTCGTAAGGCCCTGCGATAGTAATCAAGATAAAACGGCATATCAATCCCTTATCCAATAGACCAAGCTTGCACTCTACTACTCCCCGTCTCCCCCCACGCAATACGACCGATTAAGATCCATACCTCAACCTACCAGACCGGTACTTCGTTTTATAAGATGATCCTTGACTACGAAGGTACAAGGGCAAGGACAGGCAACACGCAAGCTCACAGTCGGTCGCTCGTGTTCATAGCATTGCATAAGCAATAGCAATAGCAGCGCATATCACAAACATTACCCAACTCAAGGAATGATAGAAAAGCTAGCTGGCTATATGCACTGGTAGGGTTGCTGCTGCTGCTGCTGCCAACAAGTTTCCTCCCACTATCTGTGCGGGGAGATTCCTGGGGAATACGATAGAGTTTAATCCTGGCTCCCTCAGCTTCCTCCTCCGGGCTTAACATTTATGCCCTGTGTTCAGTGCAGCCCAAACCTCCCAACAGTACTTATCGGCAACCCAGTTGTCGAGAAAATGCCGCATCCAAATCCACACCATCCATTATTACGCTATAGCCCTTCATGCTATTACTCCCGTTCCTCCTCCTCCAGACCCGGCGAACCTCATCTGCGAAGTCCCAACACTTTCCAATATATTCCCTAGCAAGGTAAACCTCGGAAAGCACTGTTCTCTCTCTCTACCCATCCCTCCCAAGCATCCAATCCCGAGTCTAGCCCCAGATTTTAGCACTCCGTATGCCCAGCAATACCCTCATGTCCCTCCGGAAATAGTGCATAACAGTGCGATCACTTTTGGGGTATCTGTACTCGAGTATGTTGTGGTCCCTTGTATTCTTCCCATGCATTGCGTTTGGCAAGATACCAGTACCAGGCTTGCACGACCGTGTCTAATGCCGTGCCCCATCCGGGGAAGAGGGCGATGAAAGGCGAACAAAGCAGGGTATCTCAGCCCAGCCAGTATCAAATCCCGCACCCCACATACCATTGGTGTTGGAGCAAGGAAAGAACATTTTGTGAGCTGGAAAAGCTCCCTCGCTTCCAAACGCTGCTACCCGTTAAGAGAGTAATTCCGTTAATCGTAATCTCAGCTAAGCTTTTTCCAAGACACAACTCCAGTAATGCACGCAAAAAGTCCCAAAACCATGCGTTCCAAACACTGCACTGTATCACAAGGCTCCAGAAATGCACACCAACTATCGTTTCCGGACTATACCGTAGTGGCCGATTCCATTGATCCTTGATTTCAATGGTCAAATCACGATAACAAGGAATCTGAGACTGCTCTTGCCGGTACCGGATCTCTCCCTTTCTTTCTCCACTCGAGTACGAGATCAGACACATTATCCGTCTCCTTCTCCTCTGCTCATCATGCACTGTTCAGGGCGCGTCGGGCCTGGTTTTTCCTGTCCAACAACTAAAAGGAAAATGCATCGTCTCCAATTACAGGAAGAAAAAAAAAGAAGAAGAAAAAGCAAATATCTCCTGCCGATACCCGAAGGTAAGCGTGCGCGCGCCCTGGGTTTCTGACATCTTGAAATTGAGTTGTAATCATAATTTCTCCAAAGCACTGGTTGCTGGTAACTTAAGAGTTGTCAGTCCTGGCATTTTGGTTCAGGTCTCAAGAAACGGGGAACAGCGTTCGACCCAGACCGCTTTGTTTTACCATCCATACCTGCTGCCAGCACCCTAAAGTTTTTACTAGTAACCATTATCTCCTTCCGGCGGGAATTCTGGCAAATATGGTAGTGTCGTAACCCCGCCAGATGGAATCACACGTTAGCAACAATAGCTCGGCACTTGAAATGTGGAGTTGTGGAACCCTGGGTTGCATTTGAGCCGCGATCGACCCCTCCACTTTCCCGTTCCATATATTCCCTCAGCGCTTCGAGAGAAACACCGATACACCGGATGAGCACCTCGAAGCTTTGTCGCGTAACACCTGTAGCACCCTACGCGCAGCTCTTGGAAAGCTTGTTTCACGAGTTTAGTCTCAGATAATCTCCACCTTGTCCTTCTAGCGTCCAGCCTTCAATTTCCACAGAGTTTTGGCGCAACTGACGACTGAGTATGATATCACTACCGCATGTCCTAGATATCAGTAATTTGGTAGCAAATCTCTGGATAGCAAACCTGTAGGAGAGTTATACACAGCGATAGAGCAGTCGCCAAGATTCATCACGACTCACTCGAGGGAATACTTACTCGGAGCCAGGGCATGTAACCGATTATTCCTTCAGGAATGTACACCCAGTCAGCCGATCCTGTGCATGATTTTATTCCCCGGAGGGCAAGAGGAAGGAAAAGTGTGGTTATGGGAAAAAGGATTTTTAGCAATCACAGAAACCCATGACTCAGAAGTTCATCAGCACGCCGCTTAAAATCCCACGGCTTTCGCGGAAGAACTGCAGAGTGGTACCGTGGGAGATAAGGCCATTGATGTACTTCGCGAGGGGTCATTTGATCTCAGGCACGTGAAGTCGAAAAAGAGGGGTATTGTGGACCTCGCTCTGCGGTTATTCCTCTCTTTGCTCTATTAGGGCACTCTTGATCTTAAGCACACCACCCCTTTAAAGTGAAAGAGGGCAATCCTAAGAACTATCTCTCCGCTCTTTCCATCTCTGGCTGATACCCCCTTTATAACCATACCGGTATGAAAGCTGAGTTAAAATTCTCGAAGCTCGGGGGACAAATTACGCATCGAATCTCAAAGTCATAGACACTACGACCGCCAAAACCCTTCCATTACCGCAATGACATCCTCGATCTTTCAGAAGACTGGTAGGCCTTATATGGTGAAATTACGGAACTCACCGAGAGAGAACGTGCCCCGCTGGCATCTGATAGCCGCCCTCACTTCCCTAGCAGAAGATCACCACTCTACCCACAGCTGCAGTCTAGGGGCCTCTATGTAGCATGATAAGACAACCCGGTAGCTCGATCGTTCAGGGATCTCACAGCAGGCCCGCTTCCGAGCTAGCCAGTATTTTTTGCCTAGGAAAAAGCCTGTAGACATGCGTCCCTCGGAAGGAACCCTCCAGACCAGATGAAGATATCCTACCCAACCCTTGAAAGATCGGCCCCTACTAGTCAGGAAAGGAGGAGTTTAGCCTTTTTACCCTTGGGACTAGCTAAAGCAAATGTCATTCTCTGCGGTGAGCCTACGAAAGCGTAGGAGGTGGAGAAAATGCGGCATGTCCGGTAGTCTAGGAGATATAATAGAGTTCTCACAGAAATAGTTGTCTGATAGGGATACCGATTCCACCAGGGAGTCGCGCTTAGGACATTCGTGCGCTATTTTAGACGACGAACACCTAAGTATACCGGCACCCAGGCCCGAGAATCTAGATAAAGAGTTTAAAAAAGTTCGCAGAGGTAAAAAAAGACCTCCTTCCAAGTGTTTTTCCCCTCAATACCGGAACCTCTACCCCCCCTCCCCCTTACACTTTTTCCGGCTAAACCAATTCCTTATCCCTAGTATGGTGACCAACACCGAATTTCTCCACATATTGACAAATACCGCTTGGTAGTAGTAACCCGATCCGTGAAGTAGTGGTAGCAGTATGAGCAGTCTAGCCGTTTTTCCCAATTTCGTGACACCCCAAACCCGCCCGGAAGCTCAGAAATGAGCAAAACTGTGGTACCGGTAATAGAGGCATCAACTACCGAAACCACAATGAACCAAGGAAACAAGAACGCCCCCAATAGCTTATTTTCATGCTTCTTTGGCCCGCCCTTGCTCCGCTATTATATACCGGGCGAGTCGGCAGGATACCTTCCCGTGGTATCGATTCAATAGTAATATCACTAGTTAGTATCTATAATATCAAATGTAAGGGGATTCATCGCCACTGAAGGGATAACATATTCTTAGCATAGATATGGTCAGGTAGAACAATCTCTATTATGGATAGGCCATTAAAATCGCCTCCGAAGGCAGCCAGCCCACAGGAAGCAAGGGGGGGGCGAACAAAACGTAAAAGGAACAGTTTCGGTGACGTCAAAGATTTGAAAGCATTCTCAAGGCAAGCCTACGCCAAGAAACACATAATGCAAAGGACAAACGCAGCAGCAACATCCTCGAGCAAAACAAAAGAGTACGCGTAAGCCTGGGACTGTTAACGAATGATATCTCGTGACTAGCCCACACACATCACGACTATCCCATTGATTTCTAGAGATCACAGTTTAAGTTATATAGCACGAGCTTTTCTAAAGAGAATAGTGACTACGATCCTATGAACAATCAAAGACAGAGCAATATTTAGGGATGCATACGTATTCTGCATAATTACGTGGCCCACATCGTACACATTCCTACTAGTATCGCTCGGGCTATGTGGTTTCACATCCTACTATCAGAGTCCCCGGTATGCGGAGCGCCACTTATGTTTAAAATTGCAGAGAATCTCATGAAAGATATCTCTAGAGTAAAAAAATACCTCCCATAAATAACTAGCCCCATTAAGCCCCAAAATCCATGATACCCTCTTCCCCCGATCTAGTACCTTGTAAAATAAAAACACGTATCCCCCTCCGGAAAAGAGAAAAGAGAGGTACGACAATATAAATGGTGCCTAATTAGTGAAAGACACAATAAGATCCCCGCCATACTGCATTAGCTATCTGGGACCCTCAGCATCTAATTTCCTTATCAAAAAATGATCAAATCACACTTCTCAAAATCGGAATTAGCATAGTATCATACACGGGTATGATAAGCTAATTATGATAAGAACTCCCAGCATACCCAACCCACGCACCAGAATGAACCCCGACGATACACCAACGATAAAACCCAAAATTCAAACATTCCAATATCATACGACCGGATCACTCTACCCTCCTGCAAATACCCCAAACGCCATAAAATGACCACACACATCTCAAAAGCGCGATACAGCACCCCACACTCCAGCAACAATTTAAGTTAACCTTCAGTCAACCACAAATAGCCTACAGAAATTAATCCTGGATCGGGGGAGAGTTTAGTAGCGTTTTAGGGATGATCTGGGGATATAGTACCCACCCCAGCTCAATAATAAACTCGTCGAAAGCACATTACCATACTACTCCTCCATCTGCCAATCCCGGTGTTCCGGAAACTATCCCCCAGTTAATCAATAACTTACCCTTTCCTCCAATCTATCTATTATATCTATCTGTTGATAGATGTGCTAGTGCGGGGCAATGGCCACTTCTGTAGAAGGCTAGCTTTATTTGTTCAAGAGACAAGGTAGCTTATAACTTAGCGCTTCTCTACCGTACTGCTTGAAGTGCCGGTATGATACGGCCCCTACTTTATCCGAGTGAGAACTTGTGCGCTGTGATAAGTAGCACTTTTTGCCCCTGGCAAGTTTCACATTGGATGCGTGTTATATCATACGCTTACTTACAAGTACACTACGTCGAGGGAGTCACCGAACAGGTACTGTACACTGCGGAACCCAGTCTGCACTCATACCCCCTTCAACTTAAAGAAATTTACTACCCAAGGTAGAAATGTTATATGCTATTGTATCTTATCATTAACACCCTTCTTCACACACACCTCACTCCCCCGGCAAACGTATTACGGTACTACAACTAATTTAACTCAACACCCAGCAACCCCCCCCCACCTTCAAAGTCTAACGAGCGTAAAACCAAAAACGATAATGCGAAATGCACAAACTAATGACCCCACCCTAGTTTATACAAAAAACACTTTGTCTGCCTGCACAAGTGATCAAAGAAAAAAGTTTTTACCGCCAAAAGAAAATTTTTAAAAAATCGCCATCTTCGCTATTTTTCGTTCATGGCAAACAAACTAATAAAATATAAAAAAAAAAAAAAAAGATGAGCCTCACCAGGGTATAAACGTTGCTAACAAGTGGCCATCTCCTGTCCTTGACAAGCGAGTGATAAGTAATTGACAAGAAGGTAAAAGAGAGAATGAAAAAAATGAAGTGAAAAAAACAGAAAGGGAAACCCGCTCACAAAACGCCGAACCGCGCCACATTAAGGTTTGTTTGGTCGATCTTGGTGCTTTTAGAACAAAAGAAAGACCTTTTTTTGGAAACACTCGTACATTAATCGAATTCCGGCCAGCGGTCGTAAGCTGGAATGTCAGGCCCTGTCCAAGACTCGCCATAGACGTTCTTGCGCCCTCGGAGGAAGAAGCCATCGTGGGCCTTTTGAGCGATGTCGAACCAAGAATTTGGCTGTGGGTGTTTGGTCCACTAGAGGCATCAGGTCAGATACGATGGGATAGAGGGCGATGGAGAAAGAGGAGCACAAACCTGATTATGAATATGATAACTCCAAGCTCCTCTGAAAAAGTTTTCCAATGTTCTATTGTTCGGCGGGTATTTATCTTCCTTCAATGTATATGGCTTTCCCCCATATGTCACATCTAGATCCATAGCCAGAGCTTTAACTGGGGTGCGCTCGGCCTCGTCGGGTGAAGATGATGGCGAATCCGAAATCCGAGACCTGAGCTCTAGCTCCCTCTGATATACCCTTTCTGAAAGTGGCTCCCCATCGTAGCTCTCCCATTCATCCTTGATAGCACCCTTAGTCCCTTGAAAAGCAACGCCATAATCCTTGAAGCAAGGAACTGTGCATCTCCCCTCTCGGCCCCAATTGAACTCGCCCCAAATTGGATCAAACAGCCCGGTCTCAAACATGGCAAACTCCTCATTTCTCCCATCCTTCCACGCCATCCTCCCAATGATTCTTGGGTGAAAGTTAAGGCCCATTCTGATTCCGCCCCTAACGAGATATGATGATAGAGAGGTGTTTGCGTTGAGAGACATGACAGCAGTGTTGTAATCCCCGGGGTGCGAATGAACTGCCCAACGCTCGGCAAAGTTATGATCAGGCGTCAATAACAGCGGCCGCATGTCACGCAAAAGCATAACATCCATATCCATATAAACACCTCCGTATAAATGTAGAACCACGAAACGTACGGCGTCCGAGACAGCAACAGGAAGAAAAGTCATTTGGCGCTCCGTAAGCACAAGCCACTCGCTACCATCTTCCACTCGAACAACCCCGTCGGCAATGTAAACCTCAGTTTTAGGACTCTTAGTTGCACCGGAGGCTCTGCGGATGGACCCCCTGCCGACCAAAGATTTCGTATATGCCGGATCCTCAGCGATAGCCCCTTTGGGCAAGGGAATTCTACGGGGGAATTTCCATGCCTTAAGAACCAAATCACCACGCTCCACAAGCGGAAGAAACTTAGCGAATAGAGGGTCCTTCATCATGTCTGGCACAGCGTTCGGGAATCCATCCGACTCGAGCCAAATATGTAGTCTGCTGCAGGGGATATTTTGGGTATAGAGATAAGCTTTGACGAAAAGTTCGACTCGCCACGTAGCCGGACCAGTCCAATACGTATGATAAAGTTGAACGGGGCCAGGGCAATCTCCGATATGGTGTGTGGATGGGGGGCGGCATCCTCAATCGATTTGTAGCTCGGGTCAGCAGCCGAAGGCCGGTTCTCGGGCAGGAAAAAGTAATCGTCCTCGTGGTGAGTAAGGTAGTCTAAGCAATCATAAACATTCCTCATCTTCTCCAACCCATTTAAGGAACCCCGACACGTCTCAACCAGCCTCGTATAATTCGCATAAGTATCCACATCCGGCCTCTTCCCCATGAAAGCATCGTTGATACTCTCCACCAGAGTCGCCGGCCTCAGCCGCCAATTCACACCCCCGGACAGCGAGCCCCCCTTACTACCCTTCCCGGTTGATTTCTTTGGCGGACCCTTCGAAAAGGGAGAAATGGTACCGGTTTGATAGATGTGCAGAACTTCGACAACGAACGTGTACGCTAACGCTGCGATGAAAAGATTTCGGAGGAGGAGGGTGAAGCGACCGCATGATGAAGGGTTTCTTCGATCCATGGTGTGTGAAAAAGGCTGAAGGGAGCTGCTTCTCCTGCGGCAGGGAGAAGCAGGCTATCGATAGAGAAAATAGGAGGAATCCAGCGAGAGAGATTTGTCTGGTGAAACGTTTATCGCGGGCGTCGTAAAGTTCAACCGATTCAGGGGCTCCGGTGGGAAGCGAAGGCAGCGAAGCGATATATGCCGCTTGTCGGAGCTTTTTTGAAGAAGAAAAATAGAACAGGCAGAAAACCAAAGGGTAGAATACCGGAAGAAAAGAAATTGAAAAGAAATGGAGAGTTGAGGGCTGAGAGAAGAGGAAAAGGGAGAATCACACAAAACGGGTGGATTGGCTGGTTGGCTGCCGGTACGGGTTGAGTTGCGGTCGTGGGAGGCAGAAGAAGCTCTGCGACAAGGCACACACACCCAAAAACAGGGTCTACCCCAGCCTCTGGAGAGTCCAAAAGCCCCACAAGAGATGATTTCCTAGAAGCCATTGGTTAGACCGTCTGACGGTTCTTGAAACCTCCATGAAAAGGCCCAAGTTTATCTCAGCATGATGGCTTTGGGACCCGCCCTCAGCAATTCTTCACTCTCGAGTAGTAGAATCAGAGTTAGGAGCTCTCATGCCTGAACCATGCCTTACTTGCCAAAATCGTAGAGAGTTACACGCTCCCACCCCCCCTTTTTTTTTTGGTTAAATCGCAGATAATCAATCCCTCACGAGGCTGAAAATCCTAAACGCTGACAGCGGCTAGCAATCCCTTGTCAAACCCAAAGCCCATGTTTTTCCAGATAGAGCCAAACCGTTACCCAGTTAAGGGTCAATCATGCTAATAAACTCAATAAAACCAGCGCCACAGAAAAAGGTGAGATTCCCCGACCGTGAATTGCCTCCACAAACTTTCCAGGAGTATTGGATGCGGGGTCAAGGGAGGCTTTCCTTGTCACTGGTTCAGTTGATCAGCCGTCAGAAGACATGACTCGGATAACACGATCTTATGTCTGAAGTTGGCCAGAGGCGAAGCACTAACCTTGAGAATTATTTTCAATTCCTGCGCCACAATATGTGCGGCTGAAAATGGTGGGGGTGTAATATAAATATGCACGAAAAATGCGACTCGACCACGGTATGAGTGCCGGAAGCACTGCACGAGATTGTATGGCAGTCTACTTGTACTACCATCGTACTCACCGGGACCATCACAGTACTCGAGCACAGTATCTGTGCAAGTGCTTCTCGACTCGGGAACTTGATCTTCAACGCTGTATCATAATATTATTATACCGGCAGCCGACACTCCCAAGCCACAGGACCCATTTCCAAGTTTTTAGCCTGTGAATCTCGAAACTCGCCGATCCCATGTTACAGTAACACTCGAGTAGAAAGACTCTAATAGTATTATATCTAAAAAAAGAGCAACCCTACTGCCCCAAGGTGACGACGACAAAACAAGCTATCGCAAGTACAACGAAGCCCAAGGCACTCTCTGTAGTATGATATAAACCATCACCCCATCATTAGACTGCTGTGCTGTGCCGTACCGTATATTCTGATCAAATTCGCTAACCCCGTCCCAGGATGTGTTATTTCCGGCCCAGTAAGATATCGTATTTTTCCACATTTGGGCCTGAACAATGAATTGTAGTTGGCTACATCAAGTTGGTCTGAAGTTGCCAATGAGAATTGCCCTCTGAACCCTAATTCCGCTCTCTTACTGGGCCGGAAATAACACATCCTGGGACGGGGTTAGCGAATTTCATCAGAATATACGGTAATATATATATACCCAACAAACCATTAAGACCGCCCTTACATGCACCATTCAATCAAGTATCACCATACTATAATAATTCGTGAGTGAGCCCAAATCAGAACGAAATCCCTTTATCATACCGTCGCACACAGGTACGATCTTGGCGACAAAATTCGTGGCCCCTCACTACTAAAGACATATGAACGATCACAACAATAGAATGAAAAAGCAGATAATTTGAATCCCTTTATATAGCATGTAATACTTTACATAGTAAAGAGAATTAAAAATTTGTTTGCATGCCCCTCTGCTCCTGACATTGTTTCAACCTCTCCGGCATACTATCGAACAATTGGTTCCACTCAGACGGTTTCAGATGGTCCAATGCTTCCTGGATTGCAATATACATCTCACTGTGGGTTCAGGGAAAGTGTCTTCATGCCTTGACGCACTGCTTCAAGATTCTCCATACATTCCCTCATCAGCAAAAAAACAGCCTGCCCCCTGTGCCTCATGTCATTGGGTTTTATGTTTTGGCACATTGTGAGTTCTATGATCACGATATTAAAAATCCCATTAGTTTAACTAAAGAAAATGATATTAATTCTGTTTTCTGCAAAATATGAGCAATTTTTATTAAGAACTCATGGACCTTTTACATACTGAAGTTGAGAAATTTGAGTTCACAACATACAACTTTGTAATGTAAAATATCTATGAAATATTGATAAAAATAGCTCATATTTTGCTAAAATTAAGATTAGTATCTGATCATTAGGGGACACAATTGGAAGTATCATGATTAACCGGGGACACTCGTGATTAGCCAAAATGTAAAACTCAATGACATGGCTCACCTTGGAGCACAAAAGACAGGTTTTTTTATTGCTGATGCTATCGGATTGAGATCTGGCAAAGTGGTGGGTCTATCAGCAAAAATATTACTTTGCGTCTGTAGCGTCTGACGCACAGGATGGAAAGGATACCCAAAACGCAAACCTCCACTCCGGATGCGATGTTGATCTGACGTCGCATCCGGAAGATCATTTTTGCGTTCTCCCGCATCCTGAGGTCTTCCGGACACAGACCGCTCCATCCTGATGTCTTCCAGACACAGACCGCTCTGTCCTGTGCATCCTTACGATATTGGACGACCTCCCACTCTCTCCTGACGACGTTAGATGATCTGCAGTTACTTCCCGTCGCCCTCCTCTCACCGTCCAATTTTTAGTCTTCTCATCGGGAAGTCTATACATAATACTCCTTTTGTCTGGAGTTTTGCCAACTTCATGAAGCATCCAGAATCTCACTTTGTCCTTCAGATGCATCTGCTTGGTGTCTGGATACCCTCCCGATATCTTCTGATACTATACCGCTTATTCCAGATAGCTTTCCCATTTTTCACACATATTTAAGACGCTGTCCTAAGGTATTCTTGATGCTTGCCCCCTCTTCCCTACTTTATCGTGATGTTTTCTCTATCTTTTCGCTATCGGGATATCACTTGCTAACATCTGAGATCTCACATGTATACGCCTTTGATTCTCGTCATTACTATTGGATAATCTAAATCTATTGCAATTACTCTATCATACACGCCCAAAGTCCCACTAATTACCCTCTCCGATGCCAACTTCTTCCTCCCTGGCCTCGGCGTCCTATTGTATATTTCCACCCCCTTCAGGTAAAGCCTCCTCGGCCTCAAAATCCTTGAGGCTGAGCGATAGGAGGCTGGATAGATCAGGGCTCCTGGCGTTCTCCGGTCCTAGTTCCTCAGTCTGGCGACATCCGTCTTCTGAGCTAGCTGGATCTGAATCTAGATACCAAGACTCCAAGTCAACCGACATCTAGCTGAAATCCAAAGACGTATCTGTTTCCTGCGACGGATCCAGGCTATCTTGGCCCTATGTCACTGGCAGGCTCCAGACTAATGTCTCAATCGGCATCTGTCTTCACCTCGCAGACTGTCCGTGACTATCACCAGCTAACTGACGCTGCAGTTCTGCGTAAACGGCATCATTGTCGTCCATAAAGCCTTCATGCCTATTCGGCCGAATGCTATGCTGATTCTCAAGCCTTTGAGTAATTGTCTGATGAAGATTCAAAACAAACGCCTCCAGCGTCTCCTTTGCGAACCCCAGCCACGTATTTCTCTGCCGTACAAAAAGGTCTTACGTGTCGGTCAGCTAGTAGCCGTCTTGGTCTTCTACAACACCCCCCAAAATTCAGATGCTCTTACCTCTAACTACATCATGCTTGAACTGAGGTGGGGTCTTATATATCCCAGTTTGCCATGCCCGCAGTATATGGCACAGCATCGCATATGTCAGGCAGATTATATTAGAGTTGATCCGCTTGAAAAATCCCCGGTCCACCATCCCTTGAATCTTTATCTCATCGAAATACTTGCCGTATATTGCGTTGGCAATCTGAGGCGCAAGGAACTTGAATGTTAAGTTCTACTCCCAGCTCAGTCAGTCACTATATCCGTATTCATTAGCAAAAAAAAAATCTATCTTTTGTGCTCCACGGTGAGCCATGTCGGTGAGTTTTACGTTTTGGCTAATCGCAAGTGACCCCGGTTAATCATGATGCTTCCGATTGTATCCCCTAATGATCAGATACAAATCTTAATTTTAGCAAAATATGAGCTATTTTTATCAATATCTTATAGACATTTTACATTACAAATTTGTATGTTATGAACTCAAATTTCTCAACTTCGGTATGTAAAAGGTCCGTGAGTTCTTAATAAAAATTGCTTATATTTTGCAGAAAACAGAATTAATATCATCTTCTTTAGTCAAACTAACGGGATTTTTAATATCGCGATCATAGAACTCACGATGTGCTAAAACGTAAAACTCAACGACATGAGGCACATGGGGCAGGCTGTTTTTTTGCTGATGTTATAAACCACTTAAGACGAACCTCATATCCATTGGGCGAGCACAAGAACCTGTGTCCTTCTAGGAGGTACTCAATCCTTCGTGCCCTAGCCATAGGGTCTATCGGAAGACTATACAACCCTTCGATATTGGTCTTGATATGGAACAGGAACTGCCCTCTGACTGCCATGCGTTTACCACGAAGCTTCGGTTGTTAATACCCTATTCTGCGCTGTATCATGGCTGCCTAAGTGAACTTACTAGTTTCAAACTCTCCTCCGATAGATCTATATACCCTGTATCAGATATTGCATCCTGCACCTTGCTCTAAACCGTGTACACCTTCGACGTCAAAGCAATGGCGTTCGGGAGTAGGCTATTGAAAAGGGTGTACCTAAGCATCAGGGCCATCACCTTCCCTAATATAGCACCTTCTGCCCCTATCACTGTTTTTTGCCGCTAGTCAATCAGGGGCCTGAATCGTCCGTAACTGGGTGTACCCGGTTTCCTTGGAGGACTTAAGCTTCTGACGCCAGACGTGTTGATAGTATAGTTTGCGAGCTGGGACAAAGATTTTTCTGTATTAGAAGATGGGAACGTCAGTGGACTTTAGGTTCTGCCACGTATTATGCGCCCCTGAGCTACTGGCGTGTGCTTAGCAAGATATACTTCTTGCGATCCTGAAGTGGTTGAAATTCGCACAGTCATCGGGCTACTATTTCCTTGTTGGCCAGCTGCCTGCGAGCTATGCCACCGCGCTGATGCTGTACCATCTTCAATATCAAGCGTTTCTGTATCAGGTTCAGTATCTGATTTAGTTTCTTCAGCGTCGCCTAGGTTTTGGTACACATCACTGCTCTCATCGCTTAAATGAACTGTTTCCAAATGCTCTTGTCCATCGTGTTCCATTTTGGGTTCAATATACATCTGGGTTTGCATCAGCAAAAGTTCACATTTGACCCCCATACCTCATGAGGGATAGGGGGTATGGGGGGCCAAATTATAAAACTCAAGTTGTCGTATCTCTCGACCATGTCCTATAACTCCGGAATAAATCCAGAGTTATGGGGCACTTTTTTTTTGTGTCAGTAATTTTGTTGTCATGCAAAGTTTTCTGGATGCACTTCATCCTCTTTGAGCTGTTGCACGGTTTATTCGCGCTTGACTCTTCTACTTTAGTTTATCCTGCATTACCTCTTGCACCAGGAATTGTTCTGTTATGGATTTCTGCCCCACGATTCATCCAGCATTACCTCTTGCGCCAGGAATTGTTCCATTGAGGATTTCTGACTTACGACTCAATTATGCTTCCCAACAGTGGAAACACGCCGTTGTGTGGTCCGTTCATCAGCAAAAAAAAAATCTGTCTTTTGTGCTCCACAGTAAGCCATGTCGTTGAGTTTTACATTTTGGCTAATTGCGAGTGACCCCAGTTAATCATGATGCTTCCGATTGTGTCACCTAATGATCAGATACAAATCTTAATTTTAGCAAAATATGAGCTATTTTTATCAATATCTTATAGACATTTTACATTACAAAGTTGTATGTTATGAACTCAAATTTCTCAACTTTGGTATGTAAAAGGTCCATGAGTTCTTAATAAAAATTGCTCATATTTTGCAGAAAAGAGAATTAATATCATCTTCTTTAGTCAAACTAACGGGATTTTTAATATCGCGATCATAGGACTGACAATATGCTAAAACGTAAAACTCAACGACATGAGACACAGGGGGCTGGCTGTTTTTTTGCTGATGTTCCAGCTTTGACATTTCCCCTATAGTTTATCTGGTATTACCTCTAACACCACGCATTGTTCCCTTATTGATCCAAACATCCTGTTCAGAATTTGCTATTGACAAACTCTTCACGCCTCCGAATGTCCGTAATGCACCATTTCTCGTAGTTCTTCTGCTTTCCTAATTCTCGCTTATTTCTCCCATCCCTCCTTGCCATTGCCCCATGACCTAATCCAGCCCCAATAATTTCTTCGTGTATACAATATCTAAGTGGACGCTCTTCGTCGCTCTCTCCACGAGGACTGTCCATTATTTAATAATGCATGGCCTTGCGCTGGCTCATTCCTTCACTGTTCTCACCTTCCTGCCTTCTTCATGGCTTTTTGGAACTTTCCCTCAGCCCCAAGCGACTTTCCCCTGCGGTCTTTTTTCACAAACTGAGTTGAAGTCTAACTCTAAGTGGCATATTCGGGATAATAATAAAAATAATAATAATAATAAGCTCTTTTATTTGTTTATTTTATTTAAATCTACATTTGTGCCAAATAGGACATTACGCATCCCCATTCAACTCCTTTTCAGGAGCCTCAACTGCCTCCCCCGCTTCAGGATCTGAATGACCATCCTCCATCTAGCTTTTCTCATCACCTGAAATCTGTAAATCCAAATATCCTTCGGCTTCTATGTCCTCCAGTGGGGCACGAAACTCCTGATTCAGTATTAATCCACTCTCCCACAGCATTTTCTTAATAATTTCTTTTGTATCTTCAACGAGGTTATTTTGCACTCCTGGTGGCAGTCTTTGCCTGGTAGCACGCTGTCGAAGATAGACATCAAAATTTTCTAGTGTGTACGATAGGCTTTACAACTGCAGATTTGGACCTTTAAACGAGTCAATACTAACTTTGTGCTGTCAGAGCGAAAAAATCTAAATGTTGAACAAATGATCCGGAACTCCAAGCCTTTAGAAAATAGTACAGACATGCCGTGGTAAGCCATATCAGGATGACCTTAGTACGATTAAGATATAATTTATCAGTCCTACCTTGTATTCTCGAACCCCGGTAGCACTTATGAAACAAGAGTTTTGCTATCTCTGGCGCAGAAAAGCGCCAACCCCAGTCCTGTCTTTGTAAGCCTAATCTCATCTTACAGGGGATGATCTGAGTTTACTAACTTGTTGTTTACTTGGGTGGCATGTAAGCTGATCATTTTCGAGCAAATAGGCAACTCCTGCCTATATTTCGGCTACGGGTTTTTGCTAGAAGTCATACAGGGCCTCAATCAAGTTCTTGCTCTGAAACTAGATGTGACCTAGCGCTAGACTGCCTTGATTTCAACTAAATGTATCTAATTAGCCGTGATCAGTTTCCAATAGGACGTTCTTCTTCAATTAAAGGACTTACAAAAGTCATCGCCCGCATTTCCATTACACTATTTCCCCAACCTAACTTTCTAGATGCCTTTAACCAATAACCTTCCAAAAGCGTATTGGTTTCGGCAGGCTTTACAAAGGGATTAACAAATCCTGTATGATACCGGACCATATTTACAGCATTCTCCAAGATTATCCTCGCCTCACTCTGCAATGTATTGCTTTTTGCTGATAGTGTGATAGGGGTCCCGATATTAGACTCTGGAAAGTCTAAATCAGCTATACTAGGTCGTAAATGGGATGGCATAAGTTCTTCCTCTTCAGGCGTATCAGGAATAAAGTGTGAGAATTGTGATGAATCATCTCTGAGATGGCCGTAATGTAATTGTACTGCCTGCTCTTGTGATGCAAGCCCCTGTGAAGGGCCATTTAGAACCCCCTGTCAAGGCCCATTTACATCAGCAAAAAAAAAATCTGTCTTTTGTGCTCTACAGTGAGCCATGTCGTTGAGTTTTACGTTTTGGCTAATCGCGAGTGACTCCGGTTAATCATGATGCTTCCGATTGTGTCCACTAATTGTAACGGCCCCACGGGGTGGTGCCGTATTCTATGAGGGTAACGGTACTAGCTCTATAGCAAAGTGCGCTATCTAGTGAGACTAAGTACCGGAGGCTTGGACGAGGTTGTTGTAACAAACTTCTTACTATATCATAACTACTAAGTAGTTCCTAATAGTAGGCGTTTGGTAACCAACTCGAAATACTAAGATTCTCGAAGCGAACTGAAGAAGTAACTGTTCAACCAAGTATATTGAAAACTCTGTCTGTCGAAGTCTGCTCTTTCTAAGTCCGGAGAATAGCAGGTCTTTAAATACACTTGTTAGGCTACCTGAGCCTTTGTAATCAAATAACCGTAAGGCTCCGAAATGGTAGCCTGGAAACATCACATAAAACAAATCAGGTATCACATCGATATCCTGATACAAAACATAAAATATATAAAGTATCAAACGATACTCGAAACTAAACATAAAACATATAGAGTATCAAATGATACTCAAAACCAAACATAAAACATATAGAGTATCAAACTATACTTGAAACCAAACATAAAACATATAGAGTATCAAACGAGACTCGAAACCAAACAATAAACATATAGAGTATCAAACGATACTCGAAACCAAACATAAAACATATAGAGTATCAAACGATACTCGAAACTAAACATAAAACATATAGAGTATCAAACGATACTCGAAACCAAACATAAAACATATAGAGTATCAAACGATACTCGAAACCAAACATAAAACATATAGAGTATCAAAACGATACTCGAAACCAACTAGTAACCTGTACCAGTTACACCCCGAAAACAAAATAAAATCCTTATTTCCAAACATATAACAAAGAACACATTATTCCTCGCTATTATAATCAGTATCCAAGTGGGGCTCCCAGAACCCTCTATCAACCGGGGGCTCAACCGAATACCTTTCCTGACTATCCCAAACCGGAGAAAAACAAACTGTAATACATCCCGAAAAAACAATAGGAAACTCCTCCCCTGGCATGTTATCAGTCCACCATGCCTGTACCATCTCTTGCGAGTTTTCGAGTCCTTCCAGAGGTTCCCAGCTGTTCTCGCTCGTAGCGTATCCCTTCTATTTAACCAAGAATTGCGCTTTGCCGTGCCTTTCTCTGTGGTCGAGAATCGCTTCAACTTCCCATTCTTGCTCTTCGTTGATCAAAATTGGCGCTGGCTTCGCATGGGCTCTGCCCGGAAATCATTCATTGTCGTTGGGGTGGAAAGGTTTGATGACTGAACAGTGGAACACTCCCTTCTGTCGGTGATACATTCTAGAGTCCATACTGACCGTGTAGTTCTGTGTATGCTCATCGTATTTGAACACTGTGAAAGGCCCTTGCCATCTCAGTTGTAGTTTCCTAGACCTGCCAGATTCCGTTGCAAACTGATCACCATATACCATAACCATCCCTCCGACCTCAACTGGTTTTCCGGAATTCCTTATCTTGCCTGCCGTCCTAGTGCTCCTAACCCTTGCCAGCTTCAGTGCCTGGTATGCCGCATTCCTGACTTCTTGATATCTGATGTAATAGTCATCGGAGGCAGGAACGGCCGAGGGGTAGGTTCGGTAGGTGTCCGAGAGTGGGTAGTCTCGTCCATACACCTCTTTGTATGGGGACATATTGAGGGGATCAGAGTGACCAGCATTAGCATACGCTGTCAACTCAGGAAGGGCAGTTAGCCAGTTTGTTTGACGAGCGTTGGTGACATTTCTCAACGGCATCTTGAGGTCCCTAATCTTCCGCTCAGCTTGTCCATTCGTCTGGTGGTGGCCTGGCGCAGCGATAATATATTCGATTCCCATGGTTTTGAGGTGCTGTTTCCAAAACCGGGAGGTAAAATGGGGGTCAGCATCGCTGACAATTGAGATGGGTACTCCATGTGGTATAAAAATGTGATGCCGGAGTAGCTCCATTGTCTGTGCTGCAGTAGTACTAGTCGAAGTTGGGATCTGCCAGCAGAATCCCACCGCTCTATCCACAACTACTAGTACCGTATTGCACATCTTTAAGGTAGTGAATGGACCCATGAAATCAATAGCATAGTTCGAAAATATCTCAGAAGGGAAAGGAAGGGTTTGTGCATCACCGATAGGTAGGGTGTTGCGTTCTTTGTTGGCCTGGCACAATTCGCACCACTGTCGAACATAGTCCCTAAAATCCTTCCTCATCTCCGGCCAGTAGACATACTCGGTAGCATACCGGAGATTTCGATCTCCACTATGGTGCCCTTTGCTGTGGATGTCTCCCATCATCAATTCCCTTAACGTTTCCCCGTTGACTCTATACCCTCTAGGTACGTAGAGGCACGGTTCTCCTCCTCGGGTGGTGGCATAGAGTAGTTCGTTGGATATGCGGTAATATTCCATCTTTCCACCTTGATGGGTGAGGCTGGAGTCATGGGCCAACTTCCAGATTGGGTCATCTCTATAGCCCTTTATCATCTGTTCTCTCCATATCGATTCCATGTCATTCACAGCTTGGATGATGTCTCTTTTGTCCGTAACCCTTTCTAGCCTTGTCACCTCATCATTATCTTCCTCTTCTTGCTCGTATACGTTGTATAGTTGGCCGATATGATGGGGAAGTCGCGGCAGTTTGACAACGGGTACGATGTTTAGGTGGGAAAGTGTTCCCCCATATAGGGGTCTTGTTGATGGAGATCGTCTGGCCTGATGCACTGGGAAGTCAGGGCTTTCGCAGGGGATGCCTCTGGTTTCGCAACCGAGGGCTTCATGTAGTCTTCTCTTGATTCCAGAGAGGTTCAGGGGTGGCTTGAGATGTTGTATATTGTCTTGATCGGGTTCTGTATCCATCTTACTTCCTTCGTCGGAAGTGTGAGGTGGTATAGCCAGGGGCATACTTTTAGGTGATCCGCTGTAGGTTTTCATAGGTGGCTTCATATCTTCGTGATCTGGGCACTTATCAATCTCGCAAAATCTCCAATGCAGGGCTGAGTGTTGTAGCTCCTCCTCACTTCTTCCACTGGTGATACTTCTGTAATCTCCCCAATCATTAATCGGTTCGTTCTCCCTGTAGTCTATGAACTCGCATTCGCTACCGCATTCCGAGTGGTCATGGACGTAGAAGACTGGTATGCTCTCGAATTGCGACATATTGGCTGTCAGATATTCGCTGTGGATGGTAATGGGTATGTTATTAGAGAGAGGAAGTCTGTCGTTATCAGGATCTTCTTGTGTGGGGTCTTTTGCGGTATGAGAATAGTTCTTATCGTCCACATATAGTCAGGATAAAGCATCAGCTAAATAGTTCCATTGGTCTAGCCTGTATACTATTTTTGCGTCGAACTGTCCAATGAATCCCCTCCACCTAAGTTGCTTCTTAGTGGGTGTCTTGCTCGTCTTGAGGTATATTAGGGGTTGATAGTCTATGATAATCGTAAACTTGCTTTCTGCAAGAAGATAATGGAAAGCCGCCAGGGCGTCCACAATCGGTAGGGCCTCTTTGTTTGTAGTACCATAGTTCATCTGAGCGTTAGAGAACTCCCTGCTGTGTGGTGCTGCCGGTCTTGCAGTATCAGCTAATTCCCCTTGTCCTACCCAAGCTCCCACGCCACTATCGGATGCATTAGTGATTAGCCATATTGGTGTGGTTGACTCGTAATTCAATAGTTTCATAACCTCGTATTTTGAAACAGCTCGCTTAACATTATTTATGGCTTGGTCATGGGTGGGTGTCCACACAAATTCCTCACTTCCGGTAAGGGTGGTTAGTGGTGCCGTAATGGTGGCAATGTGAGGAATAAATTGACTGATATAGTTAACAGTTCTGAGGAACTCCTGGAGTTGTCTCTTACTTTTAGGGGTGGTCCATTCTTCGATTTTCGCTATCTTCTCAGGAGCTGGTTTCAGTCCTTCTTCATCAATGATGTGGCCCAGCACATCCATGCTGGTCGCAAAGAACTCCGATTTCTTCCTGCTAGCGTAAAACTGAGCTTCCTTGAGCTTGTCGCATACCATAGCGATGTGTCTCAGGTGGTCATTCTCTGTATCAGAGAATATGAGAATATCGTCAATATACACCCATACGAATTGTCCAATATAGTCGGCAAATAGGTCTGTCATTATGCGCATGAATGTTCCTGGGGCATTCATATCTCCTTGAAGCATTACCTTGCTGACGAAACATCCAAAAGGTGATTTGAAACCGTTTTTATCTATATCCTCTGGTGCTACTCTAGTCTGAAAGTATGCATCACTGAGGTCGATCTTACTCCTATATCTGGCTCTTGCTAACGAGTTTAGGATGATCTTTTGGTTTGGAATTGTTTCATCGTCCTTGATAGTGATTTCATTTCTGGCTGTGAGATCGCCAAGTGGCCTCATTCTTACTTTGTCTTTCTTTTCTTGAGTGAATATTGGCGCTGCCCCATGGACCGCTTTTCGTTCGAAGATCTGTTGGTCTTCCTTTTCCTTTATCCATTCTTTTAGGTCTGTCATCCATCGTTCTGGAATGGAGTAGGTGTGTTGGTATCGCTGTTCTTCCCTGGGTTTCAGGCGAATATGGTGGTTAATCTTCCTCAGTGGCGGTAATCCTTCTGGGATCTTCTCTGGGAACACCTCAGGGTGTTTAGCTATGATGTCTTCAGTGCTGATTACCGCTGCGCGGATATTTCCGCTAGTAGGCGTGCAGTTGATCTTAACTCTTTGCTTGGGGAATATAATTGCTAGTCCGCCGCACTCGATTCTGGCCTGATGTTGTTGGAGGAACGGCATGCCTATCAGGGCATCATATTTTGCTAGGTTTCCAACAATCATCTTGTAGTCCTTCATTTGAAACTTTCCTGCTGTGATATCCACAACACATTCTTTGTGACTTTCGGATCGTGAACCTTTAATAGCCATGTGGATCTTAGTTGGTTTTTCCATGTTCCTGCATGGAATCCCGTGGGCTGTGACAAATGTTGCACTGATGAGGTTTGCCCCAATTGTTCCTGTATCAATTAGCACTCTTGCTTCCTTTCTGTTGATAAACATGGATCCTTCTAGTGCATGATGCGCATTGATTGCCGCTGGGCGGATGGCTTTGGCTGAAGCGTAGCTGTCTATTTCCATTGAGTTGATATAGACTTCGTCGAATTGGTCTTGTTGTTCCACCATGTTGGAGGGCGCTTCCTGTTTAACCTTTGCCTTGCCTTTGCCTTTGTCCTTATCTTTCGAACTTGGACAGTCTCTTGCCATATGCCCTTCACCACCGCAAGTGAAACAGGCTCCTTTCTTCTTCATTCCTTGTTGTTTGCGCTTGTTGAACATCTTCTTAGGCTCCTGTCTTTTGTTGGTTTTCGGCGGTTTCTCACTATGGTTTTTCCGGTAGGTTCCTGTGCTATGGTTTATAGTATCAAGTCTTTCAGCTAGGCTGATTACTTCATTGATTTCTTCATCACCCCCATATTGTGTTTCAACATCTTGTCAAAGCTTGGGATGCATGCTCTTGAAGAATTGCTGGATGAATGCATAATCGCTAACTGTATCTTCAGGTAATCGTGATCTGCACATGAGTAAATCTGTCGAGGTGATAGAAATCTTATGGGTTTGTCCGTCCTTGACTTGTCGAATATCATGGAACTTCCTGTAGGTATCGTCCTTCTGTTTGGATGATTGGAATCGTTCCTTTAAATAGAGTACTAACTGATCTCTAGTGGTGTTTTCGCCACATAACTCTGCTGCTTGGAATACTGCTTCTTGGGCTGGTCCTTCAGTGTAGAGTATCCAATAATGTCCGGACCAATCTGCAGCTTGGGGTATTTTATGTATTCGCATATAGAGTTGAACAGACCTGTACCATCGGTCGAATGCTTCTGGTTGGAGGTCTTCGCCATCTCCGGTAAACTTCTTTGGTGTAGGGACTTTGATACCAAGTCTAGGGGGAACCGCTGGTTCATCTGCTGGTTCGGGTGGAGGGTTACTGGGCCCTCCTCGCTGTGACATACTCTCCGAGTTGCTACTGGTATCTGAGCTGCTTGGATCGTCTGCTGGTATCACTGCTGGGGTTCTACTTGATGATCCTGTTGCTATTGTAGCTGCTGGGGCTCTGCTTGACGGTTCTTTCGGTGGAGATACTGGAAACCCGCCAGGGGTTACTCTTGCTTCCTTCACACGTTCTTCTGCTGACTCCGATAGAGTTTGTTGAGCACTATCTCTGGCTAGTTGTCTACCAGGTTCGTCTATAAAGACCTGTTGTTTCGAAGGTGGTTTGATGAATCGTTCTTTCTCGTCTCTAGCCCATGGTTGTTGTCCTTTCTTGGGGGGCACGGTGCTCCCACTAGGCTCCTGGTGTTCTTCATCTTGATAACTTGTCGAAGTTAAAAAAATGTAACGGCCCCACAGGGTGGTGCCGTATTCTATGAGGGTAACGGTACTAGCTCTATAGCAAAGTGCGCTATCTAGTCAGACTAAGTACCGGAGGCTTGGACGAGGTTGTTGTAACAAACTTCTTACTATATCACAACTACTAAGTAGTTCCTAATAGTAGGCGTTTGGTAACCAACTCGAAATACTAAGATTCTCGAAGCGAACTGAAGAAGTAACTGTTCAACCAAGTATATTGAAAACTCTGTCTGTCGAAGTCTGCTCTTTCTAAGTCCGGAGAATAGCAGGTCTTTAAATACACTTGTTAGGCTACCTGAGCCTTTGTAATCAAATAACCGTAAGGCTCCGAAATGGTAGCCTTGAAACATCATATAAAATAAATCAGGTATCACATCGATATCCTGATGCAAAACATAAAACATATAAAGTATCAAACGATACTCGAAACTAAACATAAAACATATAGAGTATCAAACGATACTCGAAACCAAACATAAAACATATAGAGTATCAAACGATACTCGAAACCAACTAGTAACCTGTACCAGTTACACTAATGATCAGATACAAATCTTAATTTTAGCAAAATATAAGCTATTTTTATCAAGATCTCATAAGCATTTTACATTACAAAGTTGTATGTTATGAACTCAAATTTCTCAACTTCGGTATGTAAAACGTCCGTGAGTTCTCAATAAAAATTGCTCATATTTTGCAGCAAACATAGTTAATATCATCTGCTTTAGTTAAACTAACGGGATTTTTAATATCGCGATCATAGGACTCATGATGTACCAAAATGTAAAACTCAATGACTTGAGGCACAGGGGGCAGGCTGTTTTTTTGCTGATGTAGAACCGGCGTTTGGGTGTTCTCCGTACTCTTTCTTATAAGCATGTCAATTGAAAAAATTATTAGATTTACTGACATATCTTAACCGGCTCCTGACTCTCAGTAGCAGTAGCTGCGGGAGTCGTTCAGCAGGACGTCGTTCATCCTATCGGCGACGTCTAGGAGGAATATCATCATTGTCAACATCTGTAGGTTGCTCTTCCGCAAAATGAACTCGTCATTGTATTTCCGGTGCTGGCGTTGAAATATCCACAACGGCTACTGGAGGTTTCAACGATGATGTCTGGGCTCGGGGGGCTAGTCCTACTACTCTGGTCAAGAATGGGATATTTAAGTCTTGGGAAAGCTCCCATTGGCCTCTAGGAGGCGTGACTGACCTCTGCTCGTATTTCCATATATGATTGCATGTTTATATGAAAGAACTAGAGGAGAAAAAGGAATTAGATGTAGAGATAAAAGCTCCGACAGGAATCGAACTCATGGGGTCGTATTAGGGATGAACACCGTCGTATTGGGTACGAACAAAGTTTAGCTTATTGCTACTAAATGGAATCCTAGCTATGATCCAAGGTCCATGAGAATCATTGGTATGGGGTCGGTCTCTCCTACAGCCATTTGGCCTTCGAATGTCTGAAAGACTACGTGCGCGGATGGCTCTGAGCTGAATAGAGAGTGTCTATTCGGGATTGCCGGAACAGGATTTCATACACGGGGCTTGGATGAACATAACTTATCATTTCAAAAGATTGGATTATACATACTAGGATAGGATAAAGGATAAAAGAGACGTTTAGCATCTCAGAAAAGCTTTCTATTGCACTCAACTAATTCTTAAAATAAAATAACTACTAAAAACATTAAAATCTAAGACTACAGGGTAAAATATAGGAAAGTCGGAGGATAGTGCAAACAGAATTAAGACCACAGTTAATAGATAGAAGTAAAGCAGATGCAAAGAAGCAAAGCCCGTAAAACCAACGAACAATTACCGAATGGCTCAAAGAAGACGCAGCCCGGCACAAAATAAGTTCCAGAAATTCCAACAAATTTGATAGAAATGAGAGCAAAACCAAATAAGAAAAAACCTGTGAAATGAAAGAGAGCCCACCCGAAAGACCCAAGAAAATAGTACTCGGCACAAACAAGCCTCAACCCCCCTTCCGCCGCTGAACCCATAGATAGAAATGAAAGCAAAAGCTAAGAAAGCCAGTGAAACAAAAGAAAAAACCACCCAAAAGCCCAAAGAAGATGCTGCCCAGCATAAACAAACCCTAGGCATTGCCCCTATTGCCCCTATTGCCCCTATTGCCCCTATTATCTCTATTACCCCCATTACCCCCATTACCCCCACCGTTATCATCAGCGCCTTCCTCAATAGCGTCATGTACTGACACCTCACACCTGGAAGGTGGGATCTTCGGAGGAAGAGCCACTATTGGGACATCTTGTCTTGCATATCGGCTCATATACGCCAGCCCCTACCTCACTTGAGTGCGGGAAATCAGTTTCTGGGAGTGAGTCTGGAACCTAACAACCCTACGATCATTGCTCAGAATTCTCCTCTGCCAGCCATTGTGGGACCTAGGAAAGGCCCTTCTGCGCCTTGTATGGCGCTCCACATCGTCCTCCTCATCAGAGTCAGATTCTGGCTCAGTGTAGAACTCGGTGACGTCGAATTGGTCGGGGAAGAGAGAGTTCCAGCTATGCCCAACAAGAGGTGTATTGGGACGAATAGGGTCCCCACCATCAGGAGGGGCAACAGCTGCTCGGTGGAGGAAGCAGGCGACAGTAAGGGTGGAGCACTGGGAGAGAGGAAGCCAGGCATTGACCAGATTGTCGTCAATCAACTCGTTCTGGCCGGCGCTATCGGTAGTGACATTCAAACCTTGAATGTCGCCGAGAATTCCAATGCATTGCCTGGAGTGCTCACCATCCTCTACGTACCGACAGGCAGCTTCACTGAGCTCCTGTAAAGTGTAGTACCTGAGAACTGCCAGCCAACTCTTGTTTAGCATAGCGGTATTACTACGGTTTATCCATGGGAGCTGGCGAGCCTGGCTAGGCTCGGCACCTGTAGTTGAAATGAATATTATTCGTACCGGTTTCTTCTCGTAACCGGTCAGTTGGGGACGAGCAACGGCCCTTTCCTCTCTCGATCCAGATCTAGATGCACCGCCAGCGCCCCTATCTCCCCCCTCTTCCTCGGTATCGGAATTAAGTCTGGCATTCCTACGAGACTCAGCTGCCTTCTTCAGGACATCCATAATGAGAACATCCAGAGCAATGTGGAAGACCCAATGTTGGCTGTTCCTGGGGGAGTTGAAATTGGTACAGAAGGCTTTGAAGGCAATGTGTGTGACAGTCTCTATCCTAACTTCGTTCCACAAAGTGTCACCGGCCTACGTTCGAGTGGTGATATTCCTCTCCTTCCACTACTGAAGAATATATGTGCGAACAGCACAGTATCTCCTCCCTTCCATAGTTCGTCCCTGATTAGTGAGGTTGAGCTCAGTCCAGAACATGGCAGTGGTAACATGACCACGATCACGAATCGGAGGCATGCTATTAACCAATTAGATTCTCTGTAAAAAAGACTTCATTGGACATGCAGAAGACTAACCTGAATTAGGCGAGGATGTTCTTGACGTGCAGAAGAAGACGGAAAATCCCAAAGAAATCTAGCATATAGCGATCAGTAATCATTCCATCTTGGGAAAGGTGCAAATGAGACAAACTGAAGACTAACTATGGTGGGAGATAGCAAGCGAAAATGGGGAGCTGCTAGTGTATCTAGAGAATAGCGGTCAGCTATCATTTCAGATTAAGGCTTTAGAAGAGCTCGTACGAGCCATGCACAAGTTCATTCAAGAACTTACGCAGGGCTTCATCATGGACTAGAAGGAAGTGAGAAAGACCAGGCCTTGGGTTGGTATCTCTAGGAGGCCGAGGAAGGAAGGAAAGAGATGAATTATAGCACAAACCTACTTTTAGGAGGTAGAAGTAATCGACAAGATGCACTTTAATTAATAGTAAGTTACTGGTATTCTATGGATATCAAGCAGTATAGCATATGAAAGGCCTGAGAAGGGCTCATTTCCAATGTCAGTATCACAAATGGTGACTAGCAGAAGAGGTTTTCACATGACTCACACTTGTGAGCCATAGGGTTTAGTATTTTTATATGATTATGCAATAGCGTATCATTCCTTTGTTATGATTGGTTTATTGTTTTGACATGACTCATGATTGTGGTCATATGATTATGACTTTCGCACATGACTCATAATTATGAGTCATGGGTTTCACACATGTGACGCATGTTGTGCACATGATATATTTATTGTATTTTGATTGGTTGATTATTGCGTAGTGACATAGGAGTCAGCGGATGGATTTCACACTATGACTTACTATGAGTCATAGGGGTATGTGATGCAAAGGATGAGTCATGAGTTGTGGGAAGAACGGGTATAAAAAGAGGACCCTTATGGCCTCTTTATTGCCCCCCCTTGTCTGTGCTGCTCGCTCACAAACGCCGAATGGCGGCCCTGCGACTCTGTTGCTCCCCACCCACCATCAATCCTGCTGCTGCTCGCCTCCCTCCC
Organism: Tuber borchii; assembly: GCA_003070745.1. Classification (NCBI taxonomy): domain Eukaryota; kingdom Fungi; phylum Ascomycota; class Pezizomycetes; order Pezizales; family Tuberaceae; genus Tuber; species Tuber borchii. Next base: position 1,650 of record NESQ01000027.1, on the reverse strand, counting down.
TCCTTTCCCTCCGCCCTCCCGAACCGGGAGAAGGAGGACTTTCGCTCACTCTGTGTTGGCCTGGACCCTAATGTCAGGCCTCTCCTCTGGTCCACTCCGGAGCCGAAGCCCCCCGTAAGGACTCACCTACCGGTTGACGCCCTCGCCCATCTTGTCCTCCCCCTTCTTGGCGACACCCCTACGTTACCTCTCCTGGGATCCTCTCTCTTACCAGACCTCCCGGACCTCCCCTCAGACGCCCTTATGAGGGCCTCCTACCGCACCCTCCAACGGAAAGCACGGACCTTGATGCTTGACTCGTGGAGGCTCCACGCCCCCCCGCCAGACTACTACACCTACCCCCTCACTACGACACCGCATCCTTTCATGGGCCTTGGCAAATTTATGGCCGGCCGAATCCATCAAATGAGGGCCCAGAAGAGCTACCTGGCCGCCCATCCCTCCTGGTCCCAGCCTGAGCTCTCGCCCCTCTGCCCCGTGTGCGGGGAGGGGGACGAGACCTTCAGCCATGCCATCATCCACTGCGAGGTCAAAGCAGTACCCAGGGCCCTCCACCTCCAAGGTGTGCTCTCGGTTGGGGAAGACTCCCCACTTTGGCACTCTGCCCAACTCCTCCTTGGTTTCGCCCGGTTCATTAACGAAACGTGCACCAACTTTCCTCCTTCCATGGCTTTATACCGCGCCCTGCCCTCAGGCTCGGGGTCCGCTTCCCCCTGTTCTTCCACATAAGGTGGGAGTTGTTTATTTCGCTTGGTTTTTTGGTTTATTATGTTTTTGTTTTGTCCAACCGAAGGGTTGGTAATTTTACTTTAAGTTTTTATGTGATTGATTTTTCGGGTTAGCTTTTGTTAAAGTGTTGAGTTTTCATGCTGGAAATTTCCGTTTGTTGGTTATGTGTCGAGTACTTGACACGGTTTGGGGAAGTTTGTTTGAGTTTTTACTTTGTTGTTTGTTTTGGGATTAAGGTTTTCTTTACGCCATAGCTAGCGCTGCATGCGAGTTCTTGTACCTTAACTAAGAATACATGAGATAAAAAAAAAAAAAAAAAAAAAAAAAAAAGAAAAAAAAAATGGCCTCTTTATTGCACGAACCATCTCCTCTACACCTCCGGCGATTGAAATCTCAACACCATGGGAAATCATCGTCACTTTCCACCTCCCGCACTCTGAGTGAGCTGCACCCCCCCTATAATAGTTTCGGACTTGGGCACCCGTTTCTTAGGTCCTGGCCCATTCTTCCCTTCGCTTTTGTTTTGCGTCCTCGCTTAACATTTGCACGGTCGGCAACACCCTCGCGTCCATGTTACAGACGGCTGGGATCACGGTTCGCAGTAAGAGAAAACTTTTCACCAGGCTACGGTCGATTTCTCTGCTCTCTTCGATTACGTTTTCGCTCGAGGCTGCCTAGTCAGACACGCACACGTTTCCGATAGTTCCTACGATACTTGGGTCTACCCTTCCTCCTCTCCTCTTGGTTTCGTCCCGTTGCTCGGTTACAGCTACACTTCCCCTCTTTTTGGCTGGTACCCTACTACCACCCGGCCTTGTGCCCCCCGCGGCTGTCCACGGTCGCATCCTCGGTTACGCTCTGTCGTGGTATTGCACCGCCTCCTCGATCGATGTCAATGCCTTGGGCTCGGAGTAATGTCGG